>JAEIFT010000090.1:0-600000 GCA_018904225.1 Lordiphosa mommai
GTTGCCACTTCATGTGGCATTGGACAGATCAATCCACGGCTGTAGAATGTTCTCAGTTTAATTTAGACTTTGGCACCTCTTGTGGCCAATAACACAAAACAACACCAAATAGAATAACTTAATTTTATTATCCAGACTGATAGGATCCAATGATTAGCAAAGAAAAAGAAGTATATTTATTAAAACGTGTTGTCGTGCCGCCTGAGCCTCTCTCGTCACTGAACTTCTAGAGGTGGACAACTCGCTCGTTTGAGTAATGTAATGGGGCATCGATATGAGCATCGATATGTTAGTGATGATAAATAATGGTGGTTAAATTAAATCTTACGAACTCGCAACATCCCGCCCACCGTAAAACTACTCCGGAGTTTTACCTAAAACATCTAAGACTGCTAGCTTTGAAACCGGACGCTTCAAAATGCCGGTTGACGTTTGAACTTCAGCTAGCCTGATATGACCATCTTTAGCAGGTATGGTACGAACGATAATTCCTTTTCTCCAGCATCCTCTGGATTGATTATCCTCACAAATTATGACCACGTCTCCTTCGGTTATTGGTTTGGTGCGTGCATGCCATTTTGTACGCCTTGTCAGCGTTGGCAAGTATTCTCGTATCCAACGACGCCAGAAATTATTTTTTAATTGTTGAGCAGTGCGGTATTGCTTACGAAGGCACAAATTGCCACCATCCCCAGGAGTTTGTGTAGAGTTTGTTGAGCCAAGCAAGAAATGATTCGGTGTAAGTGGTTCCGGATCATCTATATTGACGGGCAAATGAGTCAATGGACGACTATTTATTATATTCTCAGCCTCGATGAGCAAGCTCCTTAAAGTCTCCACCTGTGGGGCTTTCTCTTTTAATGTTGACGCCAATACACGTTTTGTGGTCCTCACCATTCGTTCCCAGCATCCTCCCGAGCTTGGGTTGGAAGGACAATTAAATTGCCATTCTATTCCGTTCTTCCCCAGTTCGGATTTTATGTAGTCCAGATCAAACAAATCCTTTGCATTTCTTATTTCCTTGTCAGCACCGACGAAATTAGTTCCCATGTCCGACCGGATCTTGACAGGAATACCTCTCCTGTTGACAAAATTCCTTATGCATAAGATGGATGCATCCGTGGACAAATCGGCAGCAAGCTCCATATGTACTGCTCTAATTGTCAGACATGTAAAAAGCGCTACCCATCTTTTTTCATGCCTACGCCCGATTGTTACCATAACTGGCCCAAAGTAGTCCAACCCTACAAAGGAAAACGGCCGCTGATATGGTGTCACCCTATCTTTTGGTAACTGACCCATTAACGGAGGCATTGGTTGAGACTTCTCATTTTTACAAAGTTGACACGCTGATTTTGCTCGCTTAACAGATTTTCGTAAATTTATAATCCAAAATTTACGCCTTATTTCATTTACTATGAGCTCTTCGTTTTGGTGATGGTAAACTTCATGATACCATTTCACAATTAATTCTGTCAATGTGTGTCGCGCCGGCAATATTACAGGATGACGTGATCTCTCCGGAATGGCCATAGCAAAATCAAGTCTGCCTCCAACAACTATAATACCGTCCACATTCAGTTTAGGCGATAAACTAAAAATGGAACTACCCTTTGAGACGATCCCTGACTCTTTTAAATCCTCAATCTCTTGACCATATGCTTGATATTGCGCCATTTTACATAATTCGACCTCTGCCAAGTACAACTCACGAACTGTTAGTTCTCCTTGGTCTTCTGGATAGCTCTGTTTACTGCACTTATGTAAAAATCTCAATATCCATCCCATTGTGCGCTTCAATCGTAGGTAATTCGAAAATCGATTTAATTGGATTACGGGTTCGTTAAACACAGCCATTACATTTTTCCGACGTTCAGTCAAATCTTCTGGAGAGTAACCGAAATCCATTGAGGGCCAGAAATGCTTGTCCATAAGAAGAAACTCAGGGCCCCTAATCCAAACGCTTCCCGCAACATATTCTGGACGTTTGTTGGTCTTTGTGGCTATGTCTGCTGGATTCAAGTCTGTTGGTACCCAACGCCAATCGTTTTCATCAGTTGAATCCAAAATTTCGCTTACGCGATGAGCAACAAACTGCTTATATTGCCGATGGTCTGATCGAATCCATGAGACTACTGTTCTAGAGTCTGACCATAACGTAGAAGTCTTCACGTTCACATCGTGACATTCCAAAATCGATTTCTTTAGACGTGTGCCCAGTACTGCTCCTTGCAGTTCTAGTCTGGGAATGGACAACATTTTCAATGGAGCACATTTAGTTTTCCCAGACACAAATACAATTTTGACCTTCCCACTGCACGATATACGCCAATATGCCACAGCTGCGAAGGCCTGTTCGCTTGCATCCACAAATATATGCAGCTCAATACAATCTTTTGACCTCAAAAAGTCCGATGAATAGCATCTATTCAGTTTAAAGTCTTTTACCTTTTCCAGCTGAAGAACCCATTGCTTTAAGCAGGCATATATGTTATCAGGCAACAAATCATTCCAATGGATTCCTGTACGCCATACATCTTGCACCATAACTTTACCATATATCATCAGATCTGCTAGCATTCCAAAGGGATCATATACGGACATAATCAGACTCAGCAGCTGACGCTTTGTGGGACACTTGATTCCCTTTACAATGTCTTTATCAACGCGATTTAATTTCAGGTCAAACACAAATTCGTCTCTTTGACTGTCCCAATACATGCCCAAAATTTTATCAATAGATTCGCTATCCATGTTGACAGCTGTGTGTACCGTGTCGCACTCATTTAATGAATTTTGGACCGCCATAGAATTTGATACAAAACCTCTCAGATCAAAATTTCCCATTTTATGCACCCTTTTGACTTCAGAACTAATTTCCAAGGCCTCATCTTCAGACTCAAAACTAGCGACGAAATCATCTACATAATGTTTTGACTCGATAGCGTCAATCACTTGGTCCCTGTGATTTGTAGCATTTTGACCGTTAAGATTCTTTATATATTGGGCGCAACAGGGAGAGCAAGCAGCTCCAAAAATCATGACTTTCATCCTGTAAGTGTCCACTTCCTTGTTCCGATTGCCATGTCTCCACAAAAATCTCAATGAATCCTGATCCTCTTTGCGTACCTGCACCTGCAGGAACATTTCCTTGATATCAGCACATACTGCTACCTTGCCTTGACGAAATTTATACAATATTTTAGTTAATGGCGGGTTTTCATCAGGTCCTTTCAAAAGTTTAGTGTTCAGTGACACTCCATCTACGGATGCAGCTGCATCAAAGACCAATCTCATTTTCTTTGGCTTGTTAATGTTATAAACGCCAAAATGAGGCAAGTACCATGTACGTGGACCAACTACAGATGCATCCTTTTGGGACATTTTGACTGCGTATCCCTTTTGTACAAAATCCATAATTGCCTTCTCATATTCATCCAATTTTCCCAAACTGTGCATCTTATTTTCAACTCCGAGTAATCTTTTAAGTGCCATGTCATAGCTATCCGGGAAACTTATTTCGTCTTCTTTCCAAAGAAGACCAGTTTCATACGATCCATCTAATCGTTTAGTCGTGTTCTTTAGGATATTCCTAGCTCTGGATACGCTAGCTGATTCCAATAGTTCCGTGTCTGCCTTTACTCCAAAATTTTCCGTGGTAAAGTAATCTGCTATAATTTCATGCATTTCTGTTTCAATGTCTTCTTCCTGTATACATGCATGAAACACCACTGACAATATTGACGAGCTCTCTTTTTGGATCCCAGTTGATCCATAAATGTTCCACCCTAATGGTGTCTTTGCCGCAAACAAGTTTCTATCCAGATAAACGCTCTTAAGAGTTGTAACCAAGTGGCAATTATTTATTCCAATCAATAACATTGGATCTGCGTCAACATATCCTTTAATTGGCAAATATTTTAATTTCCTGTATTTTTCCTTCAGCTCATCAATATTTACGGACTGAAGTGGTAACTGTAAGTTAGGAACTGTGTTGCCATTGAGTCGCAACCATTTTGTACCACCACCGAGTGCTCGAATACGAAGATTACATTCCATTGACATAACATCTGTAGCTCGACTCTCTATCCAATTGAGAGTAAGTTTAGTTTTCGGTTCTCGTACACCCAACATATGTGCAAGCTTCTCATTTATCAAAGACGCAGACGAACCTTCATCTAAAAACGCATATGTTTCCATTACAGTATTATTTGGTCCTGCTATTTCAACAGGCACCACTTTGAACAATACTTTTGACATACCGGGCTGAACTGTATTAACCGCGGCTTCTTGTGATGAGACAGTTTCCTCTTTTGGCTTCTCTTCAGTATGCAACGACGTATGATGATCTTTCTTGCATCCATTCTTATTGCATTCTCTTTTATTTTTGCAATTTTGCAGCGTATGTCCTCGCCGAAGACATCCAAAACATAAACGAAACTTTTTTACCATAGCCCATTTGTCTTTTACATTTGCCTTTGCATAAACCTCGCATTTATTGAAATAGTGTTCTCCATGACATTGAAAACACTCGATCTTATATTCTTTCCTCTCTTCAGTTGCCTTTGTAGTTTGCATAACCGATTTTTGTTGACCTTTATACCCATTTTTTGACTGTTGCGCACCTATCGGGGACACAACTACTGCCCTAGCAATGCTCCTTGACAAAAGGCTGATCCAAACACTAAAATCTTTCAGATTGGGAAACGATTGAAGTGTCGATGTGTGTTCTATCCATTGAATACGTTTAGTCATGGGTATCTTGCCCACCAACTGTTCAATAAGAGAAGGATTCTGCAAATACTGCGCTGCATTTGCCGACTGCAAAAATATTACCAAATTTTCGACTTTAGAGGCAAATGGGACCAATTTTTCCAAATTGTTTTCTGTAACAGGCGAAATCTGGTTAACCATATCCATTTGGCTCTTAATTAGCAACTCCGGCCTTCCATATGTAAACTGTAACCGGCCCATGATATGATTAACATTTAAAGGACTGATCAACAAACCCTTGACCTCTTCTTTTGCAATACCTTTCAGACTCTTTTGCAGTCTCAACAAATTTTCCAAATTTGTATACCTAAATGCACCTGATGATTCCCAAAACATTTGTGAAAACACGGGCCACTCTTCTGGGTTCCCATTGAACTCTGGTAAATCTATCAATTTTCTTGGATGTATATATGGGGAGAGTTGCGATTCGACCCTGTTGCCATTAACCATACCCATTGAACCACCAACATTATCGAGCCCATACATACCGATACCCTGATCTGCACAATTCCCTTGTCCATCGCACGGTCCAGTAGTACCAAAGCCATGTGCGCCTCTAATAGCGCCGATATCATGTGCGCACCCAATAGCGCCAGAACGATGTGTGCCTCCAGTAGCACCAGGGTTATTATATGCGCCTCCAATAGCGCCAGGACGATGTGTTCCTCCAGTAACACCAGGGTGATCATAAGCGCCTCCAATAGCGCCGAGATCGTGTGCGCCTCCAATAGCGCCAGAACGATGTGTGCCTCCAGTAGCACCAAGGTGATTATATGCGCCTCCAATAGCGCCAGAACGATGTGTGCCACCAATAGCACCAAGATCATGTGCGCCTTCTATAGCGCCAAAACGATGTGTGCCTCCAGTAGCACCACGGTGATTATATGCGCTTCCAATAGCGCCAGTACGATGTGTGCCTCCAGTAGCACCAGGGTGATCATCTGCGCCTCCAATAGCGCCGAGATCATGTGCGCCTCCAATGGCGCCAGAATGTTCTTGTTCAATACCAGACCTTTTTTGAATTTCACCATAATTTGTTGATGGTTTACTGACATGTCTGTGCTCGTCTTCTTGCTGTGTGGCTGAATTTGACAAGCCACTTTTCGTTAAATCTTCCTGTGTTTCTCGTGCAGATTGAAGTTCCAATCTACACATGTTGGTTAACTTTTGTTCCAAATTTGTCACTTGCTCCAATTGAGCATCTTTCAGGTTTTTAATCTGGGCAGCCAACTCCATTTGCGTATTTGTCACATTTTTTAGCATGCCCATCACTTCACTCAAAATTTCCGCATTTGGATCCATTTTCTTTGAGTTGTCGACGATTGTATCTTCTATATCGGATCCCATCTCGTCTTCTGAATTTGATCGACTGTTTGGCGTCGGTGTGGATGTACCAGCCATGTTGCTCGAATCAAATCCCAAACGTTTATTACTGCGCAATTTCATCAGCCTCGCTCTCTCTCACTCACGCACGTACATATATATGTGTATGTCTGTGTATGTCTGAATTTCACCACAAGGCTATTGCGTTTCTAATTTGTTGCTGCTTCTTTGACGATCCTCCGTTCATACAAAGTCCCACGACGATTTTAATGAAAATCCCACGACGTCTCTATTATAGGCGAACTTTTATTCCAGAATTCCGACTATGGCTCAGTTATCAAGACTGTTTTAATAAAGACAGTCGACAGTTTTAATAAAGAATGTTGCCACTTCATGTGGCATTGGACAGATCAATCCACGGCTGTAGAATGTTCTCAGTTTAATTTAGACTTTGGCACCTCTTGTGGCCAATAACACAAAACAACACCAAATAGAATAACTTAATTTTATTATCCAGACTGATAGGATCCAATGATTAGCAAAGAAAAAGAAATATATTTATTAAAACGTGTTGTCGTGCCGCCTGAGCCTCTCTCGTCACTGAACTTCTAGAGGTGGACAACTCGCTCGTTTGAGTAATGTAATGGGGCATCGATATGAGCATCGATATGTTAGTGATGATAAATAATGGTGGGGAGCTTTTTTTGGAATGTATGTAAGTGATCTATAAATGTTCTTATCTTCTTTTCCCCTTGTTTCGCAAGCAGAGCCAAATTAGAATTACATATGTATATATAAACGTACATATTTAGCAGAGAAACCGTTCTTTTTGTCTAATTTGGTGACCGCTTACGTAAATGATTATTTGATTTTTTTAATTTTGATTGATAAAATAAACGGAAAAAAATGAATTAATTGAAATATATATATATAATAACCCATGCCATAAATGAAGCCGAAAAATCGCATGCAACAACAACATACACGTATTCTTTAGCTGGTCAATGCTGACCGAACAGCTGTCGCGCTGGCTCTTAGCAAAACCGTCATACAGTGCCTGCGGTATGTTTTCGTACCATTATTGAGATTTATGAATCTTTAATATTTGAATGGAAAATAAACTGAAGTTAATATTTTTTTAATTGCACTTGCCAATGAAATCTTATATATATAATACCCTACACTATTCAACAAGAAAAAAAACATTAAATGAAATAATTAAATAGTCCTAAAACAAACCAAAAGAAAAACAACTAGCTTAATTTGCAACTGAAACAAAAAAATGAAATTCTTTAATTGGCTTAGTTTAAATAAAATTCAATCACATCATTAGAAATTAACATGCCGTAGATTAAATAAAATTTAAAATTCTAGATTAATAATTATATTATATATTTTTACCAACTCTCCCAAATTTTGAATCATGTTTGGCCTATATTTTTTAGAATTAATAAACCCTGAATTTATAACGTTTAACATGAATTGCTAAATCTTCTTTGTTCCTGACCGACATGTAACATAAAGGGTAGGAGGTGTTCTTACAGGGTATCTCCGCTAACGCTTATCGCTGGAGATTATGGTTGGGTAGAGGTAGAGAACGCGAGCGTCGATTATCATCTTAGACCTCGCCCCCCCCAATACGCTCCTTGTCTAATATTAGCCCTTTTCCTCTGTTTTAAATAATTATTGAGCTCTTTATCAACCCCGGTGTCTTATTAGTTTATTAATTAAAAACGTTTTCTGGAGTCTAGCTCCATATATAGTTTCAGTAGAGGTCCTATTTTTTTAAGTTTGTGTGGATGCAGTTACGGAATGGCAACCAACCCCACTGCCGAATGAGCGACGGAACCAGAGTATCTCCCCGCCATATCCCTCTGACTGTGTAGGTGCAATAGAAAAGCCGATGGACACCCCTTGTGTAGTGTATACACAAAATTTCTTTCCTTCCCCTCCCAACCCCCCCCATCAAACAAATAAATTTTGTGTTTGATTTTAATTTATTTCCCAAATTTCTTTTTTCTGTGTAGAGTATACGAATATTTTTCTTCTTTTTTAACTTTTTGAGTGCTTCGGTCACATACAAATATATTAACCTACATATATACGTAGAATATTTATGTTTCAACATCATTCCCTCATGCGGTTAATACACATTCATAAATACGAGTGTATAAGTATGCTCGGTATGTATACAGTCTCAAATTTGACTTATAAATTACTTAGTAGCTTTTTAGTGCTGAAATGTTTTGTCGGTTAGTTTGTAGTTCCTTCGACTTCCTAAACGCTTCATAAATTTCAATTTATCTTTCTGCTCTTTTTGCCCATTTATTTATGTATTATTGCAGCCGTTGACAAGTACAACATTAAGTTCTGCCTTAGTCAAGCCCGTGGCAAGGCATCCGAAGACGTGTGTCCGTTACAAAATGCTCTTAATGTGAACGAGGGATGAGTGTGAAAAGAGGCAAAGGCAAAAGTATTTCAACGCACAAAGGTAAGTCTAAATGGCTTTAAAAGGGGTTTCAGATAGTGCAGTGCGTTCTTTTTTTTTTGTTGTAAACTATGGTACGAGCACTCAAGGATAAGGCCAGACTTTGCCTTTTGGTGTCGCTGTGTTTGGAGTCATAGTTGGAAGCAAAATGGTGGCTTCATTCAATTTTCGTTTAAAAGAAGTTTTCATAAGCAGAACATGTTTTAATATTTTTTAAGAATATTCTTCTTACATTGAAGTGAAACATCTTGCATATACTTATGTATTAGCCTTATGCTTGATAAGCTGACAAGTAATCGACATATACATTCATTGCAAATTCCGACGAAAATAATAATACCAAATAATACAGTAAATAAATAATTAGGGAGGTTTAACCGCCTCGATAATGTGTAACTACAAGATGGCGCAAAAGTAATCTTATAGCAAAAATGTAATCACCATATCGGAAATTACATACTATTTTGCTTGCAAATTGTGGTTGCTTTGGGAATAGTATTCCATGGCTTATTTAGTCAATGTCAAAGCTAACTTGCACTATGACAAAGTTTTTATACACTTACAAAAACTCGCTCCAATACACTTTTAAAACACTTGAAGAAGCTTAAAAGCCGTTATAATATATATAGAATAATATGTCAGATATTTATTAATTCAAAATCATTAAGACCCCGATTGTTGCCTTTAAAATTTGAGCACGCTATCATCAAAAACAATTAAGTTTTCTGAGTAAGACAAATTTTCAGACCGATCGGTTCAATGGCAGCAGTTTCGCAAATCTTTGTAAATGCATTTAAGTTTCATTATTGCTAAGTTTTAGAACGCTTTCCTAAAAAAAAAAATTTTATCTCATTAAGACACATTTTCTATCCGATCAGTTCTATGGCAGCTATAGGATATAGTCATCCGATTTTGACCAAATTTTATAGAACTGTTTGACAGCATAAAATATTGATAATTGCTGAGTTTACGACCATTTTCCGACCGATTAATCCTATGTTAGATATAGGAAATAGTCAGCCGATTTCTACCAAATTTGGCAGAGTTAATTTAAAGCTTATAATATTGATATTTGGTGAGATGAAGAACTAAGAATACTGATAGCGTAAAATTTTTTCTTACGAAAACTAATTGGCCGACCGATCGGTCCTATGCCAGTTATTAGGTACAGTCATAGACTTGAAAAAACTTTGCAGATATGCTTGAAAGCATATAAAATTAAAATGATTGACGAGACAGAGCAGTACTGTCAACAATGGAGTCTTGAAATCAACAAGGATAAATCTAAAATTTTGATTGTAAGGGTTGGAGGAGGACGACGTGCTGATAAAAAGAAGTGGACACTCGGTGGAATTACATTGGAAATTGTATTGAAGTATACATATCTTAGCGAAAATTAAAGCAAAATATGAGTTTCGAAAATCATTTAAGGCAAAAGAAAGAATTAAAAGATGCGACTGTTGCGTTAAATAGCACATGAAAAGGATTTATGGGAAAGAGAGATTTTGTGAATTTGGTAAAATATCAGCTCTTCGAGTCTACCGCAAGCGCTTTAATGTTATGAAGACTTTGAACGACTTTGAACAAACTTTGGAAGAAAATTATTTATGCTCTATATATTAAGACTGGGTTACATTTTATGTTTCACACTACGCTGCCTACTCATTCTAAATTTATAAAGAAAATCATGGACCCGCCACTTCATAGTCTGTCCAACATGCTTGTGCAAGAATCGCTAAGAAATAAATGCTTTAGGGAAGGGCAAAATATATTCATCACACATCATGTGGAGCGCGATTTAAAAAACCTGGCAGAATGGGATAGAGCCCAAAAGGAGGTGCTTGTCTGGCTGGACGAAAGGGAAAGGGCGCAATGTTAGGAGCGAGCAAGAAGTAGGAAACCTCGAATATGGTACAGAGAGCTAAATTAGGCCATTCGAACAATTTTCAAATGCTACAAATGGGCTAAGTACCCCAATTCAGCGACAAAAACTGCACATTATGCAATATGGGTGCAAGCGAAGATATAATGCATATGATATTTATATGTCCGATATTAGCAGAATGTAGGATATCCTATCTTGGTCAGAGTCCGATGCATCGAAATTTCTAAATGGTTCGAATTGGCAGAAATTTTCAAAGCAGATTTGAAGAATTATTGCAAAGATTTGTAGTGCATTCAAAAAAATTTACGTATATAAATATAAGAATAATTATAATACACTTAAATAAAAAAAACAAAATTTATTTTATTTAAAAAGGCTAACGGAATATTAACCAAGCCAACAACATTACAATTACTATTCGAAATCGCAGAGTTTAAGAACGCTAACATAATGCTCTCCCTAAGACCTATTTTTCGACCAATCGGTCCTGTGACAGCTAGAAGATATATTATCGACATATTAGCAGAGTGCAATTAATAAATTAAAAAAACTTAAAAAAACTAAAAACTATTAAAAATTCTATAAATTATAAAAAATACCAAACAGTACCAAAAAAATGTTAAACTTCAAAAGTACAAATGTTACAAATAATGTCAGACCAATCTTTGAGTTTTGGAAAAATAAATGTATTTTTGGAGCGAAACAAATCAACAATCACCACTAAAACTACAATAGAGGCAAATTCTCCTAGTATATGTATAACACAGGGCAACAAAATGACCACTTTTGTGAGGTCTAGCCTTCTCGATGCAAAATTCTGTTCCTGTTCTGCGCCCTGATTCCAAAAGTGGTCTCGGTTTTTTTCCATCAGCTCTTGTTTGCGAAATCGCGAAAAACCATTTTGCTGTTTTTAGCTTATGGAAAATTATGGGGGAACTCAATGCAGCCATAAACAAGTAAGAAAGTCGGTCAAGCCCGACTGTAATATACTCTGTACCTGTTTGTATGTAACTGATAACTTTAATGTGTGAGGTTTTTTCAAAATCTGGGGGTGGCAACTCTTTCGACTGTCGTTCATCTGGTTGAAAAACGATGTACGGGCTCGATAAGTAATGATGTGTAGAATTACCCTAGTACATAACTCGTAAAATTATAAAATTTGTATATAATTTCCTATTAACATAAACATATCTATATTAGTCACGCGTGATTTTTGACCGCAGGCCATCTCAATTGTCGCTCCTCTAATACTTGGTCTTTGCCTACTTACACAAATATCTATTGGAAAGAAGGGAGGGGGAAACTGAAAGCGGCGCAGTCCAGTAAGCTATTGCCCTCTCGCTCTCTTTCTCAGTGGTGCCGCGGTAGTTGTTGTCGTTGCATTAAATTTTCTTTACATATAGCGCCACTATTGTTCATCTGATCGGAAAACGATGTATGGGGGCTTGATAAGAAATGATGAGTAGAATATATGTCTAAAAGGTTCGAACAACCTAACTCCAAATTGTGAAGATATTCAGTTTTTTTTAATTTGGGGGGAGGCAGGGGGCGTGGCAAAAATCAAAACTAAACTTGATCTGCCTGCAAGTATAAGAAACATATGTTCCATACACTTGAAACCTCTATCTCTTACCATCTCTGAGATCTCTTCGTTCATACGGACAGACAGACGGACAGACAGACGGACAGACGGACATGGCTATATCGACTCGGCTGTTGATGCTGATCAAGAATATATATACTTTATAGGGTCGGAGATGCTTCCTTCTGGCTGTTACATACATTTGCACAAACCCAATATACTCTGTGTACCTTCGGTACAGAGTATAAAAACCAAGCGACCAGCATCAGCAAACCCGAAAGTGACTAAATTGGACCTTGAACATAATTTTTTCTCAATTTATAGCAAATTTTTCAAAATAAACCGTCATCTACAACCTAGTGCATAAATCGTAAAATTAAACAACTATTTTAGCATATAGCCTAACATATCCGCTATTTTACGAATTTTGTTGCACTTTATCAGCTTGTTGGACTAAGCTACAGCCGTTTTTTCACGAAAAAGTGAATTAAATTTTATGGCAGGACTACTTGATTAATTCACAAAATGTGTATATGAAATATGAAAAGGTTTTTGGTTTAATTTGATTCAATAATCGTTTTTTTGTGGTCCACCTAGAATGTCACCTTTTTTTAAATCTAGTACTGCCGGAATGTTATTGTACATTTGTTTGGCTATTAATGTAAGAGCTATGTTAGATCGAGTAGCCTTTTTATATTTCCTGTACTGCCAGAATGTTATTGTTCATTTGTTTGACTATTAATGTAGGAACTATGCTAAATCGAGTATTTTGAAAATTTGCTATAAATTGAGAAAAAATTATCTTCAAGGTCCAATTTAGTCACTTTCGGGTTTGCTGATGCTGGTCGCTTGATTTTTTATGGCTGCATTGATGTATGTAGTACCGCATAAAACTTATAAACCTACAAATTTGTGCTTAGTGACCCCCATAATTTTCCATAAGCTAAAAACAAAATGGTTTTTCCATGATTTCCTCGCAAACAAGAGCTGATGGAAAAAAACCGAGACCAGTTTTGGAATCAGGGCACAGAACAGGAACAGAATTTTGCATCCAGAAGGCCAGACCGAAATGGCTGTTGCCCTGTGTAATCATCAATCATTAGACTGTTAATATAAATTTTAAATTAATTAATCGAATTTATTTCAGGGATGCAAATCGGTTCTGCACCGTACCGAACCAAACCAACCGAACCGTTTCTTGGTGCTGGTAAATCGATCCACTAAACTGCTAAACCGAACCCAAAATAAGGATATGGAAATTTTAATCAGAAAATAGATCGTATCGCTTCAGTTGTTTAGTGACTCAATATGTAAGAATTATATGATTTTCGATTAGGTTAGTTTATGTTGGGTAACCGCCATTAAGGGGAGTCGAACTTAGACCGAATTGATCCACAGTGATGACATAACCCGAATAAAGGGGCTTGTACATTTTGTTAAAATTAATCGATCATCGTCCTACCTATCTTTGTTATTTCAAAGATACAGAGTCAACATGTTTCACATCAAATCATCGGTTTTTATTGAAAGATTCTTAAGAAACTTACCAACACTTTAGCCAAAATTTTTAAGCTGAAATTAAAAAAGGGATAGAAAATTTATTAAAAATTCTAATTCAAATTTTGCTTATATAGTCAATTACATAATCTTCCTAATCAATTTTCTTTACATGCATCTCAAACAATTTCTTCTTTTTCTATTTTCCTAGCCCCCTTTGATTAAATTTCAATTCTTCTGGCCATCAGTATTATTTTACACCTGCTCCACCCTTTTATGCAACCATCCAGTCCTTCTTCAAGTATGTAAAAAGTGCCACTCTAGACAACAGCTGTAAATACTAGAAAAATACGTAGGTGAAAAAAAAAGTTGTACTCATTAGCATGCAGCTGGTCTACAAGCTGCTCCCCTGAAGGTGATGGAGAACTGGATGTGGAGGTGAACTTCTGTTTGGTTATGTGAGCAACTTTCAACAGTCTGACAACAGTTGGAGGTGGGGATAGGATGAATGCTTAACCCGATACCCAAAACCAAAAAGCCCAAAAACGAAAACGAAAAGTTTTTTCTAAGCAAGAGTCTGAAGGACTCTCCAGAAAAGACCCACTCCAGATGTCGTTTTGCGGTTGCTTGTTGTCCTGTCCTCTGGTCTGAGAGTGTGTTAGTGGATGTGGGTGCATCGGATGTTCTGTCAAAACTGTCTGCACCAATGAAAACCAAAACTGATGTCAACTACACTGGGGAAAACATAGGAAAAAGTTAGAAATTTGGTGAAGAAAGAAAAAAAAGGACATAAAATAGTGGTGTGGTTAAATTAATTGTGAAATCCTACTAAAGCATATTATATTTAAATTTCCCTCTGTGTAATGCCTTTACTTGGCCCAGACAAGTTGACTGCAATTCCCATGCATAGTTTTTCGAGTGCAATTAAGTGAAATTCGTATTAGTTAGTTGAGGAACGAGCGGGTGCAGTAGGTGAAACATGTGCCAAGCAGCGAAAAGTATTAGCCAAAGGATGAGATGACACAAAATCCAAGCGTGGACACGTTGCCATGTGTCGTTGGTGGAAGGTTGGCTCCTTTGATAATGTGTGCGAACATGTAAGACGCGTTCGCATACAAAGCATGTCATTAAAAGTTGTTCTCAGACAATTCCAATTCTGTAGACGGGTTTTTCCCCCCACCCATTGGATGGCCCGCAAACAACCGGCAACTAATGCTCAAGCAATTTCTTTGTAGTTAAGTTGTAAGCGACTTACATAAAAAGGATAACGAACGAATGAGAGCACATTTGACAATTTCCTATTTGAGTGGGACAAGTGTGGTAATCGAGGATGTACACGTAGTTTGTGTGTGTGAAAGACAAAGACCAAAAAATAATTTTTTGGCGAAAAAAATTAAATAAAAGCAGTAGCAACCAGCAGTGGTTAGTTTTCTTAGATTTTATTTAAAATAGTTATTTATAAACTAAAGACCTAGTTGATCACTCAATGTTGCTTAAATCAGTAACCTATTATTGGTAAAAAAAGAACCTCAGAGAACCGGTTCGGGTTTTATGGATTTCCCGAACCGGACCATTTTTGACCTCTCGCACCTGAACCCGAACCGGAACATTTATATAACAAAAAGGATTTGGTTCACGATATTAAGTAATTTTCAATCGAACCAAATTTTTAATACAACTTTAAATGACTCTACTTCAGGTTACGAAACAGAGAAAAAACAAGTAAGAAAGTCGGTCAAGCCCGACTGTAATATACACCTGTTCGTATGTAACTGATAACTTTAAAGTGTGAGGGTTTTTCAAAATCTGGGGTGGCAACTTTTCGACTGGTTGAAAAACGATGTCGCTGGGGGCTTTATAAGTAATGATGAGTAGAATTACCCTAGTACATAACTGTAAAATTATAAAATTTGAGTATACTCCCATTAACATAAACGTATCTATATTAGTCAGGTGGGAATCACGCGTGATTTTCCATCTCAATTGCATCGCTCCTCTCATACTTGGTCTTTGCCTCCCTTACACAAATATCTATTGGAAAGAAGGGAGGGGGAAACTGAAAGTGGCGCAGTCCAGTTAGCATTAACGCCATTCCAATTGGGAAATTACCAGTAAGCTGTTGCCCTCTCGCCTCTTTCTCGTAAGTTCTACCATTGGCTGCGGTGTTGTTGTTGTCGTTGCATTAAAATTTCTTTAACATATAGCGCCACTATTGTTCATCTGATCGGAAAACGATGTATGGGGCTTAATAAGAAATGATGAGTAGAATATATGTCTAGAAGAAACAACCTATCTCCAAAATGTGAAAGATATTAAGTTTTTTTCAATTTGCGGGGGAGGCAGGGGGGCGCGGCAAAATCAAAACTAAACTTGATCTGCCTGCAAGTATAAGAAATATATGTTCCATACACCTCAAACCTCTATCTCTTACCATCTCTGAGATCTCTTCGTTCATACGGACAGACAGATGGACAGACGGACATGGCTATATCGACTCTGTTGATGCTGATCAAGAATATATATACTTTATGGGGTCGGAGATGCTTCCTTCTGGCTGTTACATACATTTGCATAAACCCAATATATACTCTATGTACCTTCGGTACAGAGTATAAAAATGAACCAATATAAATTAATCATTTTAAAAATTTCTTCTAAAATTACCCAAGAGGTAACATACATCGGCAAATATTTTCAAATTTTTGGAAAGGTCGTAACCTATTTCAGCAACCCAGGTACAAGTTCAACGGATATTTTTAACACCAAAGTTTGTTGCTTGTAATCTAAGAGCTAGACAAACATAAACACTTAAACTATCTTGAATAAGGTTAGATTAGAGCGGTTGCTGGGATTTCACCAAGCACACTTAGGCAATAAGGATTTGGCCCCCTGTGATGTGTCCAAAATGTGTCTGAAAAGTGAGATAAACTATATTTTGGGTGATTGGATAAATCCTGATATATATGTCCAGCCTTAGTTTTAGCTGTTTCAGATTGATTCTGTTAGATTAGTGACGTCTTTTAGAAGATTCTAGATGTTATTGAGGCAGAAATATTCGAACTAGGAAACGGACTCTTTCTCTTCCTTGTCCCGTCGTCGCGAGCAGCCAGTAACCTGTTATGTCCCTTAGACTCTATAGGTTTGATGAGCGCTTTGCGCATCGAGTTGGCTATGTCTTGCTATTTCTGGTTTGCTTTGAGCTCGAATATGTTTTTCGAGAAAGGAGCATACACGTTGCCATAGGCATTCTTGCATTCTGACTAACGAGAGTTTGCCTGCTTTGATGACCCGGTGCACTGGTAGATTTTGGACTACGCTGACATCTTTGGAAAGAATTGTTGCAATCATTTTCTTATATCGAATATAGACTAATCAAGTCGAACCGATTCAATCGGGTTTGAACCAATAAATATTATCCATTTTATAACTAAAATTACAATTTATAACTTAATTTTTTTAAAACAAACCTCCTAAACCGATTTAATTTTATATAATTTTTATAATAAACGTATCTATATTACTACTCAGGTGGGAATCACGCGTAACTTCTCATTACTAAGATATCTATTGAACTACAAGGGACAATTGAATCGGTTCAGCAGGTTCGGAATCGGTTCACAGACTTGGGACGTAGGCATATACTACATTAAAGACATAGTAAAAAATCATGGTTTTTGCTTTTCCAATTATGCTATGTTTATGAATATAAATAATAATAGAAAATATTTCTTTTTTTGTTATTTGCCTAAACACTAATTATTTTGGTAAACCTTTTGAACTGGTATCACAAAACTCTGAAAATGTACAATATGGATTAGGTATGATGCTGCCCTAACTGACTATAAATTATCTCGTTCAAATAGATTATTCTTTAAAAAAATAAGGTTGGCATACTTAGAAGGGCAAAACTCATGATTAATGCACAAAAGTGCATAAACGTAGAAAGTCGGTCAAGCACGACTGTAAAATACTGTGTAACTGCCAAAGTTTGTATATAATAGCCCAATTTCACTATGATTCTATTAGAATGTGTACTTATTTTCCAGTTTCGTGAACGTGTGAATGACAAGTTGGCAAATCCCGCTTATTTTAATTGTGCCGCCGTGCTAGCAAATATTCATATGCTTGGCTGAGCGGAACTTTGTGCAACCAAATTCTCTTTCACATATTTTAAATATGTACTTTTTTTCCTATAGGAAATATGATACATTTTTTAATATGTTATAATAAGTGAAAATATGTATTTATTTGCATAGTGGAATTAGGTTATTATACAGCATAGCGTAAGTGCGTATATGCGTGACGTATTGCTTTGCAGCGTAACCGTGAGTGACGCCACAAGTCAAAACTCGTTGTTGTGGTTCCCTTTAATTTGTTTATTTTCTTATAAATATTATAGCTTATCTGATCGGATTTGGTTCCCAAAAAATATAGAATATATGTTCTGGTTCCGTTTTCAGAACGTGATTTAAAACAAATAATTTTGTAATTATTTGCTGCTCACTCGAAATCTACTCTGCCTTTGCAAAATAAGAACTGAAACACAATGTTAGAAATACCCAAATAAAGTTTTTTCTTCTATTTAAATTTGACCTTAATCTTCTTCTTACATTTCACCCCAAAACTTTATCTCTCAAAATTTTATTTGTTGATGTAGAAACAAATTTAATTTGCCAAGAAATTAGCCAAAAATTGATTTCCTCAACACATTTAATTGCTCAATTATAATGCTTCAATAAATTGACACCCAAACAACAAAATAAAAGCGAAAGAAGTATTCGAAAAAAGTAAATACATGAAATTATCAAAGAGGAAGCGCCCTATTGAGTTCTGTTTGATTGTTTGTTTGTTTGGGTAATTACACCTCACACACTGACTTCAATTTTCTTTCATTTGAAGCAATTTGATGTATTATATAATAAAACTTGATGTTAATCCCAAAGAAAAACTTGTTTGTTTACGCCATTAAGTTGAAGAAAAAAATGTGTAGCATAGTTCAGGGTTTTTTGACATTTAAAGTGTCAGTGATATAAAATAGGGTGGGTAGAGAGAAACGCATGACTGCATTTTGACTCTGTCATAAAAATGATGGCAATGTCACATTTACTCGCATATAACATAAAAATTGTGTGTGGCGATGACTTTGTGAAAAAATACAAAAAAAAAATTGAGAACTCAACTGCAATCAAAGTGAGTGGAGCCTGGGCTCCTCTTTTTTGCCATTTGCTGCGTAAATGTGCGTGACAGTTTGCAAAACGTTTGATTTTAATTTAGTCAAATTTTGCTAAAAAGCAAAAGACAGAAAATGGAAGACGAGCAGATGACACTGCAATTTTTTTTTAAATGATGTGCAAAAATGGCGACAAGTCGAAATTTAATCTCAGAAATAACTTAAATTTTTAAAAATTTTGCCTAACTTTTAAGTACACAGGCAAATAGATCTCTCTCGCATTTTAAACTTTACCGAATTCACAAAGTGCGAGTTTTGTGTTTTGAGTGGTTTGCGCTTATCTAAAAATAAAGGGCTCAACAGACGAGAGGCAATTTGGTAGAAAAGTTTCTCACTTATGGTTGCCAGAAACTTTGCCTGTCTGCCAAATTTCCGGCAAGCCGCTTTTTGTCGCCACTTTGGCTAACTTTCGACGACTCTCAGCCACACATGAGAATTTTTGTTCCGTCATTATGATTAAAGTTCAGGCAATCAATTGCTTATACAATTTTTCAAAAAAGAGTTTCCTTTGACTCACCCCTGCCAGGTGAATCTGGGGCCCATAAATCACTGGCATTGGCTGAGCCTTAAGCAATTCATCAAAAAATGCTTTTAGATAAATAAGCAAAGCCGAGACTGGAGACGAAAACGGGATGCTCTGGTGGAACAATTAATAATAAAATGACGCAGAAGAAACCTTTTCGAAATTGTAATAATTAAGTCATCAAGCTGTTGACAGAATGACGTGCCAAAATCATCAACTTGTTTAACTGATTTGTTGTATTATGTTGCTCTCAAATGGGAGTTCAGCAGCTTATGAAGCTGTCAAGTTGGCAAAAATTTGTGGAGCATTTTTGAAATATTGTTCAAATTTATTGGGGGTGTAAAGTGGCTCATAAATGTGGAATACAAATGAAGAGAAATCTTTTAAATTTTTCAAATAAAGTGCAAATTTAGTCATCTCAACTGTTAATCCTAACTTTTTGAAACAGAGCAAAAGTAACTGTTCAGTATTATTTCAAGGCTGCAGAGCTAAAAAATTTTTGGGTTTTTGTCAAGTGTTGCAAGATTTGCAGACCCAGTGTATAAATTACAAAAATTAACCTTAACCTTTGGAGTTTTATGGAATGTCGGAAAGGATAACACTGATTCAATTTCAGCTGTAACCGAAAAGCAGCAACTTAATTTGGTACAAATTGTACTTATCCGAAAAAGAAATTAATAACTTCTAAATAATTTAGTGTGATTAAATAACTTTAAAAATTGTCTCTCTTACCAAATGGCTTAAGCTTTTTTGGGATAGCATTTTTGTTAAAAATAAACAATAATAGCACTATAAAAGGGTAAGCAAAACTATTCGAAAAAAGGTGCCCCTATGAACCCACCTCATGTGCGCCTCTCTCGCGTATGCCGCAAGCTTCCTATGATCGCACTTTACTCGTGAGCTAACAACAACAAAAGAGTCCCACAAGTATACTTATTGGGCAGCACTGCTATAAGTTTCAACAATTTTTCCAAAAAGAACTCGTACTAACTACAAAAAAGCAGATGTAAAATTATTTTATTTACTAGCTTAATATATTCACACGGCGTGGCTTGAGCTCTAAAAAAATTTATTAATATTTTTTTTATGAAGTTCTAAAATATTTTTTCATATTTCATATCAGTTTCTATAACGCATCAAATTTTAAGTTCATAGCTTTAGTAATACTTGAGATATGGCTCTGAACCCTTTTGAACCGGTTTAAAGGGTTCAGAACCAGTCTTGGAAACAGTGATATCAGTCTTAATTAAACCAACCTACACATCAAATTTTCATTTCATTGCATTAATAACTTCTGAAATATGGCTCTTAGAAAGATGATTTAGGAGGTTTAAGAGATATGGCTCTAAACCACGTTTGAACCGATTAAACCGGCTTAAACAGCTTTCGAACCTGGTTGACAGACTTACGACTTTTGATTCTTTGACTGACAGTGACTAGTTAAGAATTAATATTGGACATAAGATTGTTCCTCACATCTAACAAAGAAGAGTTTAATGAGAAACGATTGTAGTATCTATTATAATTAAGGCAAAGGTTACGAAAGGGTTCATGATGAGCATAGTTTGTGAGACAAGGCTATAGATAACCGGGACAGAGAATTCCATGTAACCGTGCCGGACCGCAAATCTTATCAGGCAGAACGCTTGGAGTCAACTTCTCCCACACAGCAGCTTGTGTAGAATAGCACACTAAGATAAATCCAGTGATTATTATGTACGTCCAATAAGCCCATTAGAGTCCCAGTTTAACCCCTGGAGGGTGAAAATTAGAAACTGTTTTTGAACAGATTCGAGTGGGTCCTGATATTTTTGGTAGTGTGTAGAACCAGATATTGTCTGGTTGGTCATTACCAATCACCAGAATTGGCCAGAACAGAGAGATATATAGTTGTTTGGTGAAATAAGGTTAAATTCCTTCAAGCATCTTTTGATAAAGCCAAAACCCCATAGCTTTGTTTGCAGTGACAATATATGACTATTGAAGCACAGCTAAGCAATAAATTGACTCCTAGGTCGTCTACTTTATAGAGGCGTTTGAGAGATTTATCATTAATTGACTAGTCGTAAAGATAAGGTGTATTTAGATGAAAAGTTAAGTATTTACTTTTATCTTGTTAAGCTGGGAGTCCATTTATCAAACACCCTCATAAAGAGAGTTAAAGTCCCTTTGCAAGAGAATAGGCTACAATGATCATTATTAGATAGGCAAAGTTTAAGATCGTCAGCAAAATAGAACGTAAGAAAAAAAATAACACACTCGGAATTTCATTTACAAATAAATTGAAAGGCGAGGTCCTAGATGACTACCTTGGGGAACACCCAGAAAATACATGAATGGGTGTTGAAAACATCGATTTAGAACTTACCTGTGAACGATCACGCAAGTAAGCTTTGGATGCAGTTGAGTAGCGTAGAGGAAAAACCAGGCAAATAAAGTTTATGTGCAAGAAATGATTACGTGTTGGTCCCTTTTTGTAGGAACTATGAATGACTCCTTCCAACAGTTAGAAAGTCACCAAGTTCGAGAGAGAGGACAGTTTCTAAGCACGCAACTAGAATATTGTCAGGCCCCGGACTAAGGAATGATTTCAAGTGATCTGAGTCATGACAGCAGAGACTCAGAATCCAAGACAGGAGAAAATACAGCTAGAGTGCGCAATGGGATGAGGGTGCGAAGCCCCGATATAATTTTTTGATAAGGAGGAATAGCAACGATTTGAAAAATACTGCGAAACAAGTTGGCAATGTCCACATCATTATCAGAAATTGTATTATCTAAGGAAAGAGCATGTAGAAAACGTGATGATTTGCACTTCGAAATTAACAAATCTGTTTAAATTTTGTAGGGTCAAGCTAAAAGCTTAACTTGCAGCTAATTAAATAATTATTGAAGCATTCAGAGTTAACGGTCATATATCAGGCAAGCCACCGAGTATTTTGAATAATCGGTTTGGGATCCAGATCTCTCTAAATTTTTTGTACAGCCAACTTTTAATATTTTTGAGGTTGGACAATTCTCTTGTAAAACCATGGGGAAGCTTTCTGTAGGAGGGGAAGGAGTGCATAATGGCAGAAAGATGTAAAATTGTATTAAATTTAAAATACATACTGTGAAAATTTCAAGAAAATTGATCAGTGATTTATATGGCCTCCTCACTGAGGTACATTTTCAAAAAAGTTATCGACATCTCTGAAAATGTAAAAACAAAACTCATTGTGTTGCTTCAGCATTTGCATTTGAAAACAGTAGTTGCTCTTGTTGTCAATTGTCAAACTAGTTAAAAACGAAAAAACTCGATTCAAAAAATGGATGAGCTATTGGAACTAGTAACGCTATTAGACTCTCAATATTTGATGATCGCGAGTGGATGTGGAGTGCATTCATGTCCACCTATTCCACACTGTTCATGGAATGGAGCGTCGCGCCTTCAATTATAATTTGTCGAAAGTCCGACGTGTAGTTGAAACGCGTTTGGACAGTTGAAAGCCCGATTCCGTCGCATAGGCAGGCCTAGACAACGCTCCATAAAAAAAATAATATTAATATTATTATTTGTTGCTGCATTTTGCACAATATGTTTTAATATCCATAATTGCGCATTTAAAGAAAGCTGAGAAACGGAGATGCCACGACAACAGCAGCAACCAGTTTAGCCTATGAGGCTGCAAATTTTACGCAAATGGATCTGGCTGGTCACTCAGGAATCGCTCAATCAATATTTCAATGAGCGAGAATAATAACTAGTTGTAACATAAATATTGTGAAATAATCATTAATTTAATTTTATGTTTTTTCATTATTCGATGAGGAACTTTATTATTAACATTTTTTTCCCTCAAATATCAAGCACCTTGCCATGGAATGACTTTCATTTCTTCGGTCATTTTGGCCATTTCTTCTGCCACTTTTTCGATGGTCGCCACTTGCGTCTTTCATTTCTGTGGGATGTGCCATTTAATCGCGGACGTTTGGCAGCTGCGCTGATGCCAGGGACCGTCGGAATTTGTTGAGGACTCGTCCAATCTGTACGCCGGAGTTTGACTGCCATCTCCTTATATATATGCGAATTTTTGCGATGGCCACGCAATCCATCGAGGTTTTCCGACCAGAGGCCCAATAGATGGTTTGTGGCCTCTTCAGTCCACAAGAACCGTTTATGAGATTCTATATTGGTATTATATTATATTATTATTTCACAAAATTATAAATTAATTTTATTTTCTCTTACCTTTTGTCATTTCACTTGCCTTCAAAATCAGAAGTGTTTTCCTATCTAGTGGTGGTCACTTGGTAAAAATATATTTATCGAATAAAACAAACCTAACAATCGAGTGGCAAACGAGTAATGCGACTACATTTTACAAAATGCTACTTTTGTGACAGCACTGACACCTATCAAATTTGTATAGAAATGTACATCTTGCCCAAGATGCTGAAATGCAAAATGTAGTTAGTAGTGAGAAAAGCGTCTACTATTACGAACATATATACATACAAACATACATTCACTTTAGATTATTTTTTTTACATTATTGGGTAAATAAACAAATATTTTTGATAAAGCCAATCAATTTCAACAAATTCCATTATCAAATACCGTAATTAATTTTACCAACACTTGAGTTTGATTATTGTTCCAACCACATTTAAATAGTCAAAAAATGTTGTAAGCAAATTAAATTTGCATTCTTACATTCTTGATGTATGCAATTCTCTTACTACTAATTTAATCAACTTGTTTAGCCTGTTTTTTTTTTTTTTTATCGCATTTAATTGATTTAAGCTCTGAGTGATAGTCATCCAGCTAATTGATTTCTACAATTCAAAAAGAAATGCAAGAAAATGCCACAAAAAACAAATTCATCAGAGATTAAACGCTTAAATTTCAACTGGCAAAAACACACACAAAAATGGGAAGTTTTCCATGCATGCATATTGAGCATACGCCACGTGGTGCTGGTTGTGGTTTGTTTTTTTTTTTTTTTCCAGTTGAGAAGTTGCTTTGATTTTTCATTTTTAGTTTTTGCGAGTGCATAAATTAAATTTAGCATAACAATTTTTTGGGCTAAAACAAGTTTTTGCAGCATCAGCAGGGTTTTGGAGGGAGGAACTTTTTGTGAGTTAATTTTGCAAAGCTGCAGCTCGCTGGGCCAAAGCAAAAGTAATGAAAAGAAGGAAAACAAAACGGCAAATTGCACAAGCGGGGTGAATGAGATTGCAACTGGGGTCTAGCCAAGGCGCAGGATTAACCCTTTTAGCCAACCAGTTTTTGATTTACTTAGGAGAAAAAGGTTGTGTGATCTGTATTAAATAGTTTAAGCAGTTTTATTTGAATAATAAATTCAAGTTTTTACAGCTTATAAAAGTTAATTTAATTTTTAAAAGTTTTACGAAAACGAAAGCAAATCAAATGTTATATTTGTTAGTTATGAAGATGAGTATGTGAGCGTCAGAAGATTAAAGATATAACTCCTAGAAATTCGATGTAAAGTTGCCCAAGTCAAATAAATTCAGCATTCTCTTTCTCTTTTTTTAAATTCTTTTTGCTACAAACTTTTTCTCAACATGGGTTAAGCCGCTTTTCATTGCTCACTGAATCAGCCCAGTTGACGATTAGCTTCGTTTTTGTTTGTCCCAAAACGGCGACCGAAAACCAAGAGTTCCTTTAAGCATCCTTCCCAACGATAAAAGATTTATGCAAAAAGCAAAGTGCAACGGAAATTGAAATAGAAAGCAGCGCACAGACACAGGCAAGGGGATTGGCCGGACCCACTCAAGTTAAAGTTAAAGTGAAAAAAAATAAAATAAAAAAAATACTCACAAATCATTGACTCTAGGAGTCTGTCTTTAAGTGCCTAGGAGTTGGCACGAAATGCTTTTCAATTAAATTCAATTTATTAATTTCAATTATTTGCGCTTCAAGTGACCAAGTCTCGGACAGAAAAAAAAAAAACTGTCAACTTGCAGGACGAACGCACTGAAGCAGAAGCTTTGCCCAGCAGTTGCCTATTGCTGCTGCTGCTGTTACTGCGGTTGTTAAGTGCTCTAGCGGCATTTGATTGATGTCGAGAACAGAGCGATGAGAGGAACAGAAAGGGACCATACCGAGTCCCAAGCGTAAGCAAACGCGGTTAGGCTATTAAGTTAACAGGACAATGGATGCCTTGACTGGGAATGAAAAAAAATAAAAGCTAATCTGATGCTTTAAGTTACCATTTATGAATTTTACTAGCCATAAAATGTCAAACACCTGATTAGAGCTTCAAAAAGTTAGATCCAAATATAATAATACCCCTCTTTTCCCTAGCGATAAAAGCGTATGTCCACTTACCCATAATATAATTAAGTAGCTCATACTTACAAACTCATATACCACAAAAAAAAAACAAAAACAAAATGCTTCTCATATGTCAAAATCAACGCAGCTGTTTTGGTCTTTTGTATTTTGCTATTGGGTTAACTGCCGCTATGCCTTTTATGTTGCCTACTTTCCAGCGTTGAGGCAATTTTTATGACTCAACCATAAAAATACTCGCTTACATCAAAGTTCAAGTACGAAACGAGAAAGCGGCCAAAGAGAATAGCTGACTAAGGAGACATTTAAGCGAAAAGTAAACTGCCCACCTTACATAAATCAAATGCATACAATGATGTTAATAGTGTCGTAAAAATTACGACAATGCACCTGATTTTATCTATTTAAGTAGCTTTATTTAAGACCTAAACGGCTTTATTTTGCGACAAAAATGTACTACATTGACATACAATCAAATTGACACATGCCTTTAGTAAGAGTGCACAAAAGAAAACTTTTCCATTAAATTTTTGAATTTATTTTTGAAATTAAATTAAATTAAATTGAAATTAAAGTACCTAGTCCCTTAACCTTTCAGAAGCTAATTGAAAATTTTGATCTAAGTAGAAACCTTGTGTACTCCCTAACACTGCTCGTTACTGGGGATAAGATATTTCTTAAATCAGATTTGCTTATAACAATTAACAAAACACTAAAATTAATGATAAAATTAACATAAATTTAGCAGACTGAGCACAAATAATCCCAAATATAACAATTGCATATTCCTAACAGGAATTCAGTGATTACTTTTTTTTTGTTTTTGATTGTAGCTGGTTGGTAATGATCCTGAATTAAGGCAAAATCTGGCTTCTGTATTCGACCTATTTGCTTGAAAATAATGAATGTTACAAAATCAAATCAAAATTTTACAGGCGTCGGGTTTCCTTTTAATTGTCTCTGCACTGAGAAAAATAATAAAGATTCTAGGTTTAAAACCAATACCAAACAGTGTCAAAATCTTAACCTTAAAAGTAGGGGAATTCACAACATGCCTGATAATCTCGATTGGAGATGTTTATTTACTTTCTGTTGTTTGGTTTTTGAAAATCTCTTATATGTAAAAAATATTTTAAAACTCATTAAAATCTGTATTATTATCATTAATTATATTATTATCATTGTCTGGGACTAGAACTCAAAGCATTCGACCACTGCGCTCTTGCGAGCTAACGGTACTAAATAGTATAATTTTATTTAATATTTAAAAATTTAAACTATTTCAAGATATGCAAAAAATTAATGTTTTTAATAGAACTTAAAAAATGTGTTCTAATATGCCACTTAAAAAACCATTAAATATACCGATTAATGGCCTATTTTATTTTTGGACGAACAGTTTCAGTGTTATCCCTGCACTCAGAAAAATACAACCTAGAACTAAGGAATTCTCTATTCTAATGTCGCACAGACAAACTCGCCTTAGGGCCATTTCTCATACAGCTAGCAAATATTTCTAAATAATAGTTCGAAATAGTCCACTCCTAACCGAAAAATAATAAAATATGCTTTTAAAGAAGACGAACAAAGGCGAAATTTTAGTGATGAAAATTATTTTTTGTTTGTGGTTTTACATATACCGTTATATTGCACCATTTTTTTAGGGCGAAATTTAATTAAAATCCAGAAACTTCGTTTCTAAAATTTATATTATCATTTTTCTCACATTTCTATATTAAGGAGGTATAATTCTTGGACTAAGAAATACTTGACATTTAATTAGAGGGCTTATTTTTTACAAAGAAAAGTTGTTCCTCTTCTTAGAATTTTTTTCTATATCTTATATATCTTATAAAGAGAATTTTATTCCAAGGGCGAATTTCTAAAATGTAATTCTTTTTCATGAGTGTATATACTAGTTTTATCAGCTAAAATATATCTGTGTTATAATCAAAGAAACATATAAATAAATAATAAGAAACCGAAACAGTAACGAAATTAGCGTTTCGGGATGGTATATTTTTCGCCTCCTATTATAACGGTTTTCGGTTCTCAAAAAATTGAAATATCGTTTTCGGTTTTGATAATGGTACCTGGATTTAAACGGTTTATTTCGGTTAACGGCACCTGTTCTAGTTTCGGTATGGACGCTCAGTGGATGAAACATTTTTTCTCATTTTTCTGAGGTTACAAATTTTTTTTTAGAAATTTTTGTTTTTGATTTTGGACAATTTTGTTTGTAAAATATGTAAAATTTATTTTACCATAACTTTCGTAATCCTACTCCGATTTGAAAATGCAATATTCAAAATCAATGCTCATAAATAGGCATTTTTTTAATTTAGAACTTTTTCAAATTATTGATATATAAACTCAAGTTGATAAGATAGTTTGGTAAATCTCAAAATATAATCTATGTATATCACTAAGGAATTAAAAAGTCAAAAATCATTCCATATAGATCCTAAGGGTATAATTCTTTTATTTGTACGGCTATTCTAAGTGGATGATTTTTTATATAAAAAAATTTAAAAAAATATCTCAAAGAGTGCTCAGATTTCATTTTGGATTTCTGTTTTGAGGCACTTATCTGAGGTAATTTCTTGAATTGAAAGTGATCCAGACATTGTTTTCTTAATTGTGGCCCTTTACCATATTACATGATTGCTGAATCATAAAATGGCAAATATAGCAATGCTTCCCACACACTCACATCTCTTTGGCAGATGACCACAATGACCTCATGCACAGTCACCCACACTGCAACCAGCACAGACAGTTCGCACAAACAGGGAACCGTAATAAATCGACATTTGGACGTTGTGTGTGGAGCAGCAGCAGCAGCAAATTAAAACATTTCACCTGGCCTGCCCTGGCCTGATGTTGACAAATTAGAAGCTTGGCTAAAGGTGTCCCTCTACATCCCATTACGCCCCATCGTCTGTCCATAGACTGTCAATGCATGTGTACAAATATACCTCCGCACCCATCTCTCAAGGGGTATTTAAAGGTGGAAAATTTTACAACCCTCGCTTGTGGCTTTAGCAGATTATCGGTTAAATAAATAGACAAATTGATTTTAATGGAATTGGATACACTGAGTGAACGTCCGCCTCGGATGTGGTGGACACCCAAACCCAAACCCAAGCCAACACCATTTCAACATGACCCGACCCAGTTGTGCAAACATATTTTCGTGTAATTTTGTCTTGGGGTCGTTTACTTTTTTATATGTTGTTGGCCCAGTTGGGTTTTTGTGGACTTTGAAGCGGAAGTGCTGCGGTTGACATAGGTTAAAGTTAAAGAATTGCTTTTTTCTTTAGCAATTAACTTTTGATTACCACAAATAAACCTCTCTATCTTTCACTCCACACTCACACACAGACACACATCCTGTTCGCTGCTGATAATCAGCGCCATGAAGCACAGACACAGACACCGAGCAGGTTGCCAACCATTTTTAAATGAACATAAATTAAATCATAAATTGCTACAATTTCCGGTAAAAACATTTACCGAAGCGAATATGGAAGAAAAAAAATGGAAAACAGTAGGAGGCAATGCAAGGAAATCGAAAGGGAAATTGTTTTTCAATGGCTGGCAAATAATTATTATTGGACAAGGTTACGAGTAAAATTCATTCAAATATGAAGAGACAATGCGGGCTAAAGCTGACAGTTTGAACAACACCATGTGTTGACCCATTCCTCAGCCCACATACAGACAGACATAAGCCATTTTCTAGGTGTCACTCGTTTTGCATGTCACCATCGTCGTCGCGTCAAAAAAAAAAAAAAACGTACCTACATAAATCCCCTCAAACAACATTGTCCTGTTGTTGTTGTTGGCTCTACCGTTTTTTACTTGAGTGTCTGTGTTGGGTTTTTAGTACCCCATAAGGTCTAAAAAGTGAAGATGATGGGGTATATTAGATTTTTGATAAGGCTGCAAATCTGGAAATTCTGAAAAATGTTCGACTGTCGACAGAAAATTTTGCAATTGCCTTTTCTTTTTTAAGATTATTTTATTTCCATTCTTAAGTTCCAAATAGCATACTTTTTCCAGCATTTGCTGTCTTCCAGGGCTGCACTTGTGCCTAGCTTGTCCCTGTGTACGAGAGACTTCACGTAGCCCAGAAAAAATGGTCCTTTGAGCTCAAATCACATGATCTTGGCGACCAATGGAATGGTGCAAAACATGAGATTAATTGCTCACCAAAATCGCCTCTCAATTGGTCCATGGTTTCGAGTGCCGTCTGGCATGTGGCACCGTCTTGTTGAAACCACATGTCAATCAAGCCCATTTCTTTCTTTTGGGCAAAAAAATGTCGGTTGACTATAACGTTGCGATTTTCATTATTTATGAAAAAGTAAGGTCCAATGATGCCGCCGGCCCATAAACCGCACCAAACAGAGCATTTGTCAGGGTGCATTGGCAGCTCTTGAACTGCCTCTGACTGCTCTTTAGACCAATTTTGGCATTTCTGGTGGATCTCTATTCAACTTTTCTAAGACAAACGACGCACAATGGCTCGCTTTGCAAAAATCAAATTTTGATGTTCGATTTTTTGACCACAAATTTTAATTCAAAAAAGGAAACTCCAGATAGCCAGATAAACTTTGGTTTATTGAATTTGTTCAATAACTTTAGATTTTCCAATGGTTTGAAGTTGAATAATTTTAAAAAAATTTCAATTTGTGATTTTTTTTGGTTTCAAATGTCAATTTTGGGAGCGTATAAAATCAAACGGATATTTCGATTTGAATTTTGGTGGATTTTATTTAAAATATGGATCAATTCTTAATGTAAATACATTTATATGTTTTTATAATTTAAATGTTGCAACTCACGTTTTGGGTGGACACTATTTATGGGTCAATTTTTTAACATTAAGAGGCTCGGAAAAAAAGGATCTCTCGTCGCCATTAATTTGAAGCATGAAAATCATGTGTTAGCCAATAATAAATGAATTGTAAAAGTTGCTGCTGCATATCCCCGCATACCTAGCTGCTACAGTGATATATGTCAATTAATCAAACCCAGTAGAAATTCAAAAGGAAAAGTTTTTCTAATTGGATTTCATTGCTTCTTGACTATGATTAATAGAAAAGTCTTGGACGACATCACAAATACCAAATCAACACTGACATGTGCTATCTAAAAGAGGAAGCAAAAGGACTTTCAGGAGTTCGAGACATCGGAAACGGACGAGCATAATTATGAATACGGCATTTCGCCATTGCAAGCGATAATCAGACGTATGGAGTTCATGCTTAAATTGGAATATACTCGTCCACAACAAAGAGACGATTTTGATGACAGTGCCAACGCAAAACCAAGTGAATGTGTAAGTAAGAAGTTCTTGGCGGAGCTCATGCTAAAAATCAACTGCCCAAGCAGGGTTATTGAAACACAAATGATGGAAACCATCCCGGAGATTCTTTAATAACGATGAGGCAACTGCTCAGATAAAGAAAATTCGTGTGGATGTCATCAAAAGGTTTAAGATCATTCTGAATGTCTTAAGCTGTGGTAAAAATGTTGATGCATGCAAATAAGAAAAATATGCTAAGAATAAACGAAATCTTTTATGAGCAAAATATCCGAAAAAAACGTACTCCTACTGTTCATAAAATATTGAGCAGATAATACAACGACAAATATCTCGACATTAAAATAACACGGACCTTTTCAACATGCTGTCGACCTCCTCGGATCCTCTTATCTCATTTCTCAGACACTATAAGAATTAACCGCAGAATATTCCCCAGAAATATTAGATATTGACAACATTTTTAAAGAATATTAACAATTCCCATGTTAGAACTAATTTTGTATGAAAATTATTTTTTTTTTAGTAATTTTAAATTATATTCTATTTTTTTATTTAATTTAGTTAATTGTAGTTAGTTTTAAAACACAATTTTCAATTATTCGTTGAAAAAAAATTAAAATGTTTTGCCTATATCATGAAATCTTTCAGTGTATTCAAATATAAACTTTAGCTGCCGATCCTGAGTTATCCCGTTGATCTACAAATACATGCTTTAGCTCATTTTAAAGCCACATAAATTCTCTTTCATCGTCCCTTTGAAATTTTTCAAATATCTCTTTTCGTTCAAAAGTTATGATTTTTGCAACTGTGCCACTGTGATTTCGACCTCGGTTGGTTTGCAAAAGCGCTCGAAAAATCCGCCGTTGTTACAGAACTTCGAAAGATTTCATAGTTAGTAGGTTCGAAGGTTTGTCTCTAAGATAATGGTTCCTCTCATCAAAAAGGGTTTACGTCCCTCTCTCTGTTTTTAGATTCATATTTAAATGTTCATTAAAATTTAGGTAATTTTCTTGAAAATAAGCTGCAAATTTTAAAAATATTTTTGCGCCAATTAAAAAGTTATACTTGGCAATTCTAAGCACGATTGTTGATGTCAAAGTTTTAAATGGAGCGTGCAACGCCGACTGCGTCTGAGTGGCAAACTGGCCTCGAAATAAAATAAAAGTAAATTAGGGTACCTGTCTATATAAAAAAAGGTATCACTGGTTATGTCAGGATTGTTTTGTTTAAATTTAAATTTAGTTAAAAGTGTTTCTTAAATAATTATAAAAATTCGAGGATATTTGGATAATATGTAAAAAGCAGAAGTCATATGCAATGTGAATTCTACTCATTTGTATCAAATTTCGCCAATCGATTTTTTGTTTGCTGTTTGTGCTGATTAGTGTTAAAACTTTATTGTGTTGAATTTGTTTGCGTTTAAATTCGTTGCGCTAAAATTGTATTGTGTTGAGCTTGCTCGTGTTAAAATTGCATGTGTTAAATTTGTGTTGTGTTAAATAGACATGTCAGCCGTCATTGAAAAGGCGGTGGATAAAAACGACATAAAAAGCCTCCATTGGCATGCAATTTAGACACGAAAGGTTCCTGTGTGGAAAAAATTAAGCGTCACGCATTACACATCACACGCTCATTTACAAAACACCTAGATTGGAAGCACTTGCTGAAATATTTTTTAAAATTACTCATACGCAGTGTTGTCATATTTCATATGGCCATTCGCACTAAATACCAAAACGCGTGTTATTAAAAGCTGTGCTTATTTGACCGAATAAACAATATGAACTTATCTCCCATATTTTCATTGATAGTAGTTAGTCATAAGATGACATCGATTGAAATGTACTAAAGACTTGGCTGCTACAATTTTTTTTTTTACATAAAGTATATATAATATATTCTTAATCAGTAGATGCGGATTTTGCAGATTTTTAGATCGAATTTGTTGAAGAGCCAGAAAAAAACACGAAATGGCCTTCTTTAAAAACCCATTTACCCTGGCCTACTAGGATAAAATTTGATCTGAAAATATCAAGAACCCAAAATAACGTTTATGGGGTCAATTTTAAACTAAATAAGTCATAGCAAAGAAGAAAAAATATTGAAAAAATTCTTAAAAGTACATTTAAGAATTTTTTTCAATAATGATTTTTTTTGAATTTTGGAAAAATATATATATTTAACACAGGTTGATTTTTATTTTCCTGATCCAGAAAATAAAATTCACAGAGTAATTTTTAATTTTTGATTTTAATTTTAAAAATCTATCGTGATTATAAGGATTGATTTTTAAAAACAAAAATCAGTCATGAGTTTTATAATTAATTTTTATAATAAAATTCAAAAATGAATATATAAAAACAATTTTTTAAAATAAAAATCCAAAATAATTTTTTCTATTGATTTAAAAAAAAAAAAATCAAAAATGATTAATTACAACTGATTTTTTATAGTTATTTCTTATAACCGTTCCGGTCCCTGGAAAATACATATGCAATATTCGCTGTATATTGCTCAGCATCTACAGTCGAAACGATGTAGCCATGTCCGACAGTCTGTTCAGCAAATCGGTAAAAATGGAGACTTGCATAGTTTTAGTTTTCATGTTGTCATGATATTGGTTAGGTCAATCAATTGTCGATTGATCCATATCAGAGCTGTAAAAGATTTAAATCATTTTTGATTTTAAATCTTAATGATTTATTTGCATCTTGATTGATTCAATTGAGCTTTAAATCATCAAGATTTAATCTTAATGATTTATTTGCATCTTGATTGATTCAATTGAGCTTTAAATCATCAAGATTTAAATCTGATTCAATCATGAAAGATTGCATAAAGTTGATTTATAATTCATACTGAAGCAATCTGATTGTAAGTATTTTGATTTAATTCATTTGATTTAAATCATTAAAGATTTAAATCATTTAAGATTTATTCATTTGATTTAAATCAAACTTTGAAATCATTTGTGATTTATTTTCTTATAGATTTATATCATTTTGTGTTTTAAATCATTTTGTGATTTTAATCATTTTGAGATTTAAATCAGTATAGATTTAAATCATGTTGAGTTTTAAATCATTCGAGATTTCAATATTTTTATTAAAATCATTAAGGATTTACAATTTTTCATTTAATTCATTAAAGATTGCAATATTTTGATTTCAATTAAATGATTTAAGACTTTAAGATTTAAATCAAATAATTTAAATCTTCAAAGATTTAAATCAAATGAATTAAATCAAAATATTTACAATCAGATTGCTCCAAAATGATTTTTAAATCTCCTTAAAGCAATTTTCAATTATTAAATCAGATTTAAATCTTGATGATTTTAAGCTGAAATGAATTAATTCTTTATTTTTAAAGCAAGTTGAGATTGAATCGTGAATCAATCTCGAAATGATTGATTCATTTACAGCCCTGATCCATATTCATTATTTTTTTGTAATTTAACAACCTCTTCCAAAAGTGCCGGGTACTTCCACAATGCCCTGGTTTATAAATATGCGAGATAAATATGTACTGCCATTTTACAACTGGCTCTTGCTTTATTTCCTTCTGTAAGTCAGTACTATACAATATATTTTTTCCGGGCAATCTTTTAAGAAATTTAAATAAAATGCACTAAAAGGGACTTAGGTTAGTTTTTAGCTGAACTTTTTCCCAAACAGAGGGGGTCCGGTTCGGGTTGGGGTTAAGCTTTAGGAGATCATAAATTAAAATGGTTCAGTTCATGGTACGGTGAAAGGGACTTAAAAAAAACCCGATCCGGTTTTGTGGGGCTCGGTTCTGTACCGGTTTTCACTTTGAATACTAATCAGCATTCTTGATCGGAACCATCAAGTTATGAAACAATTAGATGAACGTTAGTCGAGTTAGGGCCTATTCTCAGATGACATAAAAATTAGTTTCGTCACAATGCTTCATATGACTAGAACCACTTTTGTAGAGCTTTGAAATCAGGATGCTTTTGAACAGCTGTCTTATTTATATGAAGCTTAGTGCTGAAAATAAAATTTATGTCATCTGAGATCAGGCCTTTATAAGCAAATCAAATTATTGTCAGCACTTCACACAGTACCTGTGGTGCCACATTTAAAAGTTATCGTTTTTGTACAAACTTTCTTAAATACAGAGTATTTTACAGTCGAGCCTGACCGACTTTCTTACTGGTGTTTGTTTTATTTTTTTTTGTTAAATGACACATTGTGCACCCTGCGACCGAGTAACAGAAACCTTCACAGCCACATGAGCAATGATGGTTATAACAACAACCATGAGCTGCCTTATAAGGACAGCTGCTGCTCCTGCTGCTGGCTTGCTCCTCGTATGTTGTAGTTTGCTTCATTGTTTATGTGCCCTGGCCCGTAAGTGACTTTCTGATTGCGGAAATTAGCTGGTTTTTGAGATTTGCACTTAGGTAACGGGATGTGTTTTCTTTCTTTCACTTGATGGATCTGCATGAAAATTGCTTACTCAGCTGCAGTTGAGCAGGTTTGCATCCTCTGGTGTTGGCATGTGGTAACGGTTTGCGGTTAGCTGGATGGTATTTATGGTTTTTGCGGTTATTAAAAGTGTCAAAAGCGTGCAAATAACCACGACCAGATGTGAGTATGCGGTGTTTGGGTGCAGTGGGTAGAGATGGGATTGAATGATGCCATTAAAATGGCAGGTGTTATATGTGTCAATTGAGAATGGGAGTGAATTGGGGATTTAAATGGTAAATAGAAAGGGGAAATACATTTCTTAGAAAATGAAGGGAAGATCAGACATTATATTAATAAAGGAAAAATTGTTGTTTCAGCCTGTTGCTGGTTTAATTGAATTATATGACATTTAATTGAGAACATTTTTGAAATTATTTTCTTTGGAAATCTTATAAGAAATTCTTGGTATTACTTTGAGGTCCAAGCAAAAATATTTGTATTTTAATATGTCAATATGTCTTTGTCAACTGTTCAAAAAAAATTATTATAAAGTTTACTTAAAAGTTATTATCTAACCCTGAAAGAAAAAATGAAAAATTTGTCCCAAATGGAATTTTTCCCATTTCATAAATTTCAGTCGCATAATTATTTCAGTCTGACTTTTCAATCAATCAATATTCAGCTGGCCTAAATATTTCATTACTCACCATTTGTTCCTTACAAAAGTAATTAAATCCTTCATCTACGTGACGACCTTCTCTTCAAAGAAATCCCAAATTTGGCAGTGTGTGTTTTAGCACCCAAAAATCAGTTAAAATGTATGAATATTGGGTGTGACCGAGAGAAGAAGCATAAAATAAATTTGCTTTCATTTATATGACGCAATTAGATTTCTTTCAAAGGTTGAAATATTTTAATTTATAAATCAGCCCCCGCCCCCGTTTTGCTTTTCTTTTGACCGAAAACTGCTTCAACGGAATATGTATGCAAATTTTCGGCGTTTTAAAAAAAAGGTAAGCTCATATGCGCCCAACAAAAGTATGCAATTAAAAGCAACTCCCTCCCAGAGATTTTAATCCTTCTTTTCTCACCCTCTCTCTTTAGAGGCAATCAAAAATCGCTACCCAATACCTAAAGGGTGCAGGGATAATATAATAAGTCCCTCCCCCCTCTTGGTATATGCTTTCATAAATTTTTTTTAATTCTGCCGCTGAGATGTGCTGAAGAGATGCCTTTGACTGCAGTTAGCCATTGCCGTCGACATATTGTAAGGCCCCTCCCAAAATGCAAAAAGAAAAGAGTGAAAAGCAGCTGCCGTCAACGCAAACAGTTAAAAAAAAGAAAGAAAAACAGGCAACTGAGTGATGCGGCAACAATTTTTTATGCGTTTGCCGTAAAAAGAACTACAGTAGAGATTGCGTAAAAGTAAGATTAATTATTAAAGCAAAAATGTATAGGGAGGGGTTATTAAAATGTTTATTATTTATGAGTTTATTAGGGCTAGTGAATATCCTTAATATTCTTCATCTTTATAATCTAGGCTATTTATAAAAAGTAGAAAAAGCTAGCCTTTGCCTGCCTAGCTGTTGTTGCAATGTTAGAAAATTGAAGGAAAACTACGATCAAGCAAACAAATGCAACTTCACCTGACATGAGTTAATAAAGAAAAACCCAATATAATCTGTTCTTAGATGTGCCAAATATTTAAGAAGCAAAAATATAATTTACTTATTTTCAGTGTGAACATACATAATAAAGAATACAAATAAAGGAACGGTCACACAGTTTTTTCAGATTTGTTTTTTGTTTAAGGTTGATACTGACATACAGGAAACAATCTCGGATCGGTAATAGTTTAATAAATCTCAGTGCGGTCTGGAAGAATGAAGAGTGACCAGGCAACAGCAAAAAGTTACTGAGACTGAAACGCTCAGTTTGTGGTCAAACGACGTGATCCGACAGCATTCGAAAATCAGCACTTACGTTCCACTGAGAGGAGAGCAGACAGGTAAATTCACAAAAATACTACACTCAAAAAAAAAAACAAGAATTCCATACTTAAAAAGGGAAAAATCAAGTACAAACTATCTCAAAAACTGACTACGACTGGATTTACATGATGAAGCAAACTTTATGAATTTTTTTTAGTAGACGAGAATCTTTGATTTTAATTTAAATCATTTAAATATTTCTAAAACCTTAATATAAAACAAAAACATCAAAAATACGAATAAAATGATTTTTAAATTTATCTATCTAATTCGGATACGGATAAATTCGGATACTGCGAATTGTTCTCACCTATACAGACACGTACTTGAGCATCGTAATTGGAAAAATAATTAGTTTCAAACCCCGGTTTTCTCTCTGTACGTAAATATGATTTTTCAACCTGTCTGTAATTTAAGACACAGAAAAAAGGGGAGCTAAAAATCCCGACCTTCGGATTGATATTTCAAGTACAAGTCGCAGCCGATTGTACTCAAAACTTAAAAAAGACTTGAAACTATCCCAGAACTCTTGTTTCAATCCAAAAAAAACTATTTTTCAGTTCGGATTCCTATAGAAAATCAAATAATCCAGCATCGTGCTTACATAAAAGTAAGTACGGATTTCAAATGTCAAAGCGGAGGAGCGAAAAAAACGGAGAGCGAGTTAAAAATTGCTCTTTCGGATACACTCTTTACATTACGCTTTAGATAACGAAAAAAATTATAAGTTTAACTTTATTCTTGCGATAATATGCCTACCACAAAATTTTAATGCATTTCAATTGATGTCATTCAGAGTTTTAATTTTTCCATTATGAATATTATTTCAGAAAGCTCGGAAATCTAGGAATAAACATAATAAATATTATTGTACATTTCATGATAGAAATTGAATGATGAATAATTGAATGTGCTTAACCTCTGATCCATTGATTTCAATTAATAAACTAATTTCCAAAAGAAAAATTATTTCTAGGAGTTCATATGTTGAAGCCCTTATGACTTAATTTTTTAAAAATTATTTATTTATTTATTATATTTTTTCAAATAATAAATGATTATAATTTATTGTCGAATTTCAATTTTATTTTATATAAAAATTGTATATTTTATAATTATTCCTTTTTTGTGATTCTTTGTCTTATATAAGAAATATTTCGCTAACTTATGACAAAACATTGTATTCAGATTTTTTTCTTATTTGAATTTAAATTTTTGAATGCAGTTTTACGTCATTTTTGGCTTCGCACCTCAGCATTATAAATGCCTGTTGGCTACATTTCTTAACAAAATAATTTTATTTTTGCACGTTACCTTTGAATTTATGTTCGAATCGTCTATTAAAAATTTCAACATTTTACGATTACTCCTTGTACTTTTTTCCGCTTACAGTATGAGAGCCGTCTGACATGTAACTTAATTTTGTAGTGGTATAACCCTCACACTGAAATAAGCCTATTTCAAACTAAAATCAAGCTCACCCGAGCTAAAGAAGGGAGACAAGACAAGAACTTCAGCATTCGTTTCCAAGTCAATCCTTTGATACAAAGCTTGAGAATATTAGGTATCAACGTACTTCTAAAATAGTTTAGGATTGATTTTCGTTTGGTTATTTCGAATTTTTTTTCATCTGTGTAGTATTAAGTACAAAATTTTCCAATTTACATTTGTGATCTTGTCATGCAGCCCTTATAAGTATAAAATAATGTGTTCACTTGACCTTGAGACGGCTAATAAAAATTTCTTATATAAAAGAGTTTAAAAAAAAAAGGAAAATGGAATGCTGAGGTCATGGCAATGCCATTGTTTCTTCCAGTTTTATTTGTAGTTTTCCGCAAGGACTGTTGTGTACTTTTGCATTCCATCGCAGTCAGACCAAGATTGTTCCTATTTATTGGCTCTTGAATCAAATACCATTACTACTCGCCATCTTTGCTCAGTTATGCAGCCATGAAATTCCATTGACTTTGATTACAAATTTCAATGAAATGCTTTTTGTTGGTGAAATCACATAAAATGGTTTGCGTCTTCAATCAGCGCGATTTGTTTGTACTCCCTAAAGTTCTCCGAATGATTATTATTTTGTGGTTTAGTCTTCTTTGAATCCATTTATTTAAATTGGATTATGAATTTAGTATCATAATTCTCTCTTTGAGAGTTTATCAGCTGATTTTATGTTTAAAAACCTTGGAACTTATATGTTTATGGAATTTTGAAACAAAATCTTTTGTAATGTCATTAATAAATAAGTTAAAAATCGAAGGAGTCGGTAGTTTGCTTTAAAAAAATGCATGAATCATTCTGTTTTTGAGATATACCAAAGATAATACATATATAAAAGGACTCATAGACTGGTAGTTGTGAGTTCGAGTGTAGGAGCTTTTTTGTGTATTTGCTTAAATTGCTTTTCTGACTTCGGCTATGGTACCCGTCTCTGGACTTGCGTCATTTATAATAGTCTATATATCTTTGGTTATACACATTTAAATTTATTATAATTAATTTCGCACAAGAGAAAGGGATCTACAGCTTAACGTTCATTCCGAATGGCAAAGATTGAAAAGCTTTTTCACAACTGGCGCCAATAGCTGATAAAGGTGACCGCATTTGAAAAAGTTTTGAAAAAAAAACAACTTTTTATTCCATTCAGTAGGCGCACACACCACCCCCTGCAAACTAATGAAATAATTAACTTGATTATTTTAAAATTAACTTTTCTATCAAAGGAAAATGCAGAAATGTCATTAAAAAACTTATCCAAAATAATTTAAAGGCTGCTGTGTGCCTTATAAATTCACACAAAAAGAACTAAATTTTATTTTCAACATTTTTAGCATAATTTCTTGTTACCAAATCCCCACTGTAACTCTTGCTGCATAAATTTATATACATCATCTTCATTCTGGCCGTAACACTCGCCAAAAATAAAAGGCGAAAAATTAAAATCTTAGCACAGCAAATTGTGTGCATTGAGGCGACAGACGCCGCTGCTGCCGGCGCAACAGAAAACTGAAAAGTTCATGGTCTAATTGAAGAGCGGCGGATGTTGAGCACCCGCACTGAATTTTTCATTCATTTATAATTTTTCCCTATGCTGATTAATGAACGATTTATGTGTAGGAAAAAGTGTGTCATAATTAGCATATTATGCAAATGCACACAACCAGCAGAAAAACTGGCCAAAAATAAGTTAAAACAGCAGCATGGGCTCAACTGTCAGTTGAGTTTGTGTTTTCAATTAACATGCAGCACGCTCCATTTACTCAAAACAATTTTGTGATGACTGATAAGCCCTCATAAGTATGCTATGAGTTTTTCTGTTTGCTCATACTTCATCCCCATCCAGTGTCCTGTAAAGTTTGGTACAATGGTTGCATTGTTGTAATTAAAACTTTTTTGTCAATGTTTACATTAAGGATTTCTGTGTGCATTTGGGGAAAACGACTTAAGCAAATTTCTGTGGCAACTTTGGTAAATAGAAAAATGTGAGCTTACCCTTTCGCCTAACCCTTAAGCTATTTGAAGAGTAAAGTAAATTGGGAAAAACACACAAATACCACAAAAGTGAAAAGTCCCCGCAAAGGGCGCTAAATTTCTCCACACTAACTAATTCGGCAAACGAAGCTCTCACTTACTGCGTCACGTACTGCAGCAGCTGATTATTATGCAAAACGAAACCTGGCCACAAAAAAAAAAATAGAAAAAAAAACTCTAGGCATTTTCCTGCACTAAGAAATAACTTTTAACACGCTGACTTATTGATTGATTGATTGTTAGATTGATTGAGCTCAGGTATTTATTTAAGTGAAACTAATTTGAGGCAAAATTACTCAAAACTATAATAAATAAATGCTTTCAGGCAGAATTTCGTTATATATATTTTTCATAAATTTATATATCAACCGGAAAAATTTATTTATATTGCGTTTAATAGCAAAATGGCAAGCTGGGCGCACGCTGGAAGCTCTCAAAATTCGCAATAATCATTAGAGTAGCTCTGCATAACAGGACATTCTCTTTTTATAGGGAAAAAATCAAAGACATTTTTATAAAATGTTTAAAGCATTTTAGGTGACCTGAGAAAATAAAATTATTCTAATCAATGAAATGTTATGTGTGCCAGTTCCCATAAATCATTTTAGATTTAAGATTATATATATTACTGGTTGATACCCGCGCTTTGCTTGACTGTGTAAAAGCTAGATTTAAAAGAAATATAATTTCCCTTGAAAAGTAACCTAATATGGAACCAATTATAAGCAACAGGTTTTCCACTTATAGAAGATCACCTGCAAAGTTGGATAATTGTCGGAAAACTGATGTATGCGACTTTTTTTTCTTCTTTTAATGAGCTCCAAGAATGTTATCACGGCCCTTCATTTCAAAATTTTGAAAATCTCCTTGTAAAGTCGGAAAATGGGCTCTTAACATGAACATAAAAAATCAAATTAATATTTTCTAACCATTTTCCGCAAAATTTTCGGGATTTTTTCAAAATTTTTAAATCCCGTTGGTAATATTTTATGTAGAGCTCAAAAGCTTATCTTTACAATGAAGCTAATCTCATGAAAATAAAAGAGTTTCATTCTGAAATTTTCCGCCTGTTTTCCGACTTAAGGGTTGATTTTGAATCCGAACAAATTGGAAAAAAATGTTGTAATCTTTTTCCTCCAGTTTTCCGGACTTTCGAAATTTTAAAAATTCTTATGGTAATATTTTGTTATTTAAGGGGGTCTTCTACCTTTGAAAAATTTTTTTTTAGATTTTTTTGTTTTGCCTTATTATTATAGCTGGGACATACATCTTGCATCCCCTTCAAACCATTTTTAAATATTCGAAATAGTTGAGCAGATATATCCATTTTAGTGGAGTAATGTTTTTGTTAACGTAAGTATTTTCAAAGTTGCTCAAAACTTTAACCGCATTTTTCACGAAACCACGTTTTTTGACCTAGTAGCCATGATTGCGTCAGTTTTAATGAACCGATTTTGATCAGCCATGTTGAAATCGATGCATAATTGATATAATTCTGGCCCGTACCTCAATCAAGAGGAAAACCATTTTTTTTACTATTTTTTTACACTAAACTACAAAAAAATACTTGAAAAATCCAAATTTTTGTTTTAAACGGCTGACAATTTTTTAAAAAAATATTGAAAAATATGATTGAGGTACGGGCCAGAATTACATCAATTCTGATCATAACCTCATTTAAGGTTTTCAATTCTGATAACCTGGAGTCCCGGAATCATGGCCACCACCTGTACATATTTTTTTTGAGACCTTAATTGGCAGGACGATAACTTTTTGAACAGCCCTCGAAATCCAAACATTTTTTTATATTTGATTATATATAGTTAATTAACATCCCAAATCCAAAAACCAAACTGAAAAGCCTTATGATTTTCTATCCAGATTTTTTTTTAATTTCAGAATTTTTGTAATGTGCCCATTTTCCGACTTTCGTAAAATATTATTTTAAAAATTTCAAATTTTTCTATGTACAGCTGAGATTTTGTGGGTGGGTGGATTTTCCAACATAAGTGAATAAAATTTGATTGAAATTTCCAGATACAGCTGTCAAAAAGATATTGGGTCGGAACGAATGGAGGACAAAATTTGTTTTTCAAGAATTGTTAGCAAATTTTCCGTATTTTCACAAAATGTGAAATTAAGTTTGGAATTGTTCGGATGAAAAATAAAAGATCTTCATACAACAGTTTTCCGACCATTTTTGTATTTTTGGGGGATGATTTTCAAGTTTTTGAAAGTCGCTCCCATGTGTTCTACAAATCGCTTTTGACCCCAAAAACGACCCTATTCCCATAAGAATTAGGTCGATTTTAGGGTCGGAAGCGATAACTGGTCGATAGGTCAAATAAAGTCAAATTAAAATTTTCTCCTGTTCACTTTCTTAACACATAATAACTTTTTGTCCACACAACTAAGAGAATAAAACACGTCACTGCTGTTGAACCTGATCTCTTTCTGAAAAATTTAATTAATTTTATCTTGGTATCGCCCGCATTAAAGTTTGAAAAAGAGTTATAACTATATTTTGAGTTGTTACATGTTATAACTCTTGTGGTTTTGTTATAAAATGTGTTTTTTCTAATGCCTTGTGTGTTTACCCGCCAAAATTCACCTGTAAATCGCCCGCTTCCCCAGAAACATTTTATAATTTAGTTATGTTATAAAATCCCTATTTCTTCAAACACATGGGTGGTATAGTTGGGAATTTTGGTGTGGGAATTGTTATGCTATGTTGTTGTTTTCTTTATTTTGTTTGTATTGTTGTAATGAGACCAGTACAATTTTTTAATTAAAATGAAAATAAATTTTATATTTATTTTATTAACTTTTTACCTTTATTGCCTCTTTTTAATAACTATCTCCCTCTAATTTACTTTTTCTTGTTTATAAACTACTATAACTTGTTCTTAATTAAAAAAAAAAATTTGGTTTGGCAGCTGATAAGTGTGATAAACAGAAACATGCCCCCTATAGTTCTAATTATTACAACATTTTAATCTGCGATTTTGATATCTCTACGGAATATTTTTGGCCGAAAACTCCAGACTTAGTTCTCGGTTTGGACTGATAAGATGATAAACTACAGTTTTATCCAACATTTTCTGGATTTTTCTACATTTTTCTATCTCTCCGACTTAGTTCTCGCCTGATAAAATGAAATTAAAAACACCATCAGTCAGGAGGAACTCTTTTATATATATAGATATATTGGGCGCGTTCAGCAGAGACACTTGAAAACTGATCAGCTTAATAAAACTTCTCTTATTATTTAGCAATTTTTTTTTGTTAAATTTACATTTAAAAAAACTTCATGTAAATATCATATTAAATACAAGAGGGTAAGTAGATTATTTACAATAAATTATCAAGAAATATGGCATTGATCAGGGAGCAAGTTCTTCTGCTGAACACGGCCATTTATAACTTATATTTATTTCTGCTTGACTGCTGTATCTAATATCTTTTCCCCCCATGGAAAGCAGCCTTAACAAATCGTCTCTAAGTTAAAGCATGCACTGTTATTTCAGCTTTAATTTCCAATTTTAAGGCTTATATAATCTCAACAATATATACAAGTCAGTACCATTTTTATAAGCATTCCGTTCTCTACTGTGGTCAGCAACAAATGGATATTTCAGCATCTTCCTATCAATCAGTTTGTGGTGGTTCTTTTGAATGGAATAATCAGGCTCGACAATGTTCTCCCATTGAAGCAAGAACGGAAAAATGTGATCGTAATCAGGATTGGGATTTTATTTTAAAAAAGTGCATTATCCGTTGTGGTCCATTTGCCAAATGGAATCGTTCGGTCAACAAATGTGAGCCCCAAAAGATATGTGGTCCCTATCAAAAATGGAATTCACTTAAAAGGAAATGTGCGGCGGATCGTTATCAAAATGGTAGGTATGTTAGCGATCCCTCAGATATGGTGAAAGTACTTTAGGAACACAATTTTATAATTGTATATTTTTTGAAATAAACAAAAAATTTTATTGCTGTCACTTTTAATTTAGTTATGTGTTTCATTGAAGTGCAGTATGTGTAATGTGAAAATTAATAATTAGCTTACAAATTGTAGAAGTATAATGAAACAAAGAAACAATCAATTATAATTCGTTTATACAATTCAACTAATCAGTTTCATTTGTTACGCCATAAGAAACATAATAAATGCATACGTGGCTTATAATAAATATTCAAAATTTATTGTTAATTTAATAAGCGGATTAATACAAATTTATATTATAACAAGTCAAGCTGAATCTCCCTTCAGAATTCAGTTCAATTTTATTACCCAGTTCATTTATTAATTCTCAATGTACACTTTGCCAACTTAATTTGTATATATATTTAATTATTTTTAAATTACCATTTTAATTGATTCACACCAGCAACAACATCATTTAGCCATTTTTATCCCGAATGGACATTGGTGTCATTAATTTGGGTAACCAAACTTCTTATCGATAAAAAAAAACACGAAATAAGAGAAAATAAAATGCATTGCGGCATGTAAATCATTGTCAATTTAATTGAAAAGATTAAATATTAAAAATATCAATATTTAATTGATTACAAATACAGCACAGAGGCAGCTCAACTGCATCAATTTGATGTGCTGTTACAATTTTTCCAGCTGTTTTTTCTTTCTCTTTCTTTTCATTTGTTTGTTGGTAAATAAAGAGGCGTTTCTCTGACATGCAGCATAAATTTCAACTGATAGGAGGAAAATTGATACACTTTGAGTGTGTAAGCGAGTTTACTGATGGCTTATATACGATTCGGGACATGAAAATGAATTCGGTATGCAATTAAGGGACACACAAGTTTATATGAAATGGGTGGAATTTTTTGTGGCGGAAAATTTTCACAGAAATTTATTATAAGGGTAATTTTACCTGGCCAAGCTGGAGAATTTTTGATTGTGAAATAGAGCCAGAACTTCATCAGTGGAAGAAATTGTGAAAAAATTAAGTATTTAATATAAGTTGTTTAACTAATAAAAAAGAAAAAAATTTGAGAACCGGAAAATTTGGCTCTGCACATTACCATATATAAATAAGGAAGTTTTTCAAAAGCTTTCAACTTTCAAAGTTGTTCTAAAGCGTTGAAGTTATAGGGCGCATTCACCAGAGACACTCGATTACTGATTAGTTTTAAAAAACTACGGATACTATACTATATTTTTAGGTGTCGTATGAAATTGACATTTTTATGTTGAAAAAACGTATCTCTAATTTTATACGATACCAAAAAATGTACTATGTAAAATCAGCAATCATAAAACACAAATCGCTAATCAAAATTATCTGCTGAATGGCCCCTTTGAGTCGAACTAAATTTTTATCTCATCTGAATAACTTCAGGTAAAAAAAAATGCAGTCACGAAAATTTTCCGCCGCTGTGTTTTTTTTCGTGCTCTGAGACAGCAAAAACTTATATACAAAATTGTTCTATCGATAGTTGACATATCAATAGCGGTGTGGATCGTGAGTGGATTGAGAAGCAGCTGATGCCCGAAAAGAAATAATGTGCAGCTCATTATTTTGCAGTCATCAATTGAAAAATGGAAGGAAAATCATAACTATTAACGTTGCAAACGTATTGACATACAAAGAACTCTGTTAATTTCTGGAAACCATGAATAATTTAAGTGGATTTATAATTTTAATATTTTTATTTAATTATATAATTAAGAAATTGCTACGCAAACAAATTGTATACTTCCAAGCTGGTTGATAAAAAATATCATATAAATAAGGCGACCCTGAATTGCTTGTCTAAAGATCCAGAAATCTAACGGATAAAACATTTTGAACTTTTGATTTCAATTGTTCAGACAAATAGTTCCGAAGCTGAAAAGACGAAACTCTCCCCCGAACGGACACATTTGAAATTTAGATAATTATAAAACACAATTCAAACAATATCCGGCAATCGCCAGACAGATCTCTAACTTTCAGGCCCACTTCTTGGGTTTATTAAGATCCTGGAGACACAAAAATCCGAAATCACAAACATAGACCCTTGCGACAACAGACTAACCCACTGAAAACGGAAACCTCGCTTTCCTTACTCTTCTTTAATATCTCGAATGTTACTTTATTCCCCCCCTTTTGAGCTTACAGAGTATGAATCTTCCTCTCGTTCTTTTATTTTTTGTGTTACCTCCAGCGCACCTAGTTAAACTTACACACCGCGCCCTCTCGTTCTCTCTCACGGGTTTTTGAGCTTCTATATCGTCTGTTTTTTCTGTTGCCAGAACTTTTACCTCCTTTTTTCCTCTTCCTTCTGTTTGACCTTTTTACCCACCTGCGCCCCCCTCTTCCTACCCTCGCCTTGCCCGCCCCCCCTCCCCGTTCCCTCCCTCCCCCCCCTCTCACACCTTTTTTTTTTTTTTTTTTTCCCCTCTTATTTTTATTTTTTTTTTTTATTTTTTTTTTTTTTTTTTTTTTTTTTTTTTTTTTTTTTTTTTTTTCCTTTTTTCTTTTTTTTTTATTTTTTTTTTTTTTTTTTTTTTTTTTTTTTTTTTTTATTTTTAAAATTTTCTTTTTTATTATTTTTTTTTATTTTTTATTTTTTTTATGACTTTTAAATTTTTATTATTTTATCAACTTTTAAATCTCTTTTCTGCATATAAAATATGGAGAAGTTCATAGCTTTTAAGGGTTGACAGAATAACAGCCTGATGCAGATGAAATAAGCATAATTATCATTACGAATTCATAAACGCTTGATATTGTAATCACACAACAGTCTGTAACATTAACCAATGCCCTCTTGCAATAAATCTGGAATCTGAATTTGTATTAATCTTTTTAATTTGCTGCCTTAAATTGAGAACGCTTGTGGTCCTCTGATAACTACTCAATAACTTAGAAAATTTTTTTAGCCAATGCATCTTTTAGTACCAAGCTGATATACAAGATAGAAATCTAGTGGAAAATCTTATATATTTATTGAAGTCTTAACTCGAGTGAGGAAGTTTAATAATTAAATACTTTACTCAGTGATTTAACCGGTAAAATCTTTGTTGTTTGGTGGCATTTTGGTTTCCAAAGATTTACTTTAAAGGCTGTGCCATTTTCTGTTTTCCATTTCTCATGTTTCCTTTATATAATTTCTCTTTCTTTTTCTCGATTATATTGTTTCATTATATTGAGTTTACTGGGTCAACTAATGTTGATTCTATTTTCTTTGTTGTTTTCTCTTATATTTACTATATGTGTATGTCTACTTATATTTGGTGGCCATTTGCCTTTGTTTATAACAAACACACACACACATACAATATGCTTAAAGAGTTGTCAGTTGATGTGACAGACAGCAGGGAACCACCTACAAAACAACAAACAAGTTGTGAATTATTAAAAATGCTTTCAAGCTTTCAGCTGGCAAAGCGTCGCGCGGTTAAATTAAGGGATAAGTGCAACACTCACATGTATATATTATGTATATATATATATATTTGAATAAAATATTCATGACATCCGACCGTACAGATAATATGCCCGCTTTTTGATTAGATTTTACATAAATACTTGGGGCCAAAAATGAGACCGCATCATAAAACAGCCTAAGAAAAATCAAATAAATATATAATAATGCGGTTAAGGCCAAAAGTATGCCATAAGCTGCCTTCCATTCTTTATTTTGTTTGTTTAAATTGGTATAAATGCGGCACGCGTAGGGACAAATGCCCTAAAATAAAAAATAAAAACAAACAACAACTAGAGCTGAAGTGGTGGTGAAAAGCAGCTTTCCTTTTTCTTTTTGGGGTTTTTTTTTCGACTGATTTTGCCTGAAGCAAAAAACCTCATAATGTTTGTCAAAAGACGAGCCAAACACACGGGCAACCTTGAATGGGAACAAGTTTTCCTCTTAGAGCCCGCACCTTTGGGAGCTGTGCTGTTTAATTAATTAAAGGTGTTAAAATAAAATAAAGACTCGCACTTAGGAAATGGCTTGCTTTTTCACATTTTTGTGTGCGTGTTTGCGAGGAGAGTGAACGAGTATGGGTAAGCATTCACATGTGTATGCTTTTTTATAAGGTAAGCTGATTTTTATTTTTTGTTTTGCAGTTTGTTATAGAAGCTTAGTGAAAAAACCCATTTACCAAAGGTATAAAAGATATAAAGGATTTTGCTAAGATAAATGCTGTTTTCAAATAAACACGTTTCTGGTGTGGGCAAATTGTGTTTAAGTAGAAAATGCTTTAATGAACTTAATAATTTTCTTTGAATATTAATATAATTTGGTTTAATTATATATATATTTTGTCAGCAAGAATATATTAGTCGATATATGTATGTCATAAGTGTCCCATTATCCGTCATTCTAGTATTTTAGTTATTAAGTTATTTGAATTTACTTTGACACATATGATTTGTATACATATTAATATCAAAATTATGAATTTTCCAGCTCAATGGCGCCATCTATCGTACATTAGTTGTATTAATAACTTGTGGTTCAGCACTTTGTTCAAAGGGAAATGGTGGTAACAATTTTTATAAGTAGGTTGACCATCTTAATTTTTGCTTGCAAAATAAAAACTACATTTTATTCAAAAATTTTATACGAAGTCGTCAAATACGTACTTATTTGGCGGTGTCCCGAAAATCACTACAGATTTGGTTTTTTTTATGAGAATGGACACAAATATGCTTGGTTTCTGGATCAGAAGATTTTGTAAACGAACTTATAGTTGTTTCTTGACAAATAAAGTCATCCTAGTTTAGTTCGAAATTCAATCAATTATACAAAAATCTGTAGAGATTACTAGGACACGAATTAATGACTGTACTTTTTAGGATGACTATAGCAAATATAAATCATAAGAATAATCGGATATAAATCTATTACCAAATTTAAAACAAAGCTGATCTACGCACGGTATGCACTTAGTTACATGCAAAAGTACGTGGCTTTATCTCTTATAGTTTCTGAGATCGATGCGTTCATACAGACAGACATATCTATATAGACTTGACTGTTGACGCTAATCAAGAATATATAGGGTCGCATATTTTTACTTTCTGACTGTCAACTTCATGATAACCTTTCTCCCCATTCGTAGTATAACAATTCTGATTTATTGAATGTCCTTTCAATTCGGTGGTTGAATTGCATTTGGTAACCATTTAATCAAAAGGAAAGCAGCAGTTTTAAAAACAAGGAAACTTTTAGTCCTAAGTAAATCTATGATATTAATCGATTTCTCTTCTTGCTTTTTTTCCTCACTAGACAATCCGGTGGTTCACTATGCAAATTAGGACAAATACTTCTTAAGGTAGAATTACTTAGTCCGCATTTACACGATGAAGTTTCCTTCATGAAGTTTTTGTTTGTGGGAAAGAGGTGAAGAGGGGCAGACAAAACTGGCAAAGCTGCATAACCTACCGTGGCGTGAAGCTTTTCGATAATTCTCTATTGATTTGTTCCGATTGAACTGATGCAGGGTTGATTTGTAGGCTATTTGCTTATCGATAACTCGTGTTCTCAGGCGAATTGAAATGAAGCAAACTTCTTCATGTAAATGCGGATTAAGTTTTGAAGATGCTTCAAAACTAAATCGAAGAGAGCTTCATGAAGCAAACTTCATCGTGTAAACACGGACTTAGTTAGCACAATGTAATGATGATCAGCACACTAACTTCGAGTTATCTCTGTAAAAAAATTACTGCTGACGAGAAAAAAAAATAGGTTACTGTCAGGCACAAAATCATTAAATTGTGCTGACCGTGTAATCCTACCTTTAGAAATCTAAAAATACGAATTATTATTTAGAAACTCAAGAAAAAAGGAAAATAAAAGTCGGACATCATAAACTGATCCAAAATTAAGAAAAAAGTATTTGGGGAAAAAAACGGAGAACTAATACTAGTAACGCAAAAATTATGAAAAAAAAAAATCAAAAGGCGATCTTAAATTAGGAAATAAGGAAAAAGTCGAAATAAAAAATATTTTATACAAATCGCGAGATTATAATAATAAATTAATATTTTTCGAAGAGGTAAATTAACCGTTGACAGAAATTAGTAAGTTTGCCAATTATCTAGATTTAGTTCTCATAAGGGCTGCAAACCCCTCCAATTTCGACAGGGATTCGGTTCGGGGTTCGAACCCTACGCTAGGAGTTTGGTTCCACAACCAGTTTCCTTTAAATTGAGAACCGAGGTTCCGGTTCGGGTTCGGGTTCCAGATAGAAGAAGAGATTCCTTATAAACTGCTGCAGTTTTTGGCAGTCAAGCACATAAATGATCTGTCTAGATTGACTAGACAATCAGACATTGTATGTATGTTTAGAACAGACGTCGTCGTCCAAGACACAGCTGTCCGAACACATTCGGCAAATTTACACAGACACGAGCCGAACACATGCCGAGCCCTTCGCAGAGAGAGCAAAAAACATGCAAAGCCAATCTGTGCTCGCCTAGGCTTCAACAAGGTAGGTTCGAGCATAAACGAACTAACCTAGATTGCCTGTTTGCTCAGTCCCTCTTCTCTGCCACCAAAAGCAGAATTTCTCTTTTTGAACGATTCGAGTTCGACATGAACGGTTCTTGTATGATGTGGCCTACTAATTTGTACAGAAAATTAAAGTAAAAGCTGTTCGCAACCTCAGTCGCCGGTATGTCTCATCCCTAACTTATAGTGTGGCCGAACACGTTCATACTTTTCCGAGAATTCCAGTCAGAGCTATTTTTTCCAAGAATGGGAGCGCCACAGCACGGCTTTGACTGGCACATTTTGTAAGAGTGAAATGCTAAAAGTATTTAAATCACCGTGCCGTTGCATCTCCGTACGAACAAAATAATACCCAGAAATACGGTTTCGGATGCAAATTGAATTCCCTAGCTTGAGGTTGTGATATTTTATCCAGTCTTTTGTTGCGGACGGGAAGAGTGTCGCCGTCCATACATGGGCATATGAATGGATACATTTTTGTTTATAGTTATGAAATATTTTTTATCATCAAAGTGCAAAAATAAATTCTGTGCTTGCAATTTTTTTAGAACCGAGCCCCATCAATTAGAAATCTGGTTTAGGTTCGGGTTCGGGTTCTCGTGATTATTTTCAATGGGGTTCGGTTTCCGGTTCGGTTCAGGTATCACCAGAACCTGAACCGAACCGGTTCTGAAGGGTTCGGTTCCGGACCGGTTTGCAGCCCTGGTTCTCATACATTTGGTGTTTTTGAGATTCCTAATTTTGGAACTCCTGTTTTTTTTTGTTTCCATTTATTTTTGTCTCATTTGTGAACTACTAAATATTGCTTAGTTGTATATTTGTCGAAGAATATTTTTGTATTCTCATTATATTTTAAAACATTTTAGAATTCGCATGATGTACCCAATTCGGTTAACCCCTTTTAAGAATTGAATTTGCCATTTTTATAAAAGTATCACCCATCTTAGGAATATCCAGCACCCTTTCTACATCACTGTTTCTTATATACCAGGGTAAACCTGATAAATCTTGAAGAAGAAATGCTTGAGTTTTTCAAATTTTATCAAAATTAATTTTGTCAGCTATGCCATTAACATTAGTATCATATCTCCGCATAGGCGCGAATATGGACTAATCAATTTTTGCTTTATTTATAATAAGTACAGGGTTTTTCAAAAAGAGCGGGTCCATGTTTTGACATTGACTATGATTATTTACTTGGAGCTCCTGGACCAGTCGCAGCTTGAATGGGTGCAGGCCCAAGTTCAGATAAAAATTCGCCAAGTTGAAGTCTGCTATAGGCCGAGTTCTAATACACGGTGAGGAATTGACTGACTTATGTTCTCCTGCACACTTTCGCTAATAGCAGCGATGTTCTAGGCCGAACTGGCGTTCCTTCGAACAGAACCAAACTTTGAAGGGCCACCGCATCTGCCGTACATTAACTTTGATAAAAAAAGTTTTATCATTTGTGTAATTTGTCACAGTAATTTGGAGTCGCTAAAACAACATGGTCGCTACAGGCTGCCAACATAGACCCGCACAAATTAAATGAATATATTTTAAAAATAAACAAGTTTATTATATTTGTAAAAAAGTTGCCATACGACCAGAATGTTAAAATTATAGTTTTTGCAGATATTATTAAAAATGAATCACACAAAATTGGGTGATATTGTGCAAACGCAAGTTTTATATAGTGATTTTTTTCGATAAGTTAATAGATTTCGAGCTAAAGGCGAAACTCATTCATATGCAAATGCCTGTAGGCAAACATTTTTTTTAAGAAAACAACGGCGACGTGTCTCCTATCTTGTACATTTTTATAATCATGTTTGTTGCTGGGTCGGATGCAGGAACTGTTTTGAATTTTCCCGGAACCCTGCAATAAATTTACTTGCGTAGACTAAAGCCATTTCACGACCATTTTGTTTAAGCATCAATTACAGTTAATCATTTAAACCATAGTTTGCTCAGTGGTCTTAAATCGATCAGCAGTTTATCTTTTGCAGCAACCCTTGCTTTCTTTTCAATGAGAGTTGTACATTTTTGTACGCTTGCTAACTTTTTAATTAAAATTGTACATTTTTGTAATTTTGAGCTTCTTTAATTTGACGCCACTCAGTCGACACAGGCCATAAAATTTTATGCCCACCGCTGCTCTAATGTTTAAATGTTTTCGATCAAAAGATATGAATAGAATTTTTTTTTAAGAATAAATAAAAATATTTTCTTTATATCGTATTGTAAGAAACCATATATGTTAGGCAATAACCTTTTAAATTTCGCTTGTGCTATTCATGTGACGCGGAGTGTGAGTTTATAAGATTTTTATTAAGTCTGGTCCACGTTCACATATATAATAAATCCACAATTTGCTGATTTAAGATACTAATTCTTTTTCATTTATTTATTTTCATTCGAATGCATACTTAAGTAAGACTTTTTCGGTATTTAAAATCGATTCTCAAACACTTTTATCAACTTTAAAAATTTATAAAGAAAGTCATCAAGTAGGTAAACAAGCTTATATTAAATTTATTTTGTCATTTAATTTATTTTCCTTGAAGATCCAAATCAAATTTTAATATTTAACTAAACCCTTTTAGTCAACATAATTGTTTTTATTTATTCAAATTTCTTACCTGTCACTGTTAAGTAAATTTGTAGTCTGCTATTTGAGCCTTTGAGTTTTATCTTCGTTTTCTTCCCTCTCCTCGTCTAATGTCTAAAAATTTAGCTACTGTTTACTTCAATATGCATTTTCCACAAATATTTTGTGTAAACATTTTATTAGATATTAAGTTTTACGGCGTTAAAATTTTATAATTGTTTACAATTTATTTGGTTTCACAAGAATAAATCTTTTAATTGGTTTTGGCCAAGCACTTAAAAAATACTTTGTTTTTTTTTTGTTTACAAACTTTCGACTAGTAAATCGATTGAAAATTGTTATTAAATGAGCGGTCTTTTGTTTGAAATTGTCACTTGAACTTTTGGCTAACTTTAAATTCGTTGCGGCATCCGTAAGATTCGAAAGTTTTATTCAATTTAATTATAGAACGGGCAACGCGTCCAGACCCCTTGACGTTAGAAACAGAACTGAACATCTCGAGCATACGTCGGCAGTCGCTTGTTGGCCGTCCTTAAACTTCAATGAAAACGATGCGGGTGCTCGGTTTTGACTAGCCGAATTGACTATACATACATATGTATATGGTCGTGTTGCTCTTGCGGCGTCGGTTAAGCAGTGTGTGCTTTCTCTTAAATGCCAAACTGTTGATTCTGCATATGAACGAAATACCCAATTTGCCTGCCAGCCAGCTATAGATGAGTTGTACAAGTTTTTTGTTTTCCAGATTTTAATATGAGGAAACTCATAATAGTTGGCCGCAAAATTGCTTTGCCTTGCGTGGCCTCATCATCATCATCATCACCAACATTCTCCTCACCAACATCAGAACAACACATTAGACATTCATAGAAGTATGATGACAATTGTATTGTATTGTCTTGTTTGTGTTCTCTCCTTTTTGCTGTTATGTCCATGAGATAACAATATTTTCATGTTCTGCAGGTTGAAGGAGAACCTTAAATTAAAGGGGACTGCCAGTGTGTAGTTATATTTTATTAAAGTATAAGCTATGAGGGAGGTTTTTTTTTATTATAAAAAATTTATAAATTTACAAATTACAGGAATATCTACTCAGACTTCTATATAAAAATATTAAAAAAAAACTTAGGGCCGATTTCTCATCTTCAACATAGCACTATATATCACATAAACTTACAAATAACAGAGTAAAATTTTCGTGTATCTGACACATAGAACATATATTCAAGAGGAGACATTGTCCCTAAATCATAAAACTGCCAATTTTCAATAATACTATTTTTGTACGTGCAAACGAGCCTCCAGAACCGGTTTAAATTATTTAGTCGATGCTTATAAATTCAGTTATTTTGCAATTTAAACGAAGGTTTTATCGATGGAAATAGTTTAGAGAAATTCAAAATGGTGTACCCAATATGATCTTAAGAGATTCGAAAAAAATTTTATTTTTTAAGGGTACTTTTAGAAAAAGTCGAGAATTTTGTACTTAAATCAAGAACAAATGGTGTCAAACGAAAATACTAGAATACTCGTTCTGGAACGTTTGAGTACAATAAATTCTTATTTAAGTTTTTCGTACTTGATTTAAAAATTTTGTTCTCATTTTGGGTAAATTTGAAACTTAAGACCGATTCGATCTTAGTTTAAGTACAACCAAGTACGAATTATATTTGAAATTTGAAGTACAAAACTGTATAAATTCAATCCCATTCGATCTAGAATGCTGCAAGCCATTTTTTTCTGAGTGTAGATGGTGCCTTCGGGCCGAATAGCCAAGTATCGTTTTGAAAGCTTTACGTCTTTGCTACTATCGATAAAAAGTTGATCGTCAATCAATATTATTTGAAGAAGCTACAGCTAATTTTATTTGTATAGTAACATTGAGCTTTTTTGGCGTATTTTGTTATTTCACATCCGAAAAGGAAAGAATGCGACCCAAGCTTGAATGAAAGAATGCAACGTATGCGGTACCGATGCAATAAGTGAATAACTATGTCAGCGTTGGTTTGTTAAATTCCTATCCGTATAAAAAGCACCAAGCACTGGCCGCCCTTTGGAAGCTGATGACAATCAAATCAAGGCAACAATTAATGAAACCGCCGTTATTCACCAGAGGAAAGGAATGCTGTCTGTTTGGTGGAATTTAATGGGTGTCGTCCACTTTGAGCTTCTTCGACGGAATGAAACCCTTAATTCGGATGAATACAATCGAATATCCGAGCTATCCGAATTGGAAATAAATATATACAAAAGAAGTATCCCATATAAGTCAATCGCAAGGCGGTGCTTTTCCAATATGACAACGCTCGACCGAATACATTTTAAGTCACTCCTTGCACCTTTAGATTAACATTTGTTTCGATCTCTTAAAATTTCTATGAAGATAAAACATTCAATTCTGTTGAGTCTGTCGAAACGCATCCGGTCCAGTTTTTTGACGATAAGTACGAATAGTTCTTTAAGCTTGGAGTTCTGCAGCTGTTCAAAAGATGTTCAAAGGTGCTATAACAAAACGGCCATAACATTATTGATTCATGTTCATTATTTATATAATATGAACAACAAGGACACTCAGAAAAAAACGGTTTCCAGCGTTCTAGAACAAAATTCTTAAATCAAGTAAGAAATACTTAAATCAGGAATTTTTTTGTGCTCAAACGTTCTAAAACAAAAGGAAAAGAATTTATATCGTTGAATTTATATGTATATAAAATGTTCAGAATGATTCTTTCTTGGGTGTAATAAAACTAAGTACGATTCAACCTAACAAGAACGAATCGGGATTAGTTCATGTTGCTGAACAACGATGTTTCCCAACATACTGTATTATTTTGTATGCTTTATCTACATAGAGTGATAAAAAAGATGTGCATGTGTATGTGCGTCTCTTATGTCTTGTACTTCTTCTTTAAGCAGATCAATTAGTGGTAGAGACGCACATATCAATAGCTGGCATAGTCAGTCGTTGTTAGATATTAAACAGTATCAGTCAAAACCGCGCATCAGAACCATTCTTTATGAATAGACATATGTAATATTCCAACCTATAAAACTCCTCGTGTTCTTGATGGTTATGGGCCCTCTATTCCAATCACTCTGCCTGCTCCCATAACTGAAATTCCCAACAGTTCAAGACCATTTCGTTTTATGAATAAGGTTTCAAAATCCTTGGAATAGTCAAAAATTAACTTAGTGTATCCCGAAACGATCTAAAATCAAGTATTTAGTGAATGAAAAAATCGTACTTGAACCAAGTATTTTTTACTTATATCAAGTATTTTCGTATTTGGCATACTATTCATATTTATTTTTTTGTTTATTGTTTTTTTAGTCATCTTATCGCTTCAAGTACATTTTACTAATCATTTTTCGCGCTAGTTACAATTAATTAACCTTAAAAACATTTAAAATAGCTACTTAAATATTATCTAAAATCTAAACATTTAAATTATGGATTTGTTTTCTAATTAATTTTAATTAATCATTTCTGTTTAAATACCTAACATTATTGTGTTTGTATTATCTTTTATATAATAATTTATTTGTATTTGTTTTTCTTAATTGGTTAATTCTTTGTACTTGTTATTCCTCTCAAAGCTAAATTTAAATGCATTTTGTTGTAGCTGCGCCTTTCAGTCATATTTTGTTGCCCACCGCTGCTCTAAAGTTTTATTTGAATCACTAATACGCAGTGTTGCCTCTTTTTTTTTTGTTTACAAACAGTTGGCTTTATTTTGGTTGACAAATAGTTCCAAATTGGTAGTTCCAATTCGATAAATAGAAGAGAGAATTGATTTTAAATATTTGCAATATATGAAATTATATCAACGATATCATGCCTTTGTTTTAGTCAAAAAAATTTATTTATTATATATACCCTAAAAATGTCATATTTGAATTTATTTCCGCCTCCAATCTTGGTTTTTCGCATAATCTAAAAAAAAATTTATTTTTCTAATAATCACAATAATTTTTTAAAAGTGAATATTAATTCAAATCGAAACTAAAAAGTTTTGTCGCTCCCCTTTAGAATAACAACCTACTTTTCCATTTTGCCATTTTGAGGACCACTCTAATGTATCCATTAAAATTGAACCAGAAGGGTATTATGAAGTTGTGGAAATGTATGTGTCAGACAGAAGGATATAAAATTGGGCTCGGGGAAAAATTCTATCCCGTCCCATTCTCCACCCAAGGCTATTCGTCTCCATACCGAACCAATTTCCATTTTCAATTCAATCACGTCTTTGCACTTGCACCAGATCACATATTTTCCAAAAGGTTTGCAATACCACAAATAGCTAAATATGAATTTTTGGTATTCTTTTTTTTTCTCTTGTCTTCACTTTGGCCTAACTAAAAATGAATAACCAACTGCCAGCTGTTTGCTGTCCATTCGATTGCCCTTCTGCAAATTTTCTATTGTTCACATTCTTCCTGTTATTTTGTTTGCCACTCTCCAGTGCCAATTAAAGTTTTAATAGTTGCATGTCACAGCAAATTATCCTTCCTGCAAAACACACACATGTGTTACAGCAACAACAACAAAAACAACAACAAGAATTCTGAATAACCAAATGACAAACTGTGTCGGTTGCAAGTCAAAATAGACTCAAGTGCCCTTGCCGCCTGCTAGTGGAAAACTTTACACGACACGGAAATAAGCAGACAGACATCAAGAGACACACACATAGACAGAGACAGCAATAGATAGAGAGAGAGTGAGAGCGAAAGAGAGCGAATCTCAGGACTGTTATTCTTCATAAACATGGACTTAAGTTGGACATGTCATAAGTGTGATTCATATGTGGCTCGTTATTACCAACTCAAATGGACAGCAGACCTTCTGGGTTGAGTGACCATCCTTAATGTTTATGTGGGTCACCTCAATTTACATATTTCATTCCGTTGCTTCATCTACATCAAAAGCACACAAAAATTTGTTTCCAAATTACGAGTACAAAAGGCAAAAACCAAAGAAGAAATTGAAATAACTGACAGTTCGATTTGTAATACATTTTTTTTTTTTGGGTTACCATTTTCCATCTACCATTTGTTATTAACAGTTCAGTTGGCATCTGGCAAAAAATAACGAAATTATATATGGAAGATACACACGCAAAACTTTTGCAACTGTTAAAAGTTGAATGTGATGGAAATATGCAAATGACAAATATATATAAAATATTGCAAAAATTTTAATAGAATTTGTTTTCGATAATAAAGGATTTTATTGAAGAGAAAAACTTATATCTTGCGTATAAATTTAAGCAGGACACAAGTTCACGGTTATAAGTTGTAGGCAAAAGAATAAGCGACATTGTCAGACGAGCGATTACTGATGATTTGCGTTCAAATCTCAATTGGCGACAGAGTGACGGTATTCTTTACCAAATTATTCAAGACAGTACGAATCGATTTTCCTCCGTTTTAATTATGCAAATTTTTATTAAGTAGCCATACTTTAGTAATACCTCAAAACCGTAGAATTTTTAAAAAATTTTTTTTTTTAATGAAGCCTACTAATAATACTAGATAATGTTTAAATAACTCAAATGTTATTTTAAATAAACACTAACAAATCATCCCTTATCGAGTTTAAAGTCAATCGCCTGAAAACTAGATTTCTCCATATAGAATTTCCCGGTGAAGTCCCGGTCCGCCCTGGAGACGGATTTCTTAACATCGGAAAATCGCTTGTATATTTATTTTGCAAATTAACCTTACAACCCGAGTGTAAAGAGTTTAAATCGAGAGTTTAAGTTGGATGATTAATAGTTTTCCCACAAAGAATTTTCTGGCCATATGAAGTCTAGCGTATTAAAAACAAAATGCTACCCATATAAGATTTCTCTGGTGTTTTCCAAAACCCCTCCTTAGTATTCCAAAATCACTTTTTAGTTTCCAATTTCAGCATTTTCTATATCTTACAGTTAAGGCTCTGCGTAGATGGCCAATGAAAAAATCAATCAGTCAGTCAGGACAATCTTTTTTATTTATATTGTGACTTGCATTTTATGATTTAATAAAAGGATAAATCTTAGTCAGACACGGCCGACTTAAACTTACGCTCTCGCTTTGACAAAATTTAAGCTGTTGAAATTGTCATTGTCATCGCATTAGATTTTTGTTTGCTTAGAATATTTTTAAAAAATATTTCTTTTATGTGGTTTTCTACACCTGAAGGCCACCTGAAAAAATTGCGTTTTAAGGCCTGATCTCAGATGACATAAATTTTAATTTCTTCACTATGCTTCATATAAATCAGACAGCTGCCCAAAAGCATTCTGATTTCAACGCTCTGCAAAAGTGTTTCTATTCATATGAAGCATTGTGACGAAAATAATTTTTATGTCATCTGAGAATAGGCCTTAATAAGGAAAACTTTATTGCTTTCAATGTTAGCTTTCTAAAACTCAAAAACTAATGCCTATCTCAAGATAGAAAAGCTTTCGTATCCCCTTTATTATACCTTCTCATCTCAAAAGAAACGCTCCTATTAGTATCCCTCATAAGAATATTTTTCTTATCTCGCAAAAGAGATTTTTTTATTTTCTCCAGAATGAAACGCCTTTTGAGTTCCAAGAAATCTTTTTTCTATCTCCCAAATCTGCGATAGAAATGCGATATCGCTAGAGTAAAGCGAAGTATCGCATTCTTATCTTCGATGATAAAAAAAGTGTGAGTGTGGTAAGCACTCACGAGGCTTTGACGTAAAACATGTTAACTGAAAAGAGTTTATATACCCTAAGAAATGGTTGGCCAAGTGATTTCTGAAAAAACAGAGTTGGAAAACTGTGATGGAAAACAGTGTTGAAAGCAATGTTATAAAATAGTATTGGAAACAGTGTTGAGAACCCGTGTTGGATAACAGTGTTGGAAAACAATGTTGGAAAACAGTGTTGGAACATAGTGCTGGAACACAGTGTTGAAAACAATGTTATGAAATAGTGTTGGAAAATAGTGTTTTTAAATTGTGTTGGAAATTAGTGTTGAAAATCAGTTTTAGAAAACAGTGTTGGAAACCAGCGTTGGAAAACAATGTACCCGTACTTGTACCTAGACCTCTGTACCTGTACCTAACAAAGTTATTCAACACTTTTTGAACTCTGTTTTCAAACACTGTTTTACGCATTGTTTTTTAGCACTTTTTATCAACACTCTTTTCCCACATTGTTTGTCAAAGGTCGATTGGTCTAGAACATTCTACTCCCAGCAAACATTTTTTATCGATAAGAGTGCGATTCTTCCAGCAGGCATCGCTTCACTCTAGCGATATCGCATTCCAATCGCATTCTCATCTCACTTCGGGAAGACGTGTGCCACTCTGGGATACTTCTTGGAGGTGAGAAAGCGTTTCCTCTGGGAGATAAGAAAATAATTCTTCTTGGGGATATGAAAGCGTTTCATTTTGGGGATAAGAAAAAGTCACTTCTTTGTAAAAAGAAATAGTGCCTTCTGAGGGATAAGAAAGCGTTTCTTTTTCGGGATAAGAAAACATGTCTTCTTGGGGTTAAGAAAGCGTTTTATTTTGGTGAAAAGAAAAAGCCTCTATAAAGAAAAAGCCTATAAGAATGCGTTTCATATGAATAAGAACGCTTTTTTTTTCTGGGGATACAATAAGTCACTTCTTTCCGGAGGTTCTTCCTGCTGCTTTAAACAAATAGTCTTCTCGAGGAAATACTTTCCTCCTGGGTAAAATAAAGATATAGAAATAAAGAGTATTTCCAAATCTATAAGTAGTCAATCAACCAGGTGTAATTTAAATTCATTTTATTGTTGTAGTTTGGCTTTGTTCCTTATTTATTCAATCCATAGCAAATAGAAAATATCGTTGGCAACCTTTGTTTGACTCCATATTCTTGGACTTGTCAATTTTTGCATGAACATTTCCTGAAATAAACAAAATTAGTGATGTGATGTGTTATATAAAACGTGTATATCATCCACTAATTGAGCTCGATCATAATTTTTAGGCACACGCGAAACATGATGAGTGAACTTCTTCTGACGAATTCTTTATTTATTCTGGCTCTTTCTCTGTTATTTTGAATTAAGGAATACAAGGGGGGCAACTGTACAGGGCCTGCTTATGATGCTTATGTTTAAGCAGACCAGTTTATTGCATGGAAGATACAAATGCGTTACCAAAGTATTTTGTTTTTGTAATATTGTATAATGTCTTCCAACTTCCTTCCAAGAAGAATCGCACTTAGTTCATCTAAGTGATTGTTTAGCGATATATCGCCGATGTATAGATTTGATGATAAAAACCGAGACCACTTTAAAGAGAATTGTATTTAAGTCTCCTAGGTGTTTGTTGATGGATATATCTCCAATTACCGATATCACAAATTAATCCCTTCCAAGTTATAAATGCGATAGCTAATGTATTTTGTTAGTGTAAGTCGCCAAACTATCTCCAAAGTCAAGACTTAAACTATCGCCAAACTTTCTTTAATTGAAATGCCACGGTAGGCCAGGCATTTGCTTGGAGTGTATGCTGTGTACCTGTGAGACCAAAAAATCTTCCGTACCGATATTAAAGATGTTTCAAATTAAAACGAGAAGGCAAAGCTAACTTCGACTTCGTGCCGAAGTTTTAATACACTTGAAAAAGTTTACTCCAACTGATTTAACCAGTAAAAAATTATAGGATATAGATATCAAATATTTAAAACTTTTAAATCATTGATAATAAAAATTTGATACCATAAAAAAATCTTTTCTTAGTAAAACACATTTTCCGACCGATCGGTTCAATGGCAGCTATATGCTATAGTCATCCGATTTTGATAAATTTTTGGAAATTATGTGAAAAAATATAAAACTGAATATACCAAGATTGGGGACGCTACGATAAAAAACAAAAAAGTTTTTCTTACATGAAGTAGTTTTTTGACCGACCGTTTATATGGCAGCTATATGCTATAGTCTTCCGATTTTGATAAATTTTTCCAGAATTACGTGGAAGCAATAAAACTAATACAAACCATGGTTGGTGAAGCTACGATCGAAAACTAAAAAGTTTTTCTCACTAGAACTAGTTTTAGAACGACCGTTTATATGGCAGCTTAGTCAGTTTTGTAAATTTTCTCAAAATTATGTGAAAGCATATTAAACAAATATATACCAAGATTGGAACCTACGTGGAAAACAAAAAAAGTTTTTCTTACATGAAGTAGTTTTTTGACCGACCGTTTATATGGCAGCTATATGCTATAGTCATCCGATTTTGATAAATTTTTCCGAATTGTGTGGAAACATATAAAACTAATAAATACCACGATTGGTGACGCTACGATGGAAATCAAAAACGTTTTTCTCACAAAGACTTATTTTTTCGACCGATCGTTCCCTATGACAGCTATATGATATAGTCATCCGATCCGGCCGGTTCCGACATATTAGTTGCGTGCAGTAAAAAGAAGACTCTGTGCAAAATTTCAGCTCGATAGCTTTAAAACTGAGGGACTAGTTTGCGTAGAAACAGACAGACAGACAGACAGACGACCGACGGACGGACGGACGGACAAGCGAAAATAGTTCAGCTCGTCGTCCTGATCAAGAATATATATAGTTTATGGGGTCGGAAATGAATATTTCTATGCGTTACAAACTTCTGGGCAAAATTAATATACACTTTTCAAGTGTATAAAAATGTTTGTCATTATTTTAATTTCTTTTAAATATATATTTGATTACTGATCAGCTTTAAGAAGTTACATTTATTACTTGACATATTTTAAGGTCGTATATAAATTGACATGTTCAAAAAGTTCATAATATGACTGTAAAAACAGGCCCGCAAGTGTTCTTTAAATGACCCCAATATTCCTTTTATATGTGCCCTGAAATGTATGCTACATTTTGTCCAGAAATTCGTTTATTTTGACCGTTTGCGACTAAATATGAAAACTTGCAAATTGCTCTGGCGTCATACAGACAGATCGATAGTTGGCCAATATGCATTAAACCTATATGTACGAATTCTTTGTAGGTTTGTCGGCTGATGCGTTTATGTGTGTGTGTTTGTTTGCACCACACACACACATATATGTGGGGCACATTGTTGTTACCCGTTTCTGTTGCTGTAGTTTATGGCACAAATGAATTGGCATCTTTCGAATGCTTTTGGGATGTCTGCCTGCGGAGTTTCCCTTGCTCTTCATATCTGACTCTCCTTTTGCAGCCTGTTCGCTGCTGGTTTTCACTGCATAATCGCCCAGAGATATTTGCTTTTGCTATTCTGTGTTTTGGCTTCTGTGTGTTTTGCTGATGCATTGAACCAGAAATATGTAGATATGCCAATGAGTTTTTTTTTTCATTTGGTTTGTGTAGCATTCCGTGTGTCGCCGCTTACTGCTGTGAGTTAGCAGCAATGCGACCAAAAGTATGCCAGCACAAAAGTCTGGCTTTTAAAGCAAAACAGCGGGAAAATTATTTGGTAAGAGGGTCAGGAATTTTAGCTTGTCTTGTCTGTTTATTTTTTGTAAATTTAAATTGTTTTAAATATCTATTATCTTTAAATTTGTTTTGCCTGCCTGAAAGTCAATTTCAATAAACCAACAAATGCTGTCAAATATCTTAGACAAAAAACACACACAAAATTTTACCAATGAGAGGAGAATGACCTGAGTCCAAAGTAAATAACTGAGATACGAAAAACTTTGTTCAAAAATTTATGCACACTCCGAAGACATAAATCTAACACACACACACTGTGAGAAAAATGTGTGTTAAGTAATTTGTTTTCTTTGCACAACAAAAAAAAAGTGATATAAGCCCAACTAGTTTTCAAAATATACAAGTGAGATGTGTGACAAATGAAGTCAACTCACACCAAATTTGTGCCATCTGTTTATTGTGGTTTATTTGTTTTCATTTACTTTCTTAGAGGCGCTCACATAAAATTTAATTAAATTGTTTTATTGCTTGCAAGCCAAAATGGAATTCCTGGCCGTCTGCCAGTCTCATCCATTCACAACGGAAGCAGCAATGCTCCTAAACAAACCAAGTTGGAGCACTTTCGTCCGTTATAATTAAAAGAAGGCGCGACGACGAAGCGTAGACGTGGCAAAGCAAAGCAAAAACGTCTGCTCCTTGCGGTTACGACATTTCTGTGGCTAATCATTTATGAGATTTTCTTTTAGGGTTGAGAGACAGCATTCTTTTGTTTTTTGATTGCCACCAGCCTAAAGATATTTGATGCATTTATCTCAATTGACATGAAGATTTGGTTTTAATTGAAATTTTTTGCACTGATTTGGCTGAGCAAATTTTTTCAAGGAATCAGAGAAAAACGTCTTTTAAAACCTTTTTAAAAATTTTTTTTTTTAAAATTATTTTTTTAAAGTAAAATTTTATTTATTTTTTGTGTTATTAACTTTTTTCTCAGACTAAACAATGTTCTTACTTCTGCTTTCCTTTTACCGCCAAATTTAGTCTCCATTTTTATCGATCTCTCTCTTTCCCTCCCTGTCTCAAAGTGTCAACACTTTAGTAATCGATAACGTAGTTAAAGCATTATCCTCCAAGTCAAACCAATGACCAGGTCAACACTAAGTAAAAAGGTCGGGGGATTTGTTGGTGATAAGGATTGACACTAAAAGTTTGATGAAAGGCTTTTGCTCAAGCCAACAAAAAAAACATAGGCTTTGACAGCTTTGACGACCTTACGACCTTTTCTTTTCTTATTGTTACTAACTAACCGGAAAAGCAAAGAAAAAAAAACAAGAATAACAAATAACGTTCAACACGTGCCACACGCAACAAAATCACTACCAATTCACTGACATTGTTTTGCTTATATTCTTTTCACTGAGCCCAAAAAAGAAACGTGCCTGTCAAAATGTATACAATTAATAAGCAAAGAAGTTCAACACGTTGTACCCGGAGCCTGGCAATGGCCATAGAAAGACAGATGGGTTGCCAAGAGACATCATTCACATCGACTTCTACTTCAATTGGTTGTTATCTTTGCTAATTGGCTTTGCAACCTGAAATTGGAAATGGAAGTACACGTAGCACTAGTGGAATAATCTCTTTAGGTATGGTGATGGGGGTGGAAAGGGCAGGGCAGGGTCAAGAGGTGCAAGTACCTACTACTTGTATTTATAACTAATTGAGGCTTAAGTGTTAGACTTACTCCGCAGAGTTCTTTTTTGGGACAGCAAACTGGGTAAAGGTAAAGCAAATTAAGGAAATTAATATGATAATTGATAAAGTAGGTTGTGATAAAAACAAGAAATCGGAAAACGAAAATATAATTTCTCTTAGAGCCATTAGTAAAGACGACTAAGGCAAAATCAATATCCTATACCTTGTAATATATTTCGCTTGTCGTTTAATTCAATTCTCGTTTGCTTATTTTAAAGTCAACGGTTTTCAGTTTTGCACTGCTTGCTCAGTCATAGCGCTCAGCTTTTGATCGACTCAAACTTGAACCCAAGTTGGCAGCAACAGTCAGATCGCAAGTTTGTTGTCTACACGCATTCTCCGAATTGAATGTATCGGAAAATAGAGAAAAAGCAAAATTGCGTAAAGTCCGACTTCCTGGTTCCGCCAGACATCCATATCGATCTTTTCTCCTCGTGGCAGCCAAAGTGTGCAGTTGTGCAAATATAATTTTTCGCGACAATTAATTCAGTGTGTGACCTAACCTATACGCACGCCAACACCTATGTATGTGTGCAAGTGTTAGTGGCATTGCCCAAAATTGTGAAATTATTTTAAATAATTAACAAAGAATTTAATTGTGAGTATTCCCTACGAGATTGTGTAACTCTTTTTGCATAAAAATGCTGATTAATTGTGTGTTCCTTATATAGCCACTCGGCCGTCCACACAGCCTTCTCGGAGGTTATCTTTTCTGTACTCTGGTACAGGCCTCCAGCTGGAGAAAATCATATCGTCTTGTGAGAAGTTTACACATCGTCGGTGGTGTCATCCCATATGGGGTAAATATTGTGATTTTCATAAGCTAACCCAGGCTTATAGATGTGTGTTTTTCCAATCTAGATTGGCACCACTAGTTCCAGGCAGGAAAAGTGCTTTTAAATCCTATTAGAAACTCGCCCACGAGTCACTAATGACGCCTAGAGTGTCGTCCCTTGCTGTTGTGGCACTTCAGTGAACAACAGAGACTTGGCTAATGGAGCTCCCATAATCAAGGACGGATTTGCTATCAAACCTTCGACTTGGACCTTTGAGCTTCATCCCTGGTGACTCTACCACACCCTTGGCTTGGGCTTGTGTCCCACACATAATTTCTGGCACGTTCACATAGTTGATGTCCCTGGCCAAGCATCGTTGGAATTGATTTTGGTTTCGCAACTGGCCGAACCTAACCTATGTAACCTGCTGCAGCATATTAGTTTTCATCTTGGTGTTTCAATTATCAATTTATGACCGCCTATGAATACCCCTTATTGTTATATAGTTTTGAAATGCCTAAGCAATTGTTTTTCCTCGACTGTGTTGTATAGAAAAGGGATATAATCCACATTTCTTATATATTTTTGGCAATACGAGTCGCTTATCTGTTTTAACCAAAAAGGGAATTCATTATTATGGTCAAAGGCAAATAACTTAAAATGAATATGAGCTAATTAATATTAATTTACAGTGTTATTTCGATATTCGGCATTCATCATGATCTTTAAGCATCACCTAACCAACATTTTTCCAGTACCGGCCTACACAACGAAAGATCTTTCTGCGTGGGAAAAGAATACCTTGGCGTAAGTGTTTTAAACTAAATTATTTAATGGCTTGCTTAAAGAAAATGCCCAATCAAAAAGTGTATGATACGGATCAAGTCGAAGTCCAATTAATATCCAAATAAATTTTCATTTGAGTTACCTTGCCGTACATATTCGATCCATAAATGATTTCTTTTTGCCTTTGAAAATAACTAAATCCATTTTGGGATAAAATAACTATAAATTCTCTTCTATATTGATCGTATTAAATAAGTTTTTCTAAATAAGAGTTTACCTTTACATAGTTTGCCTTATGCATATTTAAAATATGAAGTCCAAATCCATATTCTAATTTTCTATCATAAGTTTTGATCTATGTTTCTTTAATCATTATATATATAATATCCTTTTAGTATTTAGATAAACCATATTAATCTTGTCGAATGTCTTATTGATAATAAGTCTCATCTCAGTCATTATGTACTGTTGTATTTTTATCTCCCTGTCGAATTATGAAGTTTTATAATATAATTAATCTTGAAATGAACTTGTTCTAGAGTAACTTGTTTGGGGGAACCATGCAGCATCGTAATGAAGTAGTGTGATTAGCGAGAACCTTTGTTGGAGGGATCCTTTTGTTTTTCTAATTTCTTCTCGGCCCTAAAGGATCATGGTAGGGTGGGCGTTCTCACAGCTTTGTGAAAACTTAGCCAACAAAGTCTAGTGGAATCATCTACTCTCTTCATTTCTGTCCTATCTCTATATTGTAGCCTTGATATCCTGCTCTCTTCTACCCTCCTTTTGTCCATTCTACTGCACGCGAATAGTTTTATGAAATTATGACATCGCATACGAGCACTTAACTTGGTGGTGATATTTCCATGAACCTACCCCAGCCGACCAGACATAAAAGCCGAAGCCAGCGCGTGCTCCTACTAAAGTTAGTTACCATCTGCTCAATCAAATGTATACGTTATATGCTACAACCTCTAGAAAAAACTGTACATTTAATTTAAGATAAATGAATTTTCCTTATTAAAGAACGAGAAATAAAATAACTTCCTCTATGCCAATGTTTTGATATAGTATACGTACACACTAGAGATGGGCGCGGGCCTCCGTTTTAAGACCCTAAAAAATTTAAAATTAAAATTTTCAATTTTATAAAATGTTAAAAGTTCGTGTTTTTATTTCGGAATATAATATAATTATTTTTGTTCTTGATTCTGTAATTAAGTCTAAATAAATTAACCAAAATCAATTACATACTTATTTTTATATAGGAATATAATTTAATCTAAATTAGAGCTTAAAAGCCTGGTGCGTCTATCCTTTAAAATGCTTCCTGTTGTAAAAAAAACTCGTTCGCTCGTTGCAAAGCTCACAGGTATTACACAGGCTTACATTTTTCTTGATAAATTTGTAACAATTTTAAATCGTTAGTATTTTTCCAGAGTGATAAAATGGAAATATTTGTAGAAACAGGAATGGTCTAATGTTTATATATTTCTGAATCTATTACATTCTTTTCTAGTTTTCTCTTCTTCGTAAAGCTTTGATCCAAATTTAAGGAAAATTCATGAAAATTTGTTTGGGTTCTACCATTTTTAGGAGTCTCACATCATTTATATCATATTTTTTATAGTAGTAAATAGTTCTTCCTTTTCTCAACAGATAAAAAATGCATCTCCTTTAACTGTGGATTAAAAAATTAACCCTTTAAGTGAGCAGTTGCGGAAAGAAATCATTTTTATCAAAGACTTAGTTCTACCTTTTAATTGTTTCATTAACTCCGACTCGGAATTTCCGAGTCAAAAGATCGATTGAACAAATTTGCATTGGTTTTTCGAACCACACGGGAAAAATGTACATAGTGCGATTTTTATATGAGCTCAATGTTTCTGACTTCACCTAAAATTGTTTTATAAAAGTTAATAGTGGCTCAGTTAGGCGATATTTACTTTTGATGAAGCTAATTTTTTTCTCGTAAAAGACTTTAAGCCAGGGATGGTAAAAGTTATAGATTCTATTTTTTAAGTTCACATTAAAGAGTTATTGTAAGAGTTTTAATTAATAAAGCTTCAAATAACAGTTATTAAGGACTTTTATTTTTTTACTCCACACTAAACAGTTATTCAAAACTTTTATTTTTTGACTCCGAGTATACCAGTTATTAAAGACTTTTATTAAATTACTCAGTAAAAAAACAGTTGTAGAATGACTTTTTTGACTCAGAAATAACAATTATTAAAGACTTTTATTTTATTACTCAGAAAATAAAAGTTATCGAAATACTTTTATTATTTAACTCAGTAAATAAAACTTAGTCAGTGACTTATATTTTTAGATCACAATATAAAAGTCTTCTTTATTTATCGCAGTTAACGATATGAGTGGATGGATCATTTAAGCAGAGTGTAACCCACTGAAGCTATAATAAATTTAAAGACTTTTATTAAAAATTAAAAGTCTTTGAATAAGTTTTATTTACTGAATTTTATTATAAAAGTCTTTCGACAACTCTTTTTTCTGTTTAAATAAATTAAAATCTTTCATAGTAATTATGTTCTGAGTAATAAAATAAAAGTCTTTAGTAACTGTTATTTATTATACACTTGAAAAGTGTATATTTATTTTGCCCAGAAGTTTGTAACGCATAGAAATATTCATTTCCGACCACATAAACTATATATATTCTTGATCAGGACGACGAGCTGAGTTCAATTCCGTCCGTCCGTCTGTCTGTCTGTTTCTACTCAAACTAGTCCCTCAGTTTTAAAGCTATCGAGCTGAAATTTTGCACAGAGTCTTCTTTTTACTGCACGCAACTAATATGTCGGAACCGGCCGGATCGGATGACTATATCATATAGCTGCCATAGAAACAGTCGGTCAAAAAACTAGTTTTAGTGAGAAAAACTTTTTTGTTTTCCATTGTAGCGTCACTTAACTTGGTACATGTTGGGTTTATGTGCTTTCACACATTTATGGAAAAATTGATCAAAATCGGATCACTATAGCATATAGCTGCCATAGAAACGGTCGGTTGAAAAACTAGTTCTAGTAAGAAAAACTTTTTTGTTTTTCATCGTAGCGTTACTAATCATAGTATATGTTAATTTTGTATGCTTTCACATAATACAGGAAAAATGTATCAAAATCGGATGACTATATTATATAGCTCCCTTAAAAACGGTCGGTCAAAAAACTACTTCTAATGAGAAAAAGTTTTTGTTTTCTTGATATATATTAGTTTTATATGCTTTTACATAATTTTGAAAAAATTGATCAAAATCGGATGACTATAGCATATAGCTGCCATAGGACCGATCGGTCGGAAAATGTGCTTTACTAAGAAAAGTTTTTATTTATGTTATCAAATTGTTATTATCAATGATTTTAAAATTTTAAATATCTGATATCTATATCCTATATATATTTTACCGGTTAAATCAGTTGGAGTAAACTTTTTCAAGTGTATTAAAACTTCGCCACAGTCGAAGTTAGCTTTGCCTTCTCGTTTGCAGTTTCTTATTGCTCAGATGAAAATTAAAATTTAAAAATTTTCATTATGGGTTGCTTGTAAATACTTGTGATTTTTTCAACTTAAAGCATTTTAAAATTGTTCTCGAATAAATACTTCAATATTGTACAATCGATTTTAGGTCGTCTCTATGTAGGCTAAGCAGTTTATTATGAAACTCGATTACCTAAACCCAACACTCATTTGGCGTGACCTATATCAGCGTTGGTTCAGGCTCCATGGCAGTTGTCCATTTATGCTTCCTCTCGTCTGCTTTTCCTCTCTCACATTCTGTGTGAGTTGTGCACAATTTTAAGTGTTTTATTAACATTAAATGGAAAAGCACGCAAAGGTCATACGCGTTTATGTGTAATAAGTAAGCCCAACTCAGCTAAATTCGAGGTCCTGTCAAAGGTGGTCAGGTTTTTGTTATTTGTTTTTATTTTATGACGAAGTTAATTAACTAAACCTGACTTGCACTTTGCCATTCTATATTAAGGCCTTAAGCTCTCAAAATTTGTGCCATTTACTTAACAGCTTTCCAAGTATGAAATTGCTTTTCAACTGGGGTGCAGTAAATTGCCATATTCAATCAATTTGATGCATGCAAATTTTTACAATTTTGAATTCTGAGAGTTCGTTGAAGTGTAAAAAATTGAACAAACTGTGGCTAATATTGTAAGCCCCTTAAAGTTACAGTCAATTTGTACAAAAGGGAAAAGCAAGGACAAAAAGGATTTTAAGCTTTCACATAAACACATAAGAGATTTTTAGTTGCCTGCCAGCAATTCAAATTCAATCATTACAAATGCCCCAAGCTCCCGTTTCAAGTGCATTGGCTACCCAACACAGCTCGGCATTGGCATTTTTCTTCGTCTACTTGAAGTTTTGTGCACATGTTGTGAGTGCAGCTAATAGTCCAGAATGATGGTGATGATGATGATGATGCAGATGATGATGGGGCATGTGTCCATGTCCATGTCTCTGGCAATTTGCGTTCAATCCTGGTAGGCTGGGCTGGGCTGGGCCATGTAGCACCTAAGAGCATCCACATTCTGGTGATAATTCAATTTTTCTCTCTCTCTCTCTCTGTGTGTATGTGTAGAATAAAGTAAAAGCCATTACACACTTTGGTGTGAGGTAATTTTTAAAATTGTTTCATAAAAGCAGGCTTGCCTAGACAATAGTTGAGAATTTAGATATTTAAATAAGTTTAGAGAGTTCCTTGAAAAGAATAGAATCATGGGGAATCTGTAGGGGAATCGGTTACCAGAACATACATACCTTAAGATCGTGTAGTTCAGCTGAAGGTTTTGTTGCTGTTTTAATTATAAGTTAATCAAATTTAAAAAATAATACAAACTTCTACAAAAAAGGTTCCCTAATGGTTTGGAAATTGTCTTCTTTGCGTAGCATTGTATTCTCAGCCTAAATTACTATTTGAACAAACTCTCTTAACAAAATCGAATTAATTTGTCAGATTTAAAATAATGGCAAACAGAAAAATTTTGTAATTATGCATACGAGGCGTATGAGTATTTTTTAGTTAAAAATTTGTGACCTTCTCGTCGAGTCCATTTAAACTAATATATTAATTTTATTGTCTTTCTTACAGCCAGTTATATAGGCATAATAAAACAAAAAATTTAAAAAATGGGTGTATGGGTCTGCGAGATAGATTCAAGGTATATTACTCATACGTAGAGTTATCCTTGATAAAAAAAATAATTTCGAAATTTCGATAAGGCGTATTCGTATTTTTTAATGAAACTTTATATTTTAAAAAAGTTATTTGGAAAATTCGAGGTTTGGGAATACAAATGTGCAACAAATATGTTAGGAATTGTATTGGGATTGCAAAAAACCGGACGAATTATCCATGAAGTTCAAAGCAGATTTTATTTAATAAAGAATAATCATTAATGAATCACGTATAGGCCGTTTTTACCTTCGTTTGTTTGGCTGCATAATCCCATGCTTGTACCTAAAACTCGCAATTGTTTTGGTACACGGATTTTTGGTCATAAAATTAAAGAGAATAAATATCGCATTTTTAACAGTTTTATAAAATTGATATTGATACAGGGTGTATATTATAGTGGTACCCGATGTTTTTTTAAATAACTTGACAACCCGGTGACAGATCGCCATGTTTGTTTATGTTTTGGAAACGTCAGTTCAGTACAATTTTAACCATGAACCACTTTAAACCGCAACAACGTGCTGAAATTGTGAAAATTTTCCTCTGTTACGCTGACTCAACGCGCGTTCAGAGCGAAGTATCATGGCCAGAATGTGCCCACTCCGAAGACTATTTGTGCTTTGGTGGCAAAAATCAATGCCACAGGATCTTTGGCAACCCCTACTCCACGGAATAAACCGCATACCAGATGGAGTTTGGAGGCAATAGCAGCCGTAAGCGCCGACGTCGCGGCACGTCAACAAGTTTCGCTATCGGGCCATGTTAAGCGATTTTGTGGCAGATGAGTTGGACAAGCATGACAGCCCGTCTAACCATGAATTTACTGCGTGGAATGTTCCCGAATCGATTGATATCGAATTATGGCGATTTCGACTGGCCGGCGGTAAATGGCCGGGAAACTGTTGTATAAGACTCTTATGTTTTTTATCCAATTAGCTCCAAACTTATTTTCAAAGCTCTACATAACAAAATATTAACAACGTTATTTTCACATTCCGAAAAATTCCATTTGATCAGGCTTAAAAACTTTTTCAAAGCTCTAAATGAAAATTTCATAAAAATAGTATTCACTTATATTGAAAAATTCACACACCCGTGCGAGAATGTTGGGTCAATTTTCAATTAATGACCGATTTGCCTCAAACTCATATTCCAATAGACACATATATATGTATAAAGAACATCTAAAATTTGCCTGAACCACATCAAACAAAAGAGCCGTAAAAAAGATTTGACAAATTTAATTAAGTGTTTACATATTTTTAAAAAATATATGTAGATTACAAAATTTAAAAAAAAAAAAAAAAATAATAATAATAATTCTTTATTATTAAATAAGAAAAAGTCCGAAAGCGGAATAGATGTCTCAGGCGTCTAGCATTGCCAACTCGAGCCTAGTTGAACAGGTCACTGCCAAAACAATGGCAAATAGAAAATTTTAAAGTAATAAAGAAAAACTAAATAAAAATAATTATATTTTTAGACTGCCACTGGCACGTCTTTCTCACTCTGGAGTCAAGTGATAACTGACTCAATTAATCACTGTGGTTTAGCAACATAGAAATGAAAAGAAAAGACACGAATTCAGGGCCTACTTTTGAGCTAATTTTATTAAACTTAAAAAAGTAAGGTCCTTATCCAATTTAAAAGACACTTTGTTTTCAATTATTTTTCATAATTTAGGCATCAAAATAGTAAAATGTTTCAACAAAAAATAAGTTAAAAATATAAAAGTTTTTGTTTTCTTTTAACAGTGTAAAAAAAAATGGTTATTTTCGACCTTATAAAATTATAAGACACTTTTGGTTTAGGTACTCAAAAAGAAATTTTGTCTGAAGGCAATTATTGTAACTATTTAAATAATTTAATTTAGATGTTTATTGTCAAAAATACTTCTTTTTTTTTCATGGAATCCGCCAGCTTCACCAATAATTCTATTAGGTTACTCACTAGCTTAGTCTTAAGTCTTAAAACTCAAATTTTAAACCTTAAAAGTTTAAGACACATTAACCAAATACTTGAACAAATTTAAGACTTAAGAGTTGCCCAGGGATTAGTATACAAAATTTTGTCTTCAAATTTTCAATGTTAAATAGTTGTAAAATCATCGAGTATTGAATAAAAGTAACTCATAACGGTAAACCAGCCACTCTCCAAGAACTTAAGGTCAACATACGCCGAGAAATCGCTGGCATTCGACCCGAAACACTCAAAAAAGTGATGGAAAATGCCGAAAAACGGGCCGACTTGTGTGTGGCATCTGGAGGTAAGGACCCAATTTCAATAAAAAAACATTTATTTAAAAAAATACATTGGTTGTCAAATTATTTTAAGGAAAACTTCGAAATCCACTAAAAGCTACACTCTGTAGAAACATACGATAATCAAAAGTTGCAAGGTCGGGGGTATACGGTGAAAGTGCCATCACTTTTCAATTCAGCTTTAAAAATTTTTGGAGAGTTATTGATTAATCCAGGATGTTTTTTTGCTTTGCTTTTTTTCCAATTCGGATTCTTTCATTCTGTGAAAGCAGCTTTAAGAGGACGACATCTTTAAAAACTTTTTAAGAATATATCTATTTTACGCCAACTAGATTCCAGGTTAATTTTAATAGTTCTAAGATATTTAGTGAAAGAATTGTTTTAACGGGGTCAAGATCAATAGAATTTGAATTGCTTATTTTTCCAATCAATAGTAAAAACACCAAAATATTTCGAGCCCCGTTGGGAATCGTCTTCAGGTTCTAAGAAGTTGACTTTGTAAGAACTCAGTGTGGGGCCCATTGGGTGTATTAATTTTTTAGATTATTTATAATTTTGCGCTAATCACGGTCAGGAAATATTTGTTCTCCTTAATTTTTTAAACCAAATTCCACCTCTTCTATAACAAAATTTCCACTACAGCATCAAAACGGTTGATATGTTTAATTGTATTAATTTCATAAATGGTGAGTAAAAAATCTCTATAAATATCTCTGTATAATTTTTGCTCCAACACATCGTGACACCCTTACCCTCAAATGCAGTTATTTGACCTTTTTCAATATCAATGAGGTATGAACCAAATGGCAACTTGTTATTAAACTTGTGTAAAACTGCGTGCTCAGTAAGAACCGGTGTGATTAACGAAATATAAAAGTGCGTTTATTGTTATGCACCAGCAGAAAATAAAATATTTGCGTATAATTCAAAAAGAGATAATATTGTTAATATGGTCATTCTGATAAAACTGCATTTCTAAAAGGATATTTATTTTCATTCATTTCACTCCTCACTAACACTATTTCGCTAAAGGACTATACGTTGAAAAAAGTGTGTGCGTTTATAAATATGCACCAGCGCTTAGCATACAAAATAGTTTGTTTATAGAAATAAGGATACCTTTTAGTAAAGGGTTATGTTTTAAAACATAGTCTACGCCAACTTCTAATAAATTGAGTAATTGAACTAGGTGTAGCTGGAAACTTTGATTCCATTGCGAAACCCCTAAAACAAATTTTTCAAAATTTTTTTCTTTTGTTCAAAATGCAACTTTTAGTGGGTGAGAATATGAACTTACATTTTTCATACGATTGGGGGACACTCTAAGGTACACACTCTAGTGGCAATCCCTATGCGCATACGGCTGGACTGGCTGCAACCTGCAACAGATCTTTTATGTTGGTTCATGCTGTCGTCGAATACATCTTTTTAGCTAAATCCTCAAAAATTAGCCACTCATTTTAAGTATCTTGGTTTTAATCTACATCTTCTTTGCCTCATCCCTCACTCGGTTTTTCTAAAAATTCTTTTAATAAATTTCCCTTTTCGGTTGTCCTTTCAAAATTTAACAAAATTTCTTTAAAATGTTACCCATTGATCTGCAAAATGAAACTGCCTATTCTTTTGTGATCTTTGGAGCATCAGGTCGTCTGGCCAAAAAGAAAATATTTCCAGCTCTGTGGGCGCTCTATCGGGATAATCTATTGCCTCAGGGCACTAAAATTTTCACCTTCAGCCGTACGAAACTGCACACCAGCACATATCGTATTCAGTGTGTACCCTATATGGGTTTGAATAAGAATTGTGATCAAAAGAAGCACAACAGTTTCTGGACGAATGTGCATTGTGTGCAGGGAGAATATGATCACATCTCTGATTATGTGGCCCTTACCGAGTCCATGGTGTTGCAAGAAACGAAACATAGTATGATTTATGCCAACCGTATATTCTATTTGGCCATACCACCCATAGTTTTTGATCAAATCACACTGAATGTGTGCCGTAAGTGCAATTCATCGACAGGTTGGAATCGTATTGTGGTGGAGAAACCATTTGCAAGGAATGAGTTAACCTATAGACCATATCAGACGCAGCTGTGTCAGTGTTTCAAGGAATCACAAATCTATATGATTGATCACTATTTAAGTAAGAAGGTTATACAAAATTTATTTGCCTTGCGTTTTGCCAATCGCATTTGGTCGGTGACCTTGAATAATCAAAATGTGGCGGCGGTTATGATTTCGGTAAAGAGTGATTTGCAGGTGAAGCAAAGAGCCGCATATTTTAATAGTTATGGGATTATAAGAGATGTCATGACCAATCATATGATGCAATTAATGGCCATGGTGGCCATGGATCAGCCCTATACAAATAGTGTGGACGATATGCGAGAGGAGAGATATAAGGTTTTAAAGGATATAGTTACGGCCGATATGAGTGATGTGGTGCTGGGACAATATCGTAATAATCAAATGGAAAGTGATCCCGAAAAGGTGGGCTATTGTGAACATAGTTATATACCAAGGGATTCAATGACACCCACCTATGCTTTGGTGGTATTGAGAATTAATAATAAACGTTGGTCGGGTGTACCTTTTATATTGAGAGCGGGACGTGCCCTGAATGAGTCCAAAACGGAGGTAAGAATTCAATATAAAGCTGTGGATTGTGATTTGTATAATCCCAACCATGCGGAGGTACGCAATGAATTGGTCTTGCGTCTGTCACCCTTTGAAGAGGTTTTCATGCGTTTGCAATTGAAAAAGCCGGGCGAAGAACTTTGCCTACAGGAAACCGAGCTAAATTTGGTTAAAGAAGATAAACGCCTTAAAGTACCAGCCAATTATCCTGGCCTACTATTGGATATTTTCAATGGCAATCAAACTTTGTTTATGCGCACCGATGAACAATGCGAAATTTGGCGTATTTTTTCACAAATTCTACTCTCAATTGATGTGGATCGTCCCAAGCCATTTTTGTATGATTTTGGCTCCAGAGGTCCTTTGCCTGCCTATCGCAAAGCCGAGCATATGGGTTTTGTCTTCTTTGCCGGCGATCAATGGCATGAAAGTAAAGATACTTTGGCCTATACGGTGCAGAGCACCAAGGCCCCACCCACCAAATATCAATAGTGAACTTGTTTCGTCCAAACCCAGTCGTGTGCTGGCAGAAAAAGAAAAGACGGCGTCGAAAATGTGAAAAAAATTAATAAAATAAACAAAAATCAAAGCTTAGAGCAAAGTTTTTTAATTAACCGTTTGCTGGCCAAAAACTCAATTTACGACTGCAGCAGCAGTTGGCCCAAAAGCTTAGTGCACCTTGACTTGGTCATGCTGGAGCTTACAAACTTATCAGCAGTTTGTGTTTTGTTGCCTTCGATTTTGTTATGGGTGGAGGGTATAAATAACACGCATGATTTGGCCATTGTCCTTTGTCCTGCCTTTTTCCCTCTCACCTCCATTAACTCTACACTTCAGAATCTGACCACGCATTTTTGCCCCTGATTTACCAGGCGAACAAATGAAGTAAAGTGCAACACGACTTCGGATGACATACACTTAGTTTGGGGGTCCTACTTCCATTTTTTTTTCTTCTCGTTGTTTTTTTCTCAGTAGTTCGTCACTTGGTCTTAACTCTTTGAACCGTTTTTTTTCAAAATTTCTTTGACCAATCACATTTTTAGTTTATATAGAAAACCTTACGCATTTCAATATCGAATTGTGAAACTCATTCGTCAGTCTTGTTAATTCGACGTCGTTTCAGACTGTTTTAGACTCGATCCTCGGTCCCGCTTTAAACAATTTTCCATTAATTTTCATCGCATAAAAATTTATTTGTTTTTATTGTCGTGATAATACTTCGATTTAAATAAATTGTTTTGTAGTATTTGATTAATCGTTAATCGATATCAAACGTAGTCAGCACACGACAATAGTATGAATCTTTTTATGCTTGTTAAAATTCCAAACTCTCTTCATAGCTGACATGGTTAGGTTAGGATAGGGCGGTTGCTGTAGGGGAAGACCCTTCCTCCTACTTGTGGGGCCTAAATTGTTCCAATTTACTGAGTTCCTTTGTTGTAGAAACCTTTTATGGGGCTAGGTCCATCATGATGCCTTTATGAATCCTGAGATTTGTCTTGGAGATATATCCGAAAGCTCGGATATATCTGTTAGGAAGTGTGAGCTAAGCAGAAAAAGTGTGAGGCAGATTCCACTTCTTCCTCGTCCCTGCAGTTTCTGCAGAAGTCGTTGTAGGGGGCACCCAGTCTGGCGCCATACGTTCCGATCAGCCAGTGTCCTGTAATGGACATAACCAGTTCTGCGCAGTTTGCTCTGCCGAGCATGCATTGGTCCAATGAGCGTATTTCGCTGCGATTTGGCCAAGTCAGTCGCGTTGTCCTACAGGTACTAACTGATAGCCATTTTTAAGTAGCTTCTGCTTGAATAGTTCTTTTATGATGAGCTTGCACGTAGCCATGGGCATACCTACATTTTCCTTATCAGGAAAGAGGTTGGTGGTAGTGCTTGTCTCGAAAGTTTGTTTGTTTATTAGCCCTAGCCCAATGGCTTATGCGCTTTCTATCTTTGGAGATTTGCGACAATTAACCGATACCAATATATTGACCTCTTTATGTCCGCTATGGCGTATACACGCTCTGACTTCTGTCACTTAGTCCTGATCGCAGGATTGTCGCCTAGTGATCTGCTAGTCTGAAAGAATGCTGTATAGAGTTCGTCGGTATAACCGCCACCCACTCATTGTCGAGCTATTGTATAATTTTCTAGATTTCTGCGTCTCGACCCTGATTCCAATCTTCTCTAGAAGGGATGAAGATGTGGAAGGGGTAGAGAGGTGTTCTGTTGGGATACAGTAGTTTGTGACTGTATAAAGAGGGTTCTTTCGTGACCGAAATTGGCTGTGCGCCATTGTTTCGATTTCCTCAAGCGAAGAGCAGATAGGGTAGCTACTCTATATCCCATCTGCTAAATTGGAAATATATTTAGAATAGCATCAAAAGCAACACTAGGAGTGGTACGGAGTGCACCAGTAATGCATATTTCAACCATGCGCTGAACCTTGGAGAATCAGCGCTGCTGGGCTGTCTTTTCTAGGACCAGCCACCACACTGATGCTCCGTACAGTAGGACCGATCTAACGATTGCCGTGTAGATCCATCGAACTATGTTTGGGGTCATACCCCATTTAAGCCCTATAGTTTTTTGAACGCATAAAGAGCGACGGTGGCTTTCCTGACCCGTTCGTCGGTGTTCAGGTTCCAAACAAGCTTCCTATCTAATGTAAGGCCTAGGTTTTTTGGCACTGTTACTGAGTTTAAGAGTATCTCCACTGAGCTTTGGAGGGACAACAGAGAGAATTTTGTACTTCCTTCTGAAGAGTACAAGCTCCGTTTCGAATGGGTATCGTTTTGGGGATCGTAGTCCTCCTTCGTGAGCGTACATCCCGGAAAGTAAGTGATCATGAGGATGTCTAAAGATTCCTCTCTGGAAGTGGTGGAGGAATTATCTGGTTTCATCAAGTTTCATTTTCGGTGATGCTTAAAATCTGCATTGTGGTAAATCCATATTCCGAGATATTAGTAGGTCTTAACCTGCAAAGCGTCTATAGAGGCTTCCATAGTTATGAGGGATTCTGCGATGACCACGATATTATCTGCATATAGAAGGAATTTTATTTCTCGACCATTTACCGAAATGCCTTCCAAGTCGTTTAAATATAAAGAGAAGAGGGCTGGGCTTAGAAGGCAGAAGGCTGTTGACTCCAGACTCAGTGGGCAACCACCTCGACAAAGATTTCCCATCCCATACTGCCGCTTCATTGGCAACGTACAATGACTGAAGTTTATTAAGAAAATTCGACGAAATGCCGTCTGTCTATAGAGTCAAAGGCTGCACTAAAATCAATGAAAAAGTCATACAGCTTTCTACCGCTTTCTAAATAGAATTTCGAGATTGTGGTAAGACAAAAAATGTTGTCGATTGTCGAATATACTTTTCGAAAGCCAGCCTGATATTCTGTAAGATATTTTGATAAGATAATTTTCTTGTTTGACATATTTGCTAGCTGATAACTGGTGAACAAATGTTGAAGTGCTGCTTGGTTGAACTGCTTCTTTCGTTAAGAAACTTTACTGAATCTTTAGTGGAGTTGAGCAACCCCTCGTAAGCGCTTTGAATGCATCGATCCAAGTTGCTTTTATACCGCGCAGCATTTTTATCAGACCATCTTAATCTTGGTAGAAGTTGGAGTTTCTGAACGTTGTATGAATGGTATGTGGAATGGTGGAATAGATCATTTCTTGCACCTCTTCAAGGCAATAATCAATTGTGGATCTCCTTTTTGCATCCACTGTTTCTCTAGCACATATATCTTACTTTATTTGAGCCAGCACAAAATGCGACACAAGTCCGCAAAGGTTCATAGCTGATAAACCCTCCTTAGCCTTTTTATAGTTTTTGCAGTGTATTAACTTTTCCCTGGTCAGGCAGCAGTTGTTGCAGCAGAATTGGCAAGTTGCCTTCTCGGTTGCCTGGATAAAAGTTTTCAATAAGTGAATAGCCAGTTGATGAAAACAAAACTACAAAGAAATAAAGGGAAATCCAAGATACGCTGCTAGCGTGGAAAGTTACTTTGATTTCTTAGCAGCAACTTTTGGCTTCAACTTGTTCCTCCTAGTTTGCACTGGCTCAATCACTGGTCTTTGACTTGTTTTGAGGTCAGTTTGTGTTTTGATTTAAATCTCTCTCTAGCTCTCATATATGTGTGATTGCCAAAGCGATTGAAGCGTATTCACAGGTTGAAATTGGTTTTTGCAAAATAACCAAATTGGAATCGAAATTACTTTGGTATTAGCTGCAGGTGGCCTTTAAATTGATTATAAATTTAACTTACGGTAAGCCTCTAGAGCAATTTAGTTTTTTTTTTTCAGCAATTTTCCTTCAATTGGATGCCCCTTTGTGGCTGCCCTATTGAAAATTCCCATGCATATGCTTTCTTTTTTTATTTTATTTTATTTTGGCAGGCAAAAAGCCAACAATAAAGATTTTCACAACAAGATGCCGGGCTTCAAGGACCTGCCTCTGTGTTGTGGGTGCCATGAAAATCATTAAGAACAATATTGTCGCTCGCAATTGAGTTGGCGTTCAAGTTTATTTATATTTGCTGCCTTACATTCTTTTTTTTCTTTGGCAGTTATTTCATATGGTTTTTGCTTTGCCTTTGAAGTGTGTATTGTTTGGTTGTTGTGTGGGCCCACTTAAAATGGGTTTTAAATGGCTTAACATGATAGCCAAGTCAATTACGCATAAGTATACACCGAATTTAACGATATTAGGGAATAAGAGAAGCGTTGATCGTGATTTTGATAGGAAATAGGAGATTTAAGCTAATATATTTATAATGACATATCCTGATTGACTGACCGAATGATTGATTTGGTGTTCATCATCAACGCACAGTCTAAACGGTAAGAGTTAGATATTTTAAATTATGATATTGCATTTTATTATGTAGTTAGGTAAAAACTTATGAAAACTTTTATATGCAAAACAAATTTTTTAGCCGATGGTAGTAAATGTCTAGAACTTCGTTTATTAAACTTGATATTTTTTATACACTTGAAAAGTGTATATTAATTTTGCCCAGAAGTTTGTAATGCATAGAAATATTCATTTCAGACCGCATAAAATATATATATTCTTGATCAGGACGACGAGATGAGTTCATTTCCGCTTGTCCGTCCGTCCGTCTGTCTGTCCGTCTGTCTGTCCGTCTGTTTGTTTCTACGCGAACTAGTCTCTCAGTTTTAAAGCTATCGAGCTGAAATTTTGCACAGAGTCTTCTTTTTACTGCACGCAACTAATATGTCGGAACCGGCCTGATCGGATGACTATATCATATAGCTGCCATAGGAACGATCGGTCTAAGAACTAGTTCTAGTTAGAAAAACTTTTTTGTTTTCCATCGTAGCGTCACTAATCTTGGTATATGTTAGTTTTATATGCTTCGACATAATTCTGGAAAAATTTATCAAAATCGGATGGCTATATCATATAGCTGCCATATAAAGGGTCGGTCAAAAAACTAGTTCTAGTGAGAAAAATTTTATAGTTTTCCATTGTAGCGCCACCAATCATGGTTTGTATTAGATTTATATGCTTCCACGTAATTCTGGAATAATTTATCAAAATCGAATGACTATAGCATATAGCTGCCATATAAACGGTCGGTCAAAAAACTAGTTTTAGTGAGAAAAACTTTTTTGTTTTCTATCGTAGCGTCCCAAATCTTGGTATATATTAGTTTTATATGCTTTCACATAATTCTGAAAAAATTTGTCTAAATCGAATGACTATAGCATATAGCTGTCATAGGACCGATAGGTCGGAAAATGTGTTTTACTAAGAAAAATTTTTTTTATGGTATCAAATTCTTATTATCAATGATTTAAAAATTGGAAATCTCTGATATCTATATCCTATTTATATTTTACCGGTTAAATCAGTTGGAGTAAAGCTTTTCAAGTGTATTAAAACTTCGGCACAGTCGAAGTTAGCTTTGCCTTCTCGTTTTACTTTCAAAACTTCCGTGTCTTTTAAACAATCTTATTGTTTCATTCAATTGTTTGACGCCTTATAATGTATAATTAAAATCATAGAAAATTAATAACATTTAATTGTTTTTGAATTTTAATAAGATTTTTAAGTTTAAAAATAATTTTGTCACAAAATTGCAAAAAAAAATCCTTTTTTCCGAAGTTTTGAACTAATTATCTCGAAAAAATCAAATATAACTCTAAAATGTCCTTGACTTATTTGTAGGCCTGTTTATTGGCCTAATTCTTTTGTATATTATATTTTGAAATTGTTGAAGGATTACGGAAATGGTAAAATATGTAAAACAACTGACAGAAACAGACCTAAATCAACACGGAAAACTTGAAATTTAAAAAAAAAAATTTTTTACCCCGGAAAATCCCTTTCGGATCTTATGCTTGCTATATAATTATTTATACCATTTGTTAACTTCTAAGGATTCTTTTTTTGTAAATGTATCTATGAGTCGGAGCATATCGTAAAAAATGTATTCCTTATTTGGATGGACGTGAGATTGTTGTTTGTCGTTGGGGATATAGTGCACTACGACCAGTAATGATCTATTGTGCCCCCTGCTGAGTTTACAACTCCCCTAGCAGCCCTATTTCCTGTACGAATGCCAGGATTTTAGTGGGGTCTAGGTTTCTAATACTGTTGGGATGTAGGGTGTGTTTCCCAAGACTGTTAAATCTTCGCCTTGCCAAAGCATCGCATTGTGCTATTATATGTTCAGCGGATTCGTCTTTCTCTTCACAGAATCTGCAAAGTTGGGTGTTAGTTATCCCCAACCTATAGAGGTGACTCCGTAGTTTGCAGTGTCCTGTGTAGAGCCCTGTCAGGATCCTGAGTGCATTCTTTCCTAGTTGGATTAGTTTTTGAAACCGTCTGTTATCGTGGTTCACGATTAATGCTTTTGCTTGTCTCAACCCCCTGGTGTTTTCCCAGGTGGTTGTTCTAAGCGTTCTCTCCTCGTTCCTAAGAAGTTCACTAATAGTGTGCTTGCCTATGCCGCAATGTGGTTCTGGTCCTATCATTGTTGTAGCTGCGCCCTTGCGCGCTAGTTCATCCGCTATTTCATTTCCGGGAATGTTGTTGTGTCCCGGTATCCAGCGTAAGGATAGGTTGTTCCTGCTACCTAGTTGGTCTAGTTTATTCTTTGTCTCCAAGACTAACTTGGACGTGAGATTAGGATTAATATAAGTTATTTTGAAAGATAATTTGTTAGCTTTATTCCATAAACACAAAAATAAATACACATATAATCAATAATATATTTTTTGGTATTAGTTCGAACTACTTCTTTTTTAACTCAATTGATTTTTACAACGAAAAGTTTTAAATAATATTTTCTTTAGAGTTTTATTCTTTAATATAATGGAAAATTTTAAAAAAGAAATTTGTTCCACATAGAAATATGAAATCATTTAATAAAGTGATTCAAAACTGATCTGTGGTAAATTAATATCTTGGCTGCTGGGGTGCAGTCTTTGTCAACAAGAGCGAGGTTTTGCACTGCTGCTCTGACCTACTTCATTGAACTCTGGCGAGCTACTAAAAATTGTTTGCTCTCTTGGTATAAGCCTGGGCATGCGTTCGGCTCGTGTAGGAGTGAAGAGCTGAATGTGTTGAGCCACAAGAGGCTATGGGTGACAAACACGGCAAGAAACTAGTGTCTAGTGCCATTCAATTAAATAAATGAACTATTTTGACTTATAAAATTCATTCAACATTCCACCCGCAGCCAAAAAATTCTTACAACGTACAACATAGCATGACCTTAGTAAGCAACAGGAGAAGCTCTTAATAGGCTTTCGTTTTAATTAACTAACCTTACCTTACTTTTACTTAATCTAACTCTTAATCTCTGCATAGCCCCTCTAGATACTTTCAGCTAGGTGTCAAATTTAAACCTCACATACCGTACCCTATGCCATACACTCACTTCCTGTCGCCTTTGTCTCTTAAATTCCAGAATTTCACTTTTTAATACCCAAAACAAAGAACTCCACAGCCAAACAGAGCGAGAGAGTGGGTAATAAAAAACCGAGTCCCGAGTTGCACCTGTATATGTATGTGAAGTGGCAAAAAGGATTTCGTGTTTGAAAACCGTAAAGTGAAATTAAAATGGTTGGCTATGGGTAGCTTTGCGGGCGACTGACCAAACTCGCCTCGTCCAGAGGTAGAGCCAGCGCTTACACTACACGGGCAATCAAAAAATGGTAGTTAGTTGGCCATCGACTCATCCTCCACCCCACCATGTCTTCCTTATGTTGGTTGCTATCTTTACGGCTTCTGTTGCTGACCGAACACAGTAACAACCAACTACAACGAGCGATTACAACCCTTGACAGTCTACACAAGTTTGTGGGCCAACGTTTTGTGGTCTGCGGCAAGGGAATGATGCTACTCGGGGCAACATTTCAAATTGCTTAATTTAAAAGTGACTGGCAAAAAAGGAGCAAAAATTGTTGCACACGGCGAGAGAGAAAGTGTGAAAAAATAGTTAGCTAAATGCTGGCCAGCTCAGTAGTTGGGATTGTGGCTTTTGGAGGTGTCCGGACAGGTTTTCGTTTAACTGTTTCTGTTTCTGTGTTTTTCCCCCATTTTTTTTTTTTTTTTTTTTTTTTTGGTGCCCCAACAACAAACTTGTAATCAAAGCAAAACGAATTGGGCAGATTTTCAACGCTTGCCAGTCAAAAGGGAAAATACCACACAGAGGGTTGAGTGAGGAAAGAATCCATAAATACTTATGATTGAGGATTGGAAATGTCGAAGGTAGTGGAATTAATTGGATTATATTTTGATGGACATACAAGGAAAAGGGATTAGTGAACAAATACGAGGGTTGTCTTATAATTAATGTAAGTAAAAGTTATGTAATTCCAATAGCTATAGCAAAAAATTGCTGAATTCTACTTGGTGGGGTGTCTGAACTGCCAAAGATGAACATGCAGTTCCCTTCTCAAGGAATAATTGTTATGCCTTCGTTTTGAGCGTGAGAAAACTTTTTTGTCGAGGCTCCACCATTAGGAGTTTATATTTTTTAAAAAAGCTTGAAAATGTGTTCCAACAAGCGTGTACGATGGAGCAGTGGGATGAGCTGCCATTCCATTCGGGTTCAGTGCAAGGTGCTGGGTTCGATTCCTAGACCAAAATAAAGCTATTATTTCACTGTCAGAGTTATCATATGAGAATCTATCTAATTAATCCCCAAACGAATGTCGGTTCTGGTTACGGTTCCGGTACGTACCGAATTTCGGTTAAAGGTTCTATTTCGATTTTCACTTTATTTTGGTTTTCGGTTCCGAATCCATTCGGTACCAGGTTTTTATTTCGGTATACCGAAGAATATCCCTCATAAAAAAAGTTATTTTTTAAAAAATACCGATTTCTAGCCTTTTTATACTCTGTACTGAAGGTACACAGAGTATATTGGGTTTGTGCAAATGTATGTAACAGCCTGAAGGAAGCATCTCTGACCCTATAAACTATATATATTATTGATCAGCATCAACAGCCGAGTCGATATAGCCATGTCCGTCTGTCTGTCCGTACGAACGAAGATATCTCAGAGATGGTAAGAGCTAGAGGTTTGAAGTGTATGGATCATATGATTCTTATATCTGCAGGCAGATCAAGTTTATTTTTAATTTTTGCTACGCCCCCTACCTCCCCCGCAAATTAAAAAATACGTAATAACTCCCACAATTTTGAAGATAAATAGTTCGAACATTCTAGACATATATTCTACTACTCATTATTTATTGACCCGCCATACATCGTTTTTTGATTAGATTAACGATATTAGAGCTATACGTGAAAGAAAATTTAAAGCAACGACAACAACAACACCGCAGCGATTGGTAGAACTTACGAGAAAGAGATAGCGAGATGGCAAAAGCTAACTGGTAATTTCCCAATTGGACTTTGCTTGACGGCTCTCAGTTTCCCCCCGACTTCTTTACCATAGATATTTGTGTAGGGAGGCAAAGACCAAGTATGAGAGGAGCGATGCAATTGAGATGGCCTGCGGTCAGAAATCACGCGTTATTCCCGCGTTACTTATATAGATATGTTTATGTTAATAGGAAATTATTTACAAATTTTATAAATTTACGAGTTATGTACTAAGGTAATTCTACTCATCATTACTTATCGAGCCCCCATACATAGTTTTCCAACCAGATAAACGATATTCGAAAGAGTTGCCACCCCCAGACTTTGAAAAAACCTCACACTTTTAAGTTATCAGTTACATACAGAGAGGTACAGAGTATATTACAGTCGGGCTTGACCGACTTTCTTACTTGTTTATTATTGGACGAACAATTTCGTTAAACGAAAAGAATTAAGGAATTCTCTATTCTTATGTCGCCCTAAAATCTGCCGTATCTCCGCTAAAAATGGAGATCATTAGTGATTTGTATAGATTTGAACCCATACTATAAGATAACGGTCCAAATCAGCTCTAAAAAACACAAAATCAGTTTGAAACATAAAATCTGCCTTAGCTTTAACCGTCATAACCGTCACACTGCTCGAACACCTGTTTTTGTTTTGGCAGCTTCTCGCGAAGCGTTGCTGGCTAACAACAACTTAGCAAAAATGCTATCACTTTGCTTCCAAACAGTATTGAAAATGGTTTTGATATGCTTACCACAATAGCAAATGCATACAATAAAACACAACTTGAATTACAAAAAACACTTAATTTCTTCTGTTTGCCAATTTTAGTAAGCAATTTAAACCCTCCGATCATTTGTGATGTCCCATTAACCTTTTTTTGTCTAATTTCCATCAATCTCAGCCACTTTTCCCACTTAACTTACATTTTGCAATCAATTTTGGTTTGGCGCTAAATTTAAAGTGACAACTGACACAAGTATTTAATTGCTGCACAATAATTTCTCAAGAATTATCAGCTGTTCAATGCAATCCACACAATCTATTGATATGACAACTCTGGAAATTGCTTGTGTGTATTACTTGGCCTTCTGAGTACCCAACAAAGGAATGAGGCAAGGAATAATTCCTTTAAAAAAATCCTTTATATTTAATTAGAGGGCTAATATTTTGCAAATAAAAGTATTAACACTTTTTAGACATTTTTTTCTATATCTTAAATATCTTGAAAAGAGAATTTGATTCTGGTTCCGGATTTTTCGGTTCCTATTTAAAAAAAAAATTAATATCGGTTCTGGTTTCGATACCAGAACGTGGATTGAAACGGTTTATTTCGGTTAACGGTTCCGGTTATGGTATTCTTCCCTGGTCATAACTCAAACAGTGAAGAACAGTTACTTAGAATTACCCTCCATTGTTCCCGATTTTCTCCAACTTTTCAATCAACCCCATTCCTAACTTTATCTCTACATTTTGCAGTTTTACATTTGCTTTGCTGCAGCTGCTTCTCCATCGTGAGCGCAAGGAATACGGAAAAAAAAGAAACCCAACTGACGTCCCGTTACACTGATAACATTTCATTTCTTTCTCTTCCTTTGCTTTCTACTTGCTGAATCCGTTTAGTAAATGGTCAAAGTGAAGAAACAGGAAAAGGTTTTGTTAATTTTCAAGATATTGCAAAATAATTGCTTGTTTGTTCTGTCCAGTTGAATTGACAGTTTTGTTATCCCTTGGGAAAAACGAGAAGCGTAAAGAAATTCATTGGCATACTTTAAGTTGACTTTTGTCTCCTGAATTTAAGACCTGGCTGCACTTTTAGTGCTACCTCCAGCGACTGGCACGTAAAAATGCGGTTTATAGTTCATGTGCACTCGCGGCATGTCGTCTTCCTGGTCGGGCGCCATGGCAAATGCCTTGGCTGCTTTTTCATCAGCATCAACGCAGCACAGAATGGCCACATGCACGTCTCCCAGCTACTGACGTCTCCTTGTCACTGTGTGTGTGTGTGTGTGGGCAAGTGTTAAAACGTGTCATTTTATGCGTAGAGTTGTCGTAATATGAGCTAGGTGCTTTGGTTATACACACCCACCCCCTTTACTCCCAACGCTCTTACAATTTTATGTGCCGTGCCCCGAAAAAAACTTGGCATTTTTCTATGCATACCCGTACATATGCAAATTGTCTGCGCTTGAAAGTCTCTTCATTTATTTTGCATAAATATTTATATGAAATAGCTTTAAATAGCATAAAAGTGTGCTCGGTACATTGAATTTCAAAATACCAGAAAGTTCTTAAAATAGTTGAAGAAATTGTTGGGTTGAATTTCTAGAAGAAAATTTAAAGCCCTGTACTCAGATGAGATAAGAATTTTTGTTTGACACTACACTTTATTTAAATAAGGAAGCTATTCAAAACCTTTCAGTTTTCAAAGCTGTTCGAATGTTTTTCTATTAAACTAAATGTTTTTATTAATACCAAAAGCTGTTTTTGAAACATATGAAGGGCTATTAGCTTTGTAAGGTTGAGGCCTCAAATTAGAAGATTGCAAATAAACACACATGGGCGCTTGCTCGTAAGCCAGGCGACAATTAGTTGGAGTTTCAGACTGTTTAGAGATAACCATATCTCTCATCAGACTTCTTTTTGTTGGTCTGGTTGCAGTATTCAATTTTAACATTCTATTTTTGTCATCTAATTGAATTTTTTGTTGGATCTATAGAAAGATATTAGTAGGAAAATTTGCAAATAAAGCAAATAACACACAGAACCGTAATTGTACAGGTACGATGAGTCGGTTCTTTTGGTCTTTTCGGTTCCAAAAATATCGGTTATATTTAGTTATTTTTGGTATATGGTTGCGGTTCGGGTTCCGGTTTTTTATATATATATGGTTTTTTTTTTCTAACCATATTTTACTTTCCGTTTTATTTAAGAACATCTTTGAGAATAAACTTTGTTTGTGTGTGATTGTGACGGCATCTTTATTCTTAAAGTTAGACCTGGCTTATCTATCGGAATTTTAAAGATTATAGATTATATATAGTATAAAGATTAACGATTTAAATGATTTTTGTGGTTGTTTCTTGCTATTTTTATTCTTTTTTCCATATGTTTGAAACCGGAAAAAGGATCAGCAACAACATCCGAGAGTACATATCTATGTCCGTCGCACAAAGCTCAGAGATGGTAAGAGGTACAGCCACCAGCTTTGGTATGTAAACTTCTTATATATATTCAGGCATGTTCCGGTTTCCGATTAATAGAAATTTAAAATTTAAGCCACGTCCCCTGCCTCCCCCGCAATTTAAGAAAACTCCAAAATTTTTCACAATTTTGTAGGTAGATTGTTCAGATATGCAATATTTCTAGTTATTAACATTATTAAACGACGTACCAAGTTTAGAAATAGTCAGATGATAATGAAAAACGAGAAGGCAAAGCTAACTTCGACTGCGGCGAAGTTTTAATACACTTGAAAAAGTTTACTCCAACTGATTTAACCGTTAAAATATATATAGGATATAGATATCAGATATTTTAAATTTTTAAATCATTAATAATAAAAATTTGATTTCATAAAAAAAACTTTTCTTAGTAAAACACATTTTTCGTCTGATCGGTCCTATGGCAGCTATATGCTATAGTGATTCGATTCTGATAAATTTTTTCTGTATTAGGAGAAAGCATATAAAACTAACACATACCAAGATTGGTGACGCTACGATGGAAATCAAAAAAGTTTTTCTCACTAGATCTAGTTTTTTGAGCGACCGGTTCAATGGCAGCTATATGATATAGCCATCCGATTTTGATAAATTTTTCCAGAAACGTGTAAAAGCATATGAAACTAACATATACCAAGATTAGTGACGCTACGATGGAAAACAAAAGAGTTTTTTTCACTAGAACTAGTTTTTTGACCGACCGTTTCTATGGCAGCTATATGCTAGAGTGATTCGATTCTGATAAATTTTTTCTGTATTGTGTGAAAGCATATAAAACTAATATATACCAAGATTGGGGAAGCTACGATAGAAAACAAAAAAGTTTTTCTCACTAGAAGTAGTTTTTTGACCGACCGTTTCTATGGGAGCTATATAATATAGTCATCCGATTTTGATGAATTTTTCCTGTATCATGTGAAAGCATATAAAACTAACATATACCAAGATTAATGACGCTACAATGAAAAACAAAAAAGTTTTTCTTACTAGAATTAGTTTTTTGACCGATCGGTTATATGGCAGCTATATGATATAGTCATCCTCATCATATTAGTTGCGTGCAGTAAAAAGAAGACTATGTTCAAAATTTCAAAACTGAGGGACTAGTTCTCGTAGAAACAGACAGACGGACGGACGGACAGACGGAATTGAAGTCAGCTCGTCGTCCTGATCAAGAATATATATAGTTTATTTGGTCGGAAATGAATATTTTTATGCGTTACACAGCCACCCTATATATTCATTATAGGCAACAACAGTAGAGTCTATTCTGTCTATAACAATAAACACACAGATCTTAGAGATGGCATGAATAACAGACCGCAGTTTTAGTTATTAATCTTCTTATATATGGAGGCAGATAAAGTTTATTTTCAATTTATGCCAAGTCGCCTGCCTCTCCCACAAATTGAGAAAACTTAAAGCTTCCACAACCAGCGTTTGTCTTGCGAGGCGAAAAAGGAGAGTGCATTAATGTGACGCAAATCGGCTCTAGACTACTTCATCGAACTCTGGCCAGCGACTGATTGGCTTTGCTGATTTGCTAAGGGATCGGCGTGCTTTCGGCTCGTGACTGTGTGAATTGTCGAATGTGGTCGTCCGTCAGGTACTATGGGTGACAAACGCTGATGTAGACGGTTCAGATTTTCAATATATTTAGTTATTAACATTATTTAAAGAAATTAGCAATTTTGATAATAATCAGCTGATAACGAATAAAGATAAGCAATCAAAAACTAGACATAGCAGCAGCCCTAATGTATGACGTTAAGGTAGGGTATTTTTCAGTTGTGACTTTCTAACTTGTTTCCATTGAATTTTGTGGTTTTATAAAATTTCAGTTAAAATCATAACCGTAACTTTACCCCAAAAGACATTGAACATTAAAACTGATTAAGCGGAAATATACAGTTTAGTTATGTATTCTAAAAATATGGCCAAGCTCTGTTCATCAGTCATGAATTTTATTGTGCGTTTTTATGGCACATTAATGTCATCTGCCACGCTTTTTGACTTTGACTTATTAGAGGAGGGATGAGAGGAGAGGTGAGGAGAGAGTGGCGACATTTCGCACAAAAATGAATCTCAATTGTTGTGCAAAAACGAAAACTTTTATATATATCCCATCCGCATGGCTCTAAGCTGCTGCCCGGTTAACGCGGGGCGTCAGTTTCATTTTATTTGTGCCATTTGTTTTGCTGTTTCATTCGTAAACAAAAATTATGCGCCAATTTGTCATTTATTGTTTGCATCGTAAATATATTTATGTTTTGTGCGGGAAATTTATTTGCTATGCGCGCTTTTGGTACGAGATTTTTTTATTTTTTTTTATAAACTAGCTGATGGGGCAAAGTGTTATTATTATGAAGTGCTTTGCAGCTGATGCTGTGATACTTAAATATTTTTATGTGTTTTTGTTGACAGTAATAAAATGGATAGTTATAGATGAGAATCGAAAGAGCCAGCTGGCCAGGACCCCTTTATATGCATTTGCCTTTCTTTTGCCATTATAGTTTTTAAAACACTTCCATCGTCACAGTTCGCCGCACATTTTATGCAAAGAGATAGCGTTTATAATGGCAATTTCGGTGTGCAAATGTGCATTTGGAGGTCCTTGGATCCGAGTGAGCGAGACAAACTTTAGTTATGGCTGCATTATAAATTTGAAAATGCAAAACCAGCCACTTGGCAGGAGCCAGTGACTCCCTCCACCCGTGCCCCATTTGTCAGCGTTATGCGCTCGCATACGTTGCGGTTTATGCACATGGCAATCTCTGCGGCTCTCCAGACTAAGGATTCTCAGTCGTAGTAGTTCTCCTGCTGTGACAATCGCGTGGCTGCATTACGCTAATAACCTGAGCCCCGTGAGTTATGCGAGACATGGCAGACAATTTCCACAAATTTCATTCGTTTTAGTTAAGTTACAGGGAAAGTTGTTAAATATAATTTGTGATAATTCTGTTGAGCGTTTAATTAAGTGTGCAAACTATAATCCAAATAGTTTTTTAGGGGATTTTCAAGAAATGCATGTCAGTGTGTATGCGATTTCTAAGGACATTCGTTAGTGTCCACCTGCTGCGGACACATAACTTTGACCAGTAAACTGTCTCAGCAGGGTGGCAAATCGAGTGCGGCTTGGCTGTTGACAGCATTTAAATGCAACTTTTGTGCGTACTTCCGGCACAGTAGGTACTGCCCCTTTGCCCTCTCCTCACTTGATCATCCATCTGCACATGCCCTCAGGCGGAAGTTGACCAAAACGCCATGTGGTTGCTTGTGTGCGTGTGTGAAAAGAACTTCCGTGGCATGTCCTGGCCCTAGCATTTCCTACTGTCCCTTAGACCTTTTGACTTGTCATTGTCCTTCTGGTCTCCTGCTTCAGGAAATTTGCATTTGACAGTTTGTTAGCATATCAATGACTTTTCCCGTGGGCCAAAAGGTGAGCCCTAAAAATGTTGGTGTCATAAAATCAAATAATGTTGATGGCTGTTTTTTTTTTTTCCTTCCAACTTTTTGCCCCCATTTTGAGAGGCAGCCATAAAAGTTGATGGTAACCACATAAATTTTTGGTTACCTTCTGCTTTTGTGCATTTTCCACTCTTTCAGTGCTTAATTAGTGGATGAATTTTGTTCAATTTTTTTTGTTGTAGGCGAAAGCTTAAAAACATAGTTTGCATGCCAGCCAGGTTGAAGCTGGTTTAACCGGTTTTTTTATGATGAAATTATGAGTTAATACCGCGGAGAAATTGTTGAGTTTTTGCTGGTGATGATAAAGAGGATTTTTATACCCTGTCGGAGGGTATTATAATTTTGTCATGGTAGTGATTATATTTATAAGAATATTCAAAAAGATGTGTCTTAATGCTTTAAGGCGATATTAATAATAGATATGATTTATTTCTTGTTCACCAATAAAGGCTTCTCTTTGTTATTTCCTCCTATACTTTAATATTTCGAATATCGTTTCATAGAGTCGAGACGCCGAGAGGAACATTCTGTTAACTAAGCATGGCCAGATTCTACGATTCCTTGGAACTATTATCATTCAACTCCAAACTAAAAATATTTCTCCACCCACTTCGAAAAAAAAATCAAGCTGAAATAAGAGCTAACATTGTCTTTAGATGGAACCCACCTCCATCAAAACTAAGGCCGCAAACAGATCCGAAATAAAACCCCTGAGAACCGGTTTGAGTTTTTTTGAATTGCCCGAATCGGACCATGAAACGAATGTTTTACATTTTTGACCCCTCTAACCGGACCCTCTAATTCGCCATATTAAGTAATTTTTCCTGCGAAAAAATTTTTTAATGAGAGTATTCAGAACTAGACTTTAAGTGACTTTTTGTGTGGGAGCAATAGAAAGTAATAAACAATTATAAAAATGGGTATTTCCACAAAAATGTCTACCAATAGTAAATTTTTAAGTTTTGCCAACCCATTAAAAAAATATAGATAAAATAGTCGACATACTTACCTTTAAGAATATGAAAGGGAAATTTTTCGACGACCATATCAGCACAAATCTTCACCTACTTTGAACAAGAATTAGGTTACTCAAAAAACTTTGATTTTCAAATTGCCATAAAATAGCTTTATACTAAGCCAACCAACTTTCAATTTAACCAATTTTGTACCCTTCAATGTTAAAACACTATTGAAAACTATTTTGGCTTGGCATTTATTATCCTGTTTGAATCGTGCAACTTAGAAAAATACATAATTTTATTTGCAGCCAACTTTAGATTTTTGGTTCGAGTTGAATTATAAATATAACGTACGAACGAAATTGAGAATGTTCTACTTAAACAGATCGATCTTATATTATAATGATAGATTTTCTTAGTTGTTTTTGTGTTGCTGAGGAACATTTTGTTAGTATGCATTGGCTTATGGGCTACGGACACTTAATCTTTGTTGTAGCAATCTGAATTTTTTAGTCTGTCCGAGAAGTTTGGGATATATACCACAGATTTAATATTGTTATTTATTCTTTCAAAATAGCTTAAAAATGGCAAATTCATTTTGAAATAGCAAAAATGTCTGTCTGTTTTATTAGAAATGTTGTTCTAACAAAAAAGCTAGTAAATGGCAAAGGTATAATTGCAGGTTCTGGCAAAACTGATTAGATTTCATCTTTGGACCTTATTAAATAGCTTTATCTAGTGGAAAATTGGCTAAAGTGGCAACACTGCACTCTCAATTCTGCTAAGCAGAGTTTAGCTGGTCTGAGTACCCTGCTTTATAAAGAACCTCTCTGGAAATAATAACACAACAGGCTAGCTAAATATTATATGGCAAAGGCATCATTTTAAAAATGTGTTGTGGTGTTGATTTCTCAAGTTACAAGGTTGCAAGATTAAAAAAAAATTATATTAATTTGAAGTTAAGATTTTGTTCTTAAGATACCAATATCTTGATTTTATGTTCAAAATTGTAGGATTTTTTTTAAGAAATAAAAATACATTTGTGTCCTTTAATTAAGTAATTTTTATGGTTTCAAAATCTCTTGCACTAGAGGAGGGTTCAACAGTTTACCTTTATTTACGGTCACACGTATGTATATTTATCAGTTCAGAACCGAACTCCCCAGAACCGGTTGGAGACTTTGGTCCTCCGAATCGAACCTCCAAATTTATGAACTCCAAAAAGTTTCACAGAATAAAATAGGAAACTGTATTCGTGTATACAAATTGATTTGATTCCGATCTTCGGAGTGAAGTTTCAAGCCGGGATTGTAAATGCTACAAATTTCAACTTTTGTTAGTTTTTGATTTTGCTTCGGCTTTTCAAATGCAGTCTCTGGTTGGATCAGGTAGCACAAGAGAAAATTTTACAGGCTTCTAGGAGTTGAAAGTTCATGTTCGGATCCTACTAGAAAATCAATTCTTTTGTATTGGTTTGAGAAATTCAGGGATCGATATACTTCTGACATTAGGTGCGTTCAGCAGAGACACTTGATCACTGATCAGCTTAATAAAACTACTCTTAATATTAAGCATACTTTTAGGGGGTCTAGTTGACATTGACATTTGGAAAAGCTGCAAGTAAATACTTTTTTAAACACAAGAGGATAAGTAGTGATCAGGGAGCGAGTTCTTCTGCTGAACACGGCCATTGTTTATTAATGATTTTCATCTAAATATCTAAACCTCATAATCGATATGCTTAGAAACAAGTCCGCGAGCAAATCATTAGATCTTACGAAGGGCTTACAAATATCCTAAGCTTGTTAGAATAAAGTGCTTAAAGTAGGAAAACTAAATTACTTTTACAAATATATAACTTTTTTTTTTTAGCTTTTACCAAGAATAGATCAAATAATTGGATGAAAAGTAACCTCCTTGGGAATGAAAAAAATGATTTAAAATTTTTATTTTTTTTATTTTAATCAATGTAGACAATACCCTAATTCCAGCAATTTTTCAACTTTTTGATCCCGTCGGGAAAGTAATTTCCGAAATGTCTGCAATAAACTACTCCTGAGCCATCTTTTGAGGTTTAGGCCTTATGGCATCTGCTAGCTCGAGCACCTTCACTTTCCGGTCAACCAACAGCATTTTACGTATTTTTTTGACATTGTCATGTGTAACCACATCCGAGGGCCTGCCGCTGCGGACCTTATAGGCAGTGATGTTTTGGCCTACATGAAACTCTCGAATCCAATATTTCACGGTGTAATCTGAATCGATAATACAACTTTTCCTTTGTTTCCTTCGCCTTCCGTCCAAGTTTTATTCAAATGCCATTAAACAATTTCCAATTATATTTCAAAACAACACAAATATCTTGACAATTCCACTAACTACTTGAATTCTCCCCATCTTCATGTTATCTGATTGTCCAGTTGTTTAAATGAGTTTACATAAATCACATCTGTTTTTTATGAGTCTAACTTAATGGGTGCTTTACATATTAACATGTATAAGCCATAAATTTGGAACAAAAAAAAAGGACACGTGCAATGACGTCTAAGTTTAAGGCCGCGGGCCTCTAACGAATATCCAAACACAAAGCCCAAAAGCAGCAGACAATCAGAGGGGAACAAAGCAAAGGAAATAGTCAAAAAGTCGTACGTGTACGGCTTAGACGAAAAATGGCAGACAGATTTGATTATCCACTCGCTTTTTGTGGGGAGCCTTGTTTGTTAACAAATTTTGTTGGTCAGCAAAAAAGTTGGAAAAAAAAAACAAGAAAACTAAACGTAACCCGTAAAAAACAGACTAAAAATATGGCAAGAAATCTGAACAAATGGAAAATAAATTTAAAGCAAAAACTTCGAAAGAACATAAAGCTGAAAATTCTTTAAATGTTTTTACCAAAACAAATACAGAAATCAAAGCATTTGCTCTCAATGCAGTTGCTTTTTCTACTTTATGTTTGCCATCATCATTTGCCCGATTTACTTGGCATTTACTTTCAATCTGTTGTTTTGCCCATTGCAGATGTCATATAAATCTTTCACAAGTTGTTGTTGTTGTTTTCGTACTGCGGTTTCAATTTAATTGCATTTGCTGCTGCTGCTGCTGCATTTTCCAAAGGATTCCTTTTACGCATTATTATTTAACTAACAAGTAACTAGAAAAGTTTTTAATACTTTGGTAACTTTGTCTTTAAATTGTTCACCGAAGCCAAAGACAAAGTGGAGCGAAACGACATCGACTAACGGGCTGGCTGGCTGACTCGCTGGCTGGCTGCTGTTGCAGTTGCGCTGCCGCTGACAGCCTGCAGCCAAAAGGCAAAAGCAAAAGGCAGCAATGTTAAGGAACGCCATAGAGACAAAAAGTATGCTTAAATTAAATAAGATAAAATCTCATAAAAAAACGGAAAAATAGTTTGCCAGCGTGTGGTGGCTTTTTCAAGCAAAAACATTTTAAATCAAAAAATGTTATCTCATTAAATTTCTTTGCACAAGTTTGTCAGCCTCTTTGACAGCTGGTTAATAGTATATGAGGAAACATTTTCCAACTTAGTTTTTATCATTCACATTTTCTTGGCTTGCTTATTGTTGTCCTTTGGGGAAAGTATTAAATATGCCGAGGAAAAACAAATCTAAAGTTATTGCTGTTATTATTTATGAGTTGTTTTTGAGATTAAGAGGAGATTTGTAAAACCAAAGACAATTTTATTAGAAAAGTGAAAATTAAGTTTGGGAATATAAGGAGAGGGAATTTGAATTTATAATAAAAGGAGCAAACACCACAACAGGAGAATGGCGGAAATAAAAGATGAATTGCTAGTGAATTGCTAATTGAACTATTTATTTTCCATTTAGTTTTCTCTCTTGAACTGAGAACCAAGTTTTTATTCCTTTTAAGTACTTTAAATTAATGATCTATCTACAGGCCTGAATGCCAAGACTTAACGCCTGTAAATGGAATTTTACTTGGGCTCAATATCTTTCTTTGTTCTAAAAATCTCAATAAGATCGGACAATCAACACGGATGTAATGCAGGAAACGATTTTTCTTGCTCTTTGCTGCAAAGGCAGTGGGAGCAACGACAGCGACTACACTATAGAAAATATTTAAATTTTTGTGGCAGAAATGCCATTTTCAAAAATTAACAAATTCTTCAATCCTCAATGTTATATACCAGAAATTTTAATAGACTGCAGCCCTGCAAACATTTCCCACCAATATTGAAATGGCTGCACACTATATTGATCGGTTGTAAGCAAAATTTTGCAACTTTATTGTCTCGCATTAAAAATTCCTCCAGCACTTTAAGCGCACCTGATTCGCTTACTGAGGCACATAGGTGTGCCCTAAAGTTAAATGAAGACCATTTGCCAGATCTTAGCTGGATCCAGCTTTGTTGCAAACGGAATTCCATTAATTTGCTTAGACTCACTGAGAAGCCAGTGAAATCAATGCAGCAAGTGGCGCAACTTTTATTGCAATTGCGAATTCTCTCCAGATTGCATTTTTATTGTGGATGCACTTCCAAATAGAAGCTACAAGTTCCTCAGAGTTCTTGTATACATAACCATTTCAGTCGGTTATCTAGTTTCAAAATATTAGCAGAAAGAACAAAATATTCATTAAATTGTCTTTGATGTTAGTTAACGAAATATGATTGCCTGATCATAGCGCAGCTGCTTTGATGTTTGGTTACATTTCAGTATCTATCATTTAAAGTATTGGGTGATGAGTATTATTGGATTTAGCTCTGGGCCTTCCCATATTCTTAAGCGTCATGCCCTATTAAAGTCCTATGAATTTTGTAAATATGTAGATTTAATTGTGGCATTAGGCGAAGTATTTGAAATTCCCTTCCTAACAGTTCAAATTCATCAAAGAATCTTATCAAAATGTATTGTAAAATCAGGATTAATTAAGAGTCTTAGCGCCGGACTAAATGGTTTAATTGTGTCGAAGATATCATTAGGGCATCTTAGGCTGAGTTCACACTGTTCGACGCATGAGACATGATAATCTAGTAGGCCCGTATGTTGTCTTGTTTTCATTGAGAATAATTTGTTATTTGACAATTAAAACAATACAACATGAAGGCTAACTAGATTGTCATGTCTCATGCGTCGAACAGTGTGAACCCAGCCTTAGAATATGTGCTTGATAGCGAAATCAGAGATCTATATAAATGATGAAGTGGTTTTTCTGTGCAATTCAATTTCTCAAAGCAGTAAGATTTATTGGAGATTCTCTAGGGCTGCTGGAATAAAAATTGTTATATTTATTCGATATATATGGAAGTGACGGAAAGGAAAAGAAATCCATTGCAGACCATCAGGCATCCTTGTTTCTGATGCAAAAGCCACAGTCAGTGTACAGAACCTTCTGAGTCACACTGCAACTCGGCTTATTGGATTAAAAAATGATGTTATATTACACACAATGCTGGCTTAGGGCATAAATTATATTGAATATAATGAGAACATGAGAAAATAAATAAAAACCAGTCATATAATGTTTTGTAGGAAACCATTTTTTTATTATTATTTAGTGTTGCCGGAAATATTATCGATATATCGAATATCGATATTTCTGTCGAAAAAAACGAAATATCAATATCGAACATTTTACAAACGCAATATATCAAATATTTTTTGGTGATGTTTTCGGCGATATTTTAAAGTTCTCCATGAAAGAGAAGGACAAATTGGCAGCGTTTTTCGACTTGGAGTTGGCATATGATATTTCACCTGGAAGCTCGATGTTATCGGATCCCTTGTCTTCGATCATAAAAGCTTGTCTTCGACTAGTCGTTTCTGCCAACAGAAGCCTAATAACCGATAAGCAAATAACTCAACGCGTCTTCCAAAAATCTCTGTTTAACGATTATTGCTAAACAAAATTTCTAACGTTTATTGGATTTAACTGCTTGTTTCTTTTTATTATACCCGTTACTCGTAGAGTAAAAAGGGTATACTAAGTTCGTGCAAATGTATGTAACAGGCAGAAGGAAGCATTTCCGACCCCATAAAGTATATATATTCTTGATCAGCATCAATAGCCGAGTCGATATAGACATGTCCGTCTGTCCGTCCGTCTGTCCGTCTGTCCGTCTGTCTGTATGAACATCTAGATCTCAGAGACTAGAAGAGCTAGAGCTACCAAATTTTCAGTGTAGACTTGTATTGTCTGCACGCAGATCAAGTTTGTTTCAAATTTTTGCCACGCCCCCTCCCGCCCCCGAAATTTGAAAAAAACCTCATATCTCCCACAATTTTGAAAATAGACTGTTTAAACCTTCTAGACATATATCTTAATCATCATTACCTATCGATCCGCCATACATAATTTTTCGCTCAGATGAACGATAGAAAAGTTGCCGCCCCCGCAATTTGAAAAATGCCTCATATCTCCCACAATTTTGAAAATAGATTGTTTGAACCCTCTAGACATATATTTTAATAATTATTACCTATCGATCAGCCATACATCATTTCCTGATCAGATTAGCTATAGTAGAGTTGCCTCCCCCGCAAATTGGAAAAAAAAACTCAAATCTCCCACAATTTGGATATGTTGATATCCTGAGTAACGGGTATATCGAAGTCGAGCAGGGCCGACTTTAACTTACGCTCTCGTTTTTTCTTTGTTGTTAATATGTTTTCTTTTCGACTTCAGCGTCTTCTTCAAATATAAATTCTTGAATAAGTTTACACAATATCTTAAATAATAAATAAAATAAATTACTTATCTTTGTCAAACCTTTAAAAATTTATTTTATCTGTATTTTTTGGGTTTCGGAGCCCAGTTCTGTAGATTTTGATCACAGACAGAATTTAGTTTTTAATTCGTTTTACATTGGGGTCGGGAACCATTCTGTATGGCAAAATGCTGATCGGCTTTAACATGGCGAAGCCCAGCATGATCCATGCAGAATGGCTCCAAGCATCTCACCGCCTCCACGTGGCGACCCTGGGCACTGGTATCTCTGTCAACCGACAGAGTACCTGCTAAGGTGAGAAGGCGAACCCGCTGATGACTAAGACAATCTAACACCTCAGTACCCAGATTGAACCCCTGATGAAATGGCTGTTAGGCTAATGTTGCAGTCACCTCCGTCCTATTAAAACGTGGCAAGTCTTCAAGTACGTTCAAATCACATCATCGTTAAATCGGTGATACAGGTGCAGTTGAGATGACTCCTGCTTAGTGTCCGTCCTGGCTCTGAACACATGTTCTCATAAAGACTTGTGTCAACCCTCGCATGAACCTCACTGCTTGCATAGGGACCCATGGGGACTTTTTGGACAACTGTATACATATGCGAGGAGATAGCGGCTTAAAGTTTGGACCCATATTGAATGCACACCATTGAACAACCCAAAAAAACAGAGAGTGAAGCTTTTAAAAAAAGCAGTCTAATGACGAGATCGCCGTTACAAATAACGGAAGAAGTGGCAGAGGTAACTCCGAACCGCACAGCTCAGGAAACACCGAAAGCAGCACAAGCGTCCAAAAATGGACCGCCACTCAGTGCAAACCCAGTATCTGCAGTGATTCCACAAGCAGAAATGCAAACTCCTGCTTCATACCAAGTGGCAGAGAGTACGCATAGCTCCCCACGACAGGAGCTGATCTACAAGATGCAAGCTTTAGAGGAAGAATCGCTGGCAAAGTGCAGATCTGTGCTTCGAAAAATGAAGCATGCCATGCTAAAGCAACGAAATATAAGCATGGATGTCAAAGATGGCGCGTCTGAACTCAGCGAGCTATTTGATGTAATCGGAAGCTATAGAAAGAGTTGGAAAACTGCAGAGAAAGAGAAAAAAACAGAAGTGCACAAGCTGCCGACCACAAAAGAAGACAGAGAAAAAGGCGATACACCAGTATCGTCAATTCAAAAAGAGAACCGCCTCGAGCCCGGCATTGCAGGACTCAAACAAGAAGGTGAGAAGCAAGGCTCCTAATGATGGATTCCAGACGGTGAACCGCAAAAAGGCCAAACAAAAAAACGTTAAGGCAATAGATGCTGGACCCAAAAAGAAACTCGAAGCTGAGCAAAATCAAAAGAAACCCGGGAGTTCGAGAAAACGATCTCGCCCAGATGCCGTGTTAATAAAGCCAGCAGAAGGTAAAAGCTACGCAGAGGTACTTAGAGACCTACGAAAAAACGTAAAGCCAGACGAAGCTGATAGCGCCATCCGCACTGTCAGAAAAACAAAATCAGGGGATATGCTACTGGAGTTGGTCAAAGGGAGCAAAATCCAAAAGCTCTATGAGACCATCAAAGACACACTCAAAGAGAGAGCGTCGGTCAAGGTTCTTAAGCCAACAACAAAATTAGAAATCCGTGACTTAGACAGTCTCACAGAGGAGGAGGAAGTCTTATCCTCAGTAAGAGCAGCTATAGGCGATGCTAGCCAAGAGATCAAAGTCCGCCTGACAGCTGTAAACAGGTCGGAACAAAGACGAGCCTTTGTAATACTGTCCACAGAAGACGCAGGTAAAATTCTGAAGGAACCAATTATCAAGATTGGCTGGACGCGCTGCCGAGTAAAACGGTGCATCGATATCACGCGATGTTTTAAATGTTTCGGCGTCGGTCACTTACAGAAGGACTGCAGTGGACCGGACCGCAAAGACCTATGTATTAGGTGCGGAGAAAGCGGCCACAAAATGAAAGGTTGCACAAAACCACCTAGGTGTTGTATATGTGCTCACGAGAAGTATAAGGAGCTAAATCACTTTCCAGGTACGAGTAACTGCGCTGGCAGTATCAGGAATAAAACCAACTGAAGGTTCTCCAAGCAAATTTACACAGGAGCAGAACAGCGGATGCTCTGCTCTCCCAAATAATCCTAGAGCAACAAGCAGATTTAATAATTATCAGTGAGCAGTATAAGAGAAAGGAAACTGGCGTTTGGTTGGAAGACGAATCAAAAACTGCCGCAATATGGATCCCGGGCGTAAGCAGAGTCAGTCACCTGATCCGAGGCAGGGGCTATGTATCAGCCCAAGTCAAAGACTGCAACATATTTAGCTGCTACCTAACACCAAGCGATGACATACAAATATTTCAGGACAAGCTCAATGACATTGAAGACACTGCAATGCAAATTCAGGGAAACCTAATTGCCATGCCATCAACCAACTCAAGAGGCCGTAGAGTGTTAGATATGGCTGCAAGACTGGGTTTGGTCGTATCGAATGTTGGCTCAACCGCGACATTTAGGAGAATAGAAAACGAAGGCACGATTCCGGACATAACCCTGGTGTCAGAAAACGTGGCACATAAGATAGCAAACTGGAAAGTTCTGGAAATTTACAACGGAAGCGACCATGAGTATATTTCCTTCGAACTAAAAGAAGAAAGGACACATTGCGCTGTTATAAATGAATCGCGACGTAATCACAGGTGGAACGTAAATCGTCTAAACAAAATCCTACTGATTAACGAAATTGATAGGAGAGCAACAGAAGTACAGGACACTGAAAACACCGAAAATATTGTCAACAACACCATGTTAAGGATAAAGAGAGCATGTGATGCGGCAATGCCAAAAACCGGCAACAGACACAGAAATGGAAAAGAAGTATACTGGTGGACAGAAGAAATAAAAACACTGAGAGAAACGTGCAATAGAAACAGACGCCACCTCACTAGAGCAAGGCGCAGAGAAGATTTCGCAGCAGAGAAAGAAGAATATAAAAGAGCCAAGAAGAATCTGAATATCGCAATTCGCAACAGTAAACGAGATAAATGGAAAGGCCTTTGCAATGATGTAAATACTGACCCGTGGGGCCTTGGGTATAAAATTGTCATGAAGAAGCTCAGGACTAAAAGCGCATTACCAGATATAGCGGAAGAACAGATGGACAACATAGTCAAAACACTATTCCCAACTCATCAGATTAGGCCAGCAACGCGCCAGACGGTCGATGAGCATGTACAACTCTTCACCGAGGAAGAACTTACCAGGGCAGCAAATAGCTTAAAGAACAGGAAAGCTCCGGGACCCGACAACATCCCTGCTGAAGTACTTAAAGCAATCGTCGAAAGTCGACCACGTGTTCTTCTTGATATGTATAACTCGTGTATCCGCAATGGAATATTCCCAGATCCCTGGAAAGTTCAACGACTGGTGCTAATAAGCAAGGGCAAAGGAGATGTCACTACTCCATCTGCTTATCGACCATTATGTATGTTAAATACTACGGGAAAACTGCTAGAAAAGATGATCAAACCCCGACTGTCTGCTGCAGTCGAAAATGCTGGTGGCCTCTCCCCGAGGCAGTACGGCTTCAGACCAGGCAGGTCTACAATTGGAGCAATCCAAGAGGTAATCCAGGCAGCGCTTTCGAGCCAGCTGGGTAATCACCACTCGCGACCTATTGTACTTCTGGCAACGTTAGATGTGAAAAACGCATTCAACAGTGTAAAATGGGAAAACATGATCGAAGCTCTTAAAGAGCGGTTTCGAATCCCCGAATACCTTATGCAAATAATAAGCAACTACCTCGAAAACCGAAAACTGATTTACCAAACCAGAGCTGGGGAAAAATGCTTAAAAATAACGTCAGGAGCAGCACAGGGGTCCATCCTAGGACCGGAACTGTGGAATATTAGCTACGATGAAATCCTTCGCCTTGAAATGCCTGAGGACTCTTTTCTGGTTGGATACGCAGATGACATAGTAGCAGTAATTACGGCGCGTAACACTGAGTACGCACAACGTAAATTAACACAGGTGATGGTGCGTGTTAAAGATTGGCTGGGCTCACACGGTTTACAGCTGGCAACAGAAAAACGGAGCTACTTATGGTCACCAGACGGCAAATCCCGCTAGAGGTGGACATGAGAGTTAGCGAAAGTATCGTAAGGACACAGAGCGTGATAAAATACCTGGGAGTTAGACTTGACTCTAAGCTGACATTCGTAGCGCAGATACAGCATACGAAAACCAGGGCCGCAGAGACGACAAGATCACTCAGCAGGCTCATGTCAAACATTGGTGGGCCGATTCAATCCAGACGGAAGTTACTGATGGAGGTCAATAACGCTATACTGCTGTATGGCAGCGAGATCTGGGCAGATACATTGAGTGTAAAACGCAGACTGAGTCCATTGCTGGCAATCCAAAGAACAGCAGCTCTGAGGATAATCAGCGCATACCGAACGGTATCCGGTGCGGCAGCGCGAGTCATTGCAGGGGTGATACCCATCGACCTTTTAGCAAGAGAGCGGAGAAAAATATATTTGGTGCGCCAATCGGGTGAAGCAACGAGACAAGCTATCAAAAATTGCAAGGAGGAAACAATGGCACTATGGCAGGACAGATGGGCAGGCGAGAGCACTGGACGGTGGACGGCCAGGCTTATACCAGACGTTAACTCATGGGTCCAAAGAAAGCACGGAGATGTGGATTTCTACGTTACACAAATGCTTACGGGACATGGCTACTTTAGTGCCTATTTACACAAGATGGGGAAAACTACGGAGGCTAGCTGCGTATACGGAGACGCCGAGATGGATAACGTAGAGCACACAATCTTCCGATGTGAACGATTCGCCTTAAAACGAAACCGACTCTCGGAAGCAATTGGACACATATCAATAGATAACGTTATTCTAAAAATGACAAGTAGCGAAGATACGTGGACACAAGTGGCCAATTTTGTTGGCGAAATCCTTCGCCTGAAGAAGAAAGACCTTGACGAAAGGACTTAATAGGGGAGTCTGGACGCAGACAACGAAAGGAGCGCATAGCGCGTAAATGGGCCCACTTTGAAGTAATGCGAAAGCTTTTCCGAAGTGGATCATGGCCTGATATGAGGGGGGTTTTTAGTGGGTGCGAGTCCTACATACCCTACTGCGACGGCAGAATAGGAAATGCATAAGCCATTTTCCCCCTACCAACCCAAAAAAAAAAAAAAAAAAAAAAAAAAATGCATTTTCCATAATCTTATAGTCAACTAAATTTATATCGCAATGATAATGTCAACAATTTTTAAAAAAAAATTTCGATATAGATATTTTTAAAATATCTAAAAATATGTTTCAGCAATAATTTGCAATTTTTATATGATAAAATCAATTTAAAATAAATAAAAATACTATTTTAAAAATATCGTTTTTAATCGGGTTAAAATTATGCCCTGGGAAGTGGGCTAACTGACCTTGCAGCACCTTTTAAGTTATATTTATAGATTAATCTTACATTTGCCCTGTAAAGTATGCTATATTTTTAAATCATTTTTTTAAACCTTGGTCCAGAGTTGCCACGCCCATTTTTTCTACAATATGTATAACTAAGCAATAAACTGGATCCAAAAAACTCGCTTACTTCTTAAGTTTTTAATTAATGCCATAAAATTTGAAATATTTCCTCTGGACAGCTAACTTAACTTAACTTAGGTGAGTGTGTGTGTATGTATAAATGCTCGTAAATATATGTTTCTTATCATATTTAAGCAAATAAATAAATGTACACAAGAGGTACGGTGTAAAATTATATTATGCCATATATTTTTTCTACCAGCTAAATCTCTCTCAGCTTCATGCACTCTCTATCTTCTCCCTACACAGACACAACACACACTGACTTTGCATAGTTTAACATAATTTGTGCGCATTATGCCGGAATACTTAAAAACCATGGCATAATTTGAGGCACCTCATAAGCGCATTTGGAAAAGGCTGAGCAGCAAGCTTGAAGTGTGTCTTAAGCCCAAAGACATTTGGCCAACTGCGTTCAACTTGAAGCCTAAACACACGATGGTTATTACGTTAATTTACATGTCTGATGCGGCACTTTGGAGGCGTGGCAGGTGCGACTAATGCATAAATTCTGCTCCCCCCTATATATACGCTCGCAGGTTCTATGTGTGCGCCTATGCATTTTAGCTCGCATGAGCAGCCGCGCATGTTTTATATGCCAAAACAAAATGAGTTTCTCGCATGCCTGCCTAACGGCAACTAAATACAACTGCATTAGTGCTAAAGGCAGACGGGAGGCTTACCTTTGCCCCCCCCACTTAATTGAGCTAAAATAGCTTGCATAAAAATGCAAATTGTCACATATCCTGCGCGGCTTTCTCTATTTAGTTTTAAACATTTTGTGTTGCAAATTGTTTGCGGCTTATCCTAGCAGCAAATCTAACTTTGAAGCTTCTGGCCATAAATAACAGCATTGTTAGACCGAATGGCAGGCAATTTGTTTTTACAGCTTTCACCCGTCCAGCCCACTCACCTAATGCCTCCCTCGCATGCTGACTGTATTTTGAAATGCGGGAAACAACTCGATGGGAGCCATTGTAGTTTTTATGCGTTTAGCTTGCAAATGTTGCGTTAATTGAAATGCAGCCAAGCGTTGATGAAAGGTTTCGAGAATTGCAGATAAATGTTGGCTAAATGTTGGCATAATTGAGAAGGCTTTGAAAGCTGGGGGAGGGGAAGTGTTTTCGGGGATGGGCTGTAAAGCCCATCTACGGGTAGGGAATATTACATTTTATTATGTTTTTAGGAAATTATTGCATAATGAGGAAGTGTGTAGAAAAATTTTTTTTTTTTTTTTTTTAATATTTTTTTTTAGGGAGGGGGTTTTTTTTTCTCTCCCCAAAACAAACCAAAAAAAAAAATCAGCATTTATTAACACAGAGCCTTACACCTACTTAGAAAATTAATATTCTAAATTGATCGAAATCAAGCAAACACATTGTGAATTTTCTTTTCTCGAAATTTTATAAAAGCTTGACCCTTGCACTGTGGGCGAAATGACTTATCCTAGTGAACTAGCGAAGTCAGAAAGGCTTCGAAAATAGTTCCAAAGAAGCATATTCGAGAATTGTTGAAAACGAATCCCTAAATCATCCGTAGTTACTAAATTCGGCCTCCGACAAAATGCCGAAAAAATTTTAGACCCAATAATACTACCCTAATTAAAAACTCTAATTTAAGAAGCTTGCCATCAAGAAAAATCAAGATTGAAATACCTTAAACTAAGATTTAAATTCTCAAAAACAAAATTTATTCCCATGTGTTCTCCAAAAACGACCCTATTCCAGTTTCTGAAGGGGTCGAAAGCGATTTGTTAAATTATCTCTCTTTGTTTTAGTATTAAACAAAAACTTTTTTAGTACGTAAAAATTAAAAGTTTTCATTATCTTAAGTAACTTCTTACAAATTAAAAATCTTCTCAAGATCCCAAACATTGTCAAAATAAACCTAAGTGTATTTTTATTTTAGGTGATTTTGTCAAAAAAAAAAAAAAATAGATTTTGGGACCACAGTGCATTGTTAAGCTCTATACGGATCAGCGAAGTAACGAGAACTTGCATTCAAAATTTGTGAAAGAAGATGCAGAAGAAATTATTTTTTCACGCTTTCCATTTTGCCCAAATGGAGCTGACTACTAATGTTGGGCCTAAAAGCACATAAATGTAACCTTTTTTTAAATCCATAATTTTATTTGAACAGCTAATGAAAAATTTTGCCTTGACACCATCAGCAAACAGCTGAAATTAAATTTAAGACAAGAAGGTATATCCAACTTTATTTGAATTGAAATGAAAGATGGGCGCGGGACGGAAATGTTCGTGTATAAGGGTTAATAAGGGTTTGAACTATTTACAAAAAATTGAAAAATCCAAAAAGTGTACTAAATCACACAATGCTTTAAATGCGCAAAATAATATTAACAGAAGTCGCAAAGTTTGATTATACAAAGTGAATAGTCGACATCGGATTTGCTTACAGTTTTTATAGCTATTCGGTAGCAACATTTAAAAAAGGATTGACGAAAAGTTGACAATCTTTTTCAAAACGAAACACAGCCAATCGAGAAGTGTGTCCAACGCAATGTTAATCAAAAATCACCACAAAGTATAATAACGGCATAATTTCTTTATTAATCTGGTCACATTAGACTTACGCGTTATATATGTCCAACTAAGCAAATTTACTTACATTGTCCGTATATGGTTTAACAAATAAACACAATGTATAAACACCAAGCAAACAAAAAAAAAGATAGTGAAGGCAACGCGAACTTCCACTGTGCGAAAGTTCTAATACACATGGAAAACTCTCTCGACCGTCCTAACATCATCATTTCATTTCATCAATTTCCGACTGATTGATTCTCTGGCAGCTAGTCGAACAGTCTCACTTTTCGAAACTATATTTGGTAGAATTTTTTTGACAACTGATTCATTTAAGAAAATTAACAAGGATGGGAGATCCTTCCTTCTATGCATTACAAACCTTTGGATGATTTCATCATATCCTATACAAAAACTTTTTGATTTCCATTCGATCGTATTCAAAATTATTTTCAATGCTTTTTTATAAAAATCCAATTAAATGTTTGTCAGAAACAAAATAAATTCAGTTATATGTTTTTAAGCTATGTAAGATTTATTTCAACCGCCATCTGTAGCCTACCTGCAATGTTGAGAGTGATAGCAATATTTTTTGTCTGCAAGCCATTTAAATTTACTATAATATAGTGTATCTGCTTAAACAATTGGCTTTGCTATGTCTCAAAAAAAAATTCTTTTTAAAATAGGAAATTTTGGTGTTCGACTAGTCGAACCGTCTGCGGGTTCTACACTGGTCGGCACAATTATTTTGACAAAAATTTTTCATAATATCTTTGAAACAAAAATCGGAAAATGTTTAAATTTGTATGGCATACTAGTACAGAAGAGAGCTTTCAAAAAAGCATAAGAAGTTCAGTCGGATGCTTGCATAAGAGAATTAAAATAAAAATGTCAAATTTGGTTGGCATAATTATTTTGACAAGATTTGAAAATTGATTTATTCTCGAAAGAGGAGCTAAAATGCTAAATGAGTTATTGCTTCTAAATGCATTTTTCACGCTGAATCCGAATCTGGTTTCAGAGATCCTATATCTTTAATGGTTTAGCTGCAAATTGAACCTAAAAATGCCAAAAAATGGCTACTTTGGCCATTTTCCCCATCGGCCTACGTCATAGAATTTCGCTTATTTTATACATCTGATATTTTATAGAAAAGCTTTATACTCTGAGTAAATAAGGTATCATCGAAACCTGATTTATCGGCCACAAATATTGAGTAAATTTCGATTTGAAAAATACCCTAGCGCTCTAGTGAAATTAAAAAAATGGGCGGGATCGCCCCAAAATTCAGAAATATATATTTATTTACGTGTGTTTTTCTAAAATTAAGTGTTTTTCTTAATAAACAAGTCGATAAATCAGAATTTTCAAACTATTTCATTAATTTGCATATAAATCAGCCATATTGTGCAGATTGATTACGAACTTATAACTTATAAAATGATTTATGTATTAACTGGATTATGAATATACTGGTAAGCACTAAGACATGTAAAAATTCGAAATACAAAATAAGCGATATTCTACAACTTAGGGCTTCGTGAAAATGGCCAAATTAGCCATTTTTGACATTTTAAGGTTCAATTTGCAGCTAAACCATTAAAGATATAGGATCTCTGAAACCAGATTCGGATTCAGCGTGAAAAATGCGTCTAGAATCAATAACTCATTTAGCATTGTAGCTCCTGTTTGGAGAATAAATCAATTTTCAAATCTTGTCAAAATAATTATGCCAAACCAAATTGTACATTTTTATTTTAATTTTCCTATGCAAGCATCCAATAGTGAACTTCTTATGCTTTATTGAAAGCTCTCTTCTGTACTAGTTTGCCATAAAAATTTCAACATTTTCAGATTTTTTGTTTCAAAGATATTATGAAAAAATTTTTGTCAAAATAATTGTGCCGACCAGTGTATGCTATCTTCTCTCTTAGTTTTAAAGTACAGATGTCGGAGCCAGTCAAATCCGGCCACTGGATCAATGATCCAGATCAGTGGTGGGCAATCAGTTTCTCCCATACCTCCGAGAGATATTGCTTCACAGACAATTGCTTCGCTTCGGGAAGAATAAACAAAAACAAAATGTATGGAATTTGGTAGCTAGATCGCAACAAGCAACTGAAACTATTCTTTAATTATATTTTAATTCTTATTAACTCTTTAAGTTCCAATTGCACACTAATTTCACCTCTTTATTATTTTATATATTTTTTGGTTTGTTACAAATATTTTTTTTTTGTATTTGTCAGTTGTAGCTGAAATGCAATATGCAATATGTACCCTGTGATTGCAATTCCCATCCGGTTAAACTAACAAAACAAGCGGTTTTTGTTTACTTTCCTTTTGCATAAAATTTTGTGGTATATTTTTTTTTTTGTTCGTCGCCTCTTAAACAAATATTAAATACATGACAATGGGAATTCCATTCACACAACTTTCCATTTAATTGTAAATTGAAATTCTCTTTCATTGCACACGGGCGAAGATTAGTTGTTGTTTTCTAATTGGCTGGCTGCGGAATTTATGATTCCACTTTTAATGCTCATATTGTTTATTTATAATTTATACTATGTTAACGTATCGAGTCAATAAAGAATGAGTAAAATTAAAAAACAAATAAGAAATTTATTGCTTTGTCGCGTGTTTATTTATGAATGAAAAATAAATATTTGTGTGGTGAGGCCAGTTTGATGTGGTCTAGCCAAAAATACATATTTCAAAGTGCCTTTATCGCTTTTGTCTGCCTTCACGGGAATCAAATAAATATTTATTGTGATTATGTATTTTAAATCCAATTTTGCCTTTGGTCATACGCCTTTTCTCATTTTAATCCCTTAAACATTTATTTGCCATTTTTTGTTTTAGCCAAACGAATGTTTGATTGCCTCAGGCGCAGGGTCACATATTCATATCACGTGACGTATGAGTAATATTATAAGAAAGTGAAAAGATGGGAAGAGGCTTTTAGCACCAAATTAAGTGGTAATTATTTGTGTAAAATAAAAACGCCTAAAGCATATGTTCTTTGTTGGCTTACATTCTTATTACATACAGAGTTTGTGCAAATGTATGTAACAGCCTGAAGGAAGCATCTCCGACCCTATAAACAATATATATTATTGATCAGCATCAACAGCCGAGTCGATATAGCCATGTCCGTCTGTCTGTCCGTATGAACGAAGAGATCTCAGAGATGGTATGAGCTAGAGGTTTGAATTGTATGGAACATATAATTCTTATACCTGCAGGCAGATCAAGTTTATTTTTAATTAATGCCACGCCCCCCGCCTCCTCCGCAAATTAAAAAAAAACGGAATAACTCCCACAATTTTGAAGATAGATAGTTTAAACATTCTAGACATATCTTCTTCTACTTATTATTAATCGACCCGCCATACGAAGTTTTTCAATCAGATGAATGATATTAGAGCTATACGTAAAAGAAAATTTAAAGCAACGACAACAACAACGCCGCAGCGATTGGTAGAACTTACCAGAAAGAGAGAGCGAGAGAGCAAAAGCTAACTGGTAATTTCCCAATTGGACTTTGCTTGACGGCAGTATCTAATTAGACTGCGCCGCTTTCAGTTTCCCCCCTTGCGGTCAAAAATCACGCGTGATTCCCGCGTGACTAATATAGATACGTTTATGTTAATAGGAAATTATATTCAAATTTTATAATTTTACTTATCGAGCTCCCATACATCGTTTTTCAACCAGATGAACGATAGTCGATAGAGTTGCCACCCCCAGATTTTGAAAAAACTTCACACTTTAAAGTTATCAGTTACATACAAACAGGTACAGAGTATATTATAGTCGGGCTTGACCGACTTTCTTACTTGTTATTGAATATTTCTAAGAATTTATTTTAAGTTTGCAAAAATTTAGTAATTAATTCGATTGGAACAAGGGTTAAACCGAATATATATTTATCTTTTAAAACAGAGTGACATATAAAGCTATTAGGCTGAACGAACAATTGTTAAAGGACCCGAAAATGTAAAGGTCTTGCTGTCACAGCCAAAAGTAATTAATATTGTCAAAAACTAAGCCTTATTTTATTGTTTAGTAATTTTGGCATAATTTTTTTAGAAGAAACTTTTCATTTCGGCCGACACAAAGATTTTAAAGATGCCCATTTGTTTGTGTTTTGTTTCTTGCTTATCTTATTTTTGATTCCCTTTTTATATGAATTTACCAATTGTTGCACTCCTCTCTCTGAGTACTCGTACACTGAAACAATTTCACTTTTTCAGCTGCTATATAAACAGGAAAGAAAAAGACTTTTTGCTGGAAAAATTATAAATATTGTTGCGAACCTAGGTTCCTACTCCGCGAACAAGTACTCCGGGTCAACAGTCCTCCCTTCAGTGCTAAGGGAAATGAAACGATTCGAGTACTTGACACATAGCGATCTTAACTCTTTTCTTTAACTTTAAGTTCAGCTCTAGTTTTCGGTAGATCTAATTAGACACGTGACGAAGACACACGTAAAACGAATACAAACCTCTGGATTTCACCTAACCTATTGGCTGCTTGTTTTCTTTCCATCGATCGGCTTGCCTGGCCAACTGCGGCATCGTATAAATAGTTCCGCTCGGCTAACCCACCAACGCGAACTCAACTGAGTTGACCAAATTTCGCTACAATATAATTTGTTAAAAAATTATTCAAAAGTGTCTTCGATTTTTATACAAAATGTTAAATTTTCCAACTAATTAAAGACTTTAAGCATCTCAAGAATCATGAGAAAGTTTCCCAAAATGTTTGTGTAATTTTTGTAGTTTTTCCAAGCCAAACACAAAGTTTAACAAATTTTTCCCTTCCTTATTTATGTTCAACTTAGTTTTGATTGCTTTGTTAAGCACAGCCCCAAAGCGTGTTTGTAAAATATCAAAGCTCAAAATGTTAACTCATTGTTGAAAATACCCAAAACGAATGAAAAGTAAATCTCATCCAATTATGATAAAAATGCATTTTCCAGCAACGCGCACACACACACACACACATACACACTGCATACGAATTTTCCGCAACTGACGTTGGCATTAACATCAACAAATATACACAGCGCATGTTGCTGAAGTGTTGGTAGTTTCTCCTTTCTATGCCAGCCTTCTTCTTGCGCCCCATCCTCTAGCAATATGCAGAAAGTGTAGCATACAAATGAGCGTAGTTGAAGATTTTTCCAGTGGCGGCGGTAAGTGGATGGCAGAGCTCCTCCCGAAAGTAAAATCAAGCTTGAAAATCAACAGCAAACACAAACAAAGCTTGTGGATTTATGCAAACAGCGCAAATGCTGCAGTGCGGGCCGAGCCAAACACACAGAGAGAGAGAGAGAGAGTGCTGTCTTCATTGCTCTTAAAAGCTTGGCCTGCCAAACCATTTTTTTTCTACATTGCAAAAACTATTATAATCGTTAAATTTGCTAGTCATAAATTGTATATCTTGGCGCCAGGCAGATATTAATTTTTTTTTTTATATAAAAGAATGCAGCATTGACAACGTTTTAATTGCAAATCCCGGGCATGATATATGACAGCAAGGGGACATTCAGACAATAACAAGAAAAGGGCTGCTCTCGCCTTTCGCTCCAACACCAAAGGTGAATATTTGTTACTGGGAAAAAATACAATATATGCAAAGCCCCCGAAGAGGAATACAAATTTTTGTGTGGCAACAAGAGCAGCAGCAGCAGCAGCAACAGCCACAATTCCTATGAAAATTCATGTTGCCCTGCCATGTAAAGTGTCCAATAAAACTTTTAACTTTTGCCGAACAGAAAGTTGCAAGGAATGCGCTCATATGGGAAATAGGTAAAGAACAACAATTTACCACCCGGTGATGTTCGCAGAAATGCAATGAGTTAACATGAGTTAAAGTTGAAAGTGAACCTTAAAAGTTACTCAATGTCATCATGTTATCCCTGCCAGATAATGTAAAGTTGTTTCTAAATTAAGGTTAACTTGTTAAAGTTGAAATTTTGTTCTTTATTTAGTAAATTAATATTTAAAATAATTAATATGGAAATTTAAAATTCAATAGTCGATAACAAAAGTTCATGCCTTAAGCACTTGGAAAGGATTAAAAAGATCCCAAAAATAACAGTTATCGAACTCACAAAATAGTTTCCTTGATGAAATACAGAACCATCTTGAAAAAGGATACTTTTTTATTTCACCAACTTTTATTCACCAACTCTTATTTCAGCAACTTGTCTACTTGGTGTTTAAAATATCAAAAAATGTTAATTAAAATCGACAAGTCTTGTCGATTTTCGGAATTCGGTATAGCAATCAACTAGAATTGCTGCAATTTCACTATTTTTATGACAAGCCAGATAATCTTAAATAACATCCTGCATGGAGAGTGTAGAAAAACAATTGCATCCCAAGCGTATCCAATCAGAGCCTGACACCCAGCTCCCAGTCATATCCACGCCAAAATGCCTCGAGTTTCCAGCCACGCCCCCTCGTCAGCTACCTTCGCAGTCGCCCACTTGTTTGCCTTGTTGCCACACACTCATTTAGCGCTAAGTTTGTTTTGTAATTGCTTTCCATTGTTGAACTGAAAATTGCAAAATGTTTGCGAACTGCTCACTCACTGGATGAGAAGGATAAACTCGGAGGGGGTGGGTAGGGAACCAGCTGCCTTCACTTCGCTCATTTGACTAACGGTGCACATAATTGTAGACTTGGCAACGTTAAATGGTAATTGTTGACAGCCAAACGAAGCGCTTTTTCGGCAACCAACTCAAAATAATAATAAGCACCTTTTGCACAATTTTCTAATATTAATAAATGCCACCCACACAGCTGCCGCAGGACACAAAAGGTGTTTGATAATTAATTTTCCTCATTGGTTAGAGAATAAGTAGACAGAAGTGGAGTGGTAGAGGTTGCCACTGTCAATGACACTTGCCAATTGTTCAAGTTTAAAAGAGGATGCCACTAAAGTTAAGGTCCGGTTCAATAGCCTCAAAATATTGGGGACAATGGGGCAATGGAGGTTGGTTTAACATTGTCAGGAAATTCAAAAGGGTATTTAATTTATTTTATTCCCTAATTAATTGTGAGCTCAAGACAAAGGTTCAGTTAATGAGACCCAAAATGCTACATAATTGTGTAACTTCGCTGACCTTGAGGAATGAGAAAGTAAATATTGTTTTATGGGAATTCAAATGCTATCACAGCTTAATTTCTTTCTCGAAAATTGGTTTCATTCTGTATGGTCCACACAGGCTTATTAACGTGACATTCTTTTCTTCCTTCTCCTGGCAGCGTGTGTGTGCCTGAGCTCCTGACATTGCATTTTATATTGTTAAAATATTTCCAGGTGCTGACCCAGCCAGGCAAATTAAAGTCACTGAGCCCGCCAAATAAATATGCCCTGAAATCTTGCCAACGGATGTTCTTGTCCTTGTCCTCTTCGCCGTTGTTTGTCGCCGCTAAAAACTTTGTACTAAATTCAAGCGTCGTTTATTGTTGACTCGACTGACTGCCATTTCCGGCATCCGGGATACCGGAGTCATCGTGCAGTCGGAGCCGGAGCTGCAACTGGAGCCCCATTGCGCTTAGACAGTTTGTTTTATGATTGCGCGTTGGACTAATTCGCCCTGCAATTTCGCAATTAAATTGTTGAACGTGCCATGCAGATGCAAACTTCTTGCCGCCTTTTTTTTGTGTGTGCGCCAGTCTGTTAATAGTTTGTTTGCTGTTGTTAGTTTTTGTACGCAATTAGTAATGGAGCCGAGTTCAGAAAACTGGCAACAATTTCTGGTTTTTTGTTGCCTGGCAGGATTCATCAATCATTGAGAAAAACTAATTGTCTTTCAATTGGACAAATGACATTTCGCTAAAGTTAAATCATATATATTTATTTCTTCTTCTGTCAGAAAATGATAAATTATTTTTAATACCTTTATGCTATAGTTCTATCTGGATCGAAAACCATTTTTCAAACTGCGAATCTTGCTCCATATCACAAGCTTAAATGATATCTGAGTTATAGCTCGGAACCACAGAAGTGACAATTTTGTGAACTGATTCGGAATAAATCTTCAGAAAATTTTATGGAAAATTTCGGCTAGATACACATAACAAGTTTTCTTAGAACATTTTAATTACATTAGTTACATCCGACAGCCACATCTCTGTGGTGCAATGAAAATGCCAGTCCGTTATGCCTTAGGACAGCTTATCCCTGAAAGTATGCACTGGAAAGTGTAGACTGATATTCCTTAGAACACCGCCCCAAAAAGTAGGCAATATATAAATTAAAATAAAAAGTTTTTGGCAAAAATTAAATTCCCTGTCTTTTTTTCTGTGCCAGATGCTTCAATACGTAAGCCATTAGGTGACCCGATCCGAACTGCTCTACCTTGCGTTCCCACAACCATCCGGCAGTCAAATTAGGGTTACCATCGGCCTAGCCGAAAGGTACATCAATACCAGACGATCTCACAGCCATCGGTCTGGACTTCTCTGTCAACCATTCGGCTGTTAGTATGGGGTAGCCATCGGCGCGACCGATCGGCAAAGGAATACCAGAACTTGTAAAAAAAAATGTCAGCCATTCGCCAGGCAGTTTCTTGATAGCCATCAGCTTGAGCATTTGTGTTTACCATCCGGCGGTCTGTTATGGATAACCCTAAGCCTGGCAATATCAGAAGTTCGCATATGAAATGTCCTATCGTTTGACTACAGAAGCTTGAATTATGTGTGCACAAAAGAGAAAAACACAAATTTCTGTAAATTTTCCATTAGTCAACTTATGTGATCAAACATTGGTAAATTGTTATGACGTCAAGACCAAAGCTTCATCATCACATTAGATGCGGCCAAAAAACGACGACGAAAGTATCACGACTAACCGTTTTCTTTCTCTTTCTTCTTAAAGGAGTAAGATATTTAACCTTGAAGTCATGTGCCAAAACCGTTTTTTTTTTGGTAATCCATTCATGGTTTTTACATCACAAAAATAAACCTGCTCATTCATCGTTGCTTATTCGTAATTTTATGGTAAAAACAAGAGCCGACTCAAAGACTGGAACATGACCGAAAAATTAAAAAGTTTATTCTATAATCAACATAGAATAAACTTTTAGTTTTTCGGCCCTTATAGTCATTGAGCAATTGCACTCTTTTCGCAAAACTTTAGCTACATTAAAAATTGAGATTTTGTTGAATAATTTAAGAAAAAAATTTTTCAATAATAAGTTGTCAAATGAAATTTATTTAACGTCAGGCCAGTAACGTCCCGTCAGATTAAAAAATGGTAATAAAAAAAGGGCGAGACTAAATTTTCAATTTTGGTTAATATCTTATATTATTCCAAAACCAAAAACCACTGAAGAAGAGTTCATACAAAAAAGTTGCCAAATTCGTAGAGTAATTGAATTTTGTAATCCTAGTCAAAACCCACATCCAGAGGTACAAAATAACTCACTCCATTTATTTTCAATGTGTTTCTCACTGAGAGAAACACAAAAATGTGTGTGTGCGTGTGGTTTGTTGTGTGTGCAAAACAAACCACTAGAGAACTTTTTCACAAATTTTTTTATTTTTTTTTTATTTCAAAAGTAAAACACCTTAAAATCAAAATGGAAACAATTTTGAAAATCAAAAGTGGAAACCATTTATTTTTGAAATGAAAAATTATTGGGCGAAAATCAAAATGGGAATATGGCGGATTTACCAATGAAAAATGTCGAATTTACATACGTTTTTTTTTTGTGTGTAGGAATTCGAGGGCTGTTCAAAAAATTATCGGCCAGCCAATTAAGGCATCAAAAAAAAGGTGTAGAGGTGGTGGTCATGATTCCGGGACTCCAGGTTATCCGAATTAAAAACGGTAAATAAGGTTATGATCAGAATTGATGTAATTCTGGCCCCTACCACAATCATAAAAAATATTTTTTGAAAAAAGTTCAAATTTTTTTTTTTAAATATTTAGATTTTTGAAGTTTTTTTTGGTTGTTTAGTTTAAAAAAATAGTAAAATTTTTTTTTAATCTTCATGATTGAGGTACGGGCCAGAATAAAATCAATTCCGCGTCGATTGCAACATGGCTGATCAAAATCGGTTCAGTAGAACTGCCGCAAACGCGCTTAAAGTTTCAAGCAATGTAGAAAATACTCACTTTAGCAAGAACATTGCTCCACTAAAATTAATATAGCTGCTAAACTATTTCGAATATTTGAAAATGGGTTTAAGTGGATGAAAGGGGAATGTCCAAGCTATAATAATAAGGAAAAAGAAAAAAATCGAAAAAAAAATTTTCAAAGGTCCTGATCAAGAATAAATATAGTTTGTTGGGAATGTCAATTCATTTGACAATGACAATACATTTCTAAACATTTAAATCAAAATTCTATGCTCAAATAAATAGTTGAACTATTAAATATGCTTTACATATTTTTAGAATATTTGCAAATAATTTTTTGCATATTTGCATATTTTGCAATAAAATATAAACAATATTGCAAAAACAAATCATATTTTCCTGATCAAACTTGGTAAATCCGTCCATTTGGTTTTTACATAAGCACAAAATTGTTTCATTTTATTTTCTTTTGAAATAAAAATAAAAATCTTTACAAACAAAGTTTCTTTCCCCGGGATGCATTAACCTTGATTCTTTTTCATTTTTTTATTTTTTTTTATCTTACTAAAACCTCACACACATACTCAAGTCTACTTATAAGCAATTGTTATTGTTGATATTTCTCTGCTTGCTTTTAATCACTTTCTAAAAAGCTTTATTCTCACTCAAAGAAGATTTTTTTGTTTGCATCTTTTCACAGTTGACAGCAATTTAATTTGAAATAGATGACCAAAAAAACTAAGACACAAGCGATTGATTGTTGGGGTGATTTTAAATTTTTTCTTCTTACCTTAACCTTTGCCTTCGATTGTAAGAAGCAACGTAATTGCATTTGAGCTTTCAGGGCATTTGCAATGGATTTTCTTTCTTTGTTTGCCTGGATGGAAATCGACTGGAAATTGATTTGCAATTGCAGACACATTTGCCTTTAAGGTAAAAAAGTAAAATCTGCAAATGACAGAAGAAGTAAAATTAATTTCAAAATTTTGCAAGCTCAAGAAAAACCAAGTAATTAGCGAGTTGTGTGTGTGTGTGTGTGTGTGTGAAGGGGCGCTATGAAGTCTGCTATAAAAGTTTTACTTGCAAACTTTGATGCAATTTACCTTATTTTGCACTTTTCATTTCTGTATGCGAATGTACGACAAGTATTGTTGTTGTTCTTATGTAGAGAATGCATATGCAAAATAAAAAAAATATAAAAATACCTAAAAGTTCAACAGAAACTGGGAATTGTGATGCGTGTGCAACAATTTCCATTGTATGTCCCAGTGAAATGTTGAACAATGCTTCAGATATGTTTTCAAGAATGTTAAGAAAACTATGTATGGTAGAGTTGTGTAGCTTTTGTCAATTAAGTCAAAACTTTGAGCGGGTTCTTGTATTTTTATTAAATTATAAAACAATTAAAACTTGACTGCATTTAATTATATATAAATTGTATGAATTTGTGGAATTCCACAAATAGTAATTACATAACAATATGGCCGAGTGACAATTTAATTAACGCTTGTGAACAGCAACAATTGGCTTACTGTTTTCGTGTTGCTGTTTTTTCGTTGAATTTTAATTAAGTATTTTTGTTCACTTCAAATTGTTTTTCAAGGCCTAATACATGTTTGGCGTTTGCATGTTTAGTTAAACATTTTAATAGAGCGTTGAGCTATAATTTATGGGCAACTAGTGCAGTAAAAAGCACGCAAACGGACGCTTAAATAACATTTTGCTGGAAAATAGTTTTATAATTCACATTTTGGTTGCAAATGTTTGCAGTAAAAGCACCCGAAATGGTGTAATTTTCAAACATGCCATTTGAGTTAAGAGTTGCACGAATAAATCCGAACAATTCAAAGCTTAAATTTAAGGCCACAAAAATTCTCTGACTTTTTTTGGTATTGTATGCGTTAATTAAGTGTTTTAATTGAGCTGTTAATTCCCTATCGACGCCTCAGAACATGAACGCCTCATCCATTCCCCAGACGCTGTACAAGAATTACATTTTCTGTCGGCTCTGACTTAATTTGTGTGTTTTTTTTTTTTGCCCATTACATTTTATCATTTGTTTTCATATATGGGAAAGGTCCAAAGAAATAAATAAATAGATATAAATGTGTGAACATGTTGTTAGGCATTAGTTAACATTCTGTATGTACGAATATGTTCTTTCCAAATGAAAATGCTTTTTATTGATTTTACTTAACGATGTGAAGTGCCCACAAGGCTGGCATGTCATTTGCAGCTTTTTTGTTTGATGTTTCTTCGGAAAACATGTTTATTCAAGGCTTTTTTATAAAATTGAAATGTAAACTGAATGTCAGGGCTGTAACTTTTAAATGGAAGTACAATACATTTAATTATATTTCAAATACTCTTGCTTAAGTGTAGCCTTGCCAAAGTAAATAATATTGTTTAATATATGTTCTAAGAGCTTAAAGTACTTGAAATTCATATATTGAACAAGTAAGAAAGTCGGTCAAGCCCGAATGTAATATACTCTACCATTTTGTATATAACTGATAACAAAAACTTATTTGTTTTGCTTTTAACTCGAATATCGTTCATTTGATATTCATGATAAGTAATGATGATTTTAATATATGCCAAGAAGGTTTGAATAATATATCTTTAAATTCTGTGAGTCTTAAGATTTTTATACCCGTTACTCGTAGAGTAAAAAGGGTATACTAAGTTCGTGCAAATGTATGTAACAGGCAGAAGGAAGCATCTCCGACCCTATAAAGTATATATATTCTTGATCAGCATCAATAGCCGAGTCGATATAGACATGTCCGTCTGTCCGTCTGTCTGTCTGTCTGTCCGTCTGTATGAACACCCAGATCTCAGGAACTATAAGAGCTAGAGCTACCATTTTTTCAGTGTAGACTTGTATCTTCTGCACGCAGATCAAGTTTATTTCAAATTTTTGCCACGCCCCCTCCCGCCCCCGCAATATGAAAAAAACCTCATATCTCCCACAATTTTGAAAATAGATTGTTCGAACCTTCTAGACATATATTTTAATCATCATTACCTATCGATCCGCCATACATCATTTTTCGATCAGATGAACGATAGAAAAGTTGCCGCCCCGCCAATTTGAAAAAATTCCTCATATCTCCCACAATTTCCCGACTTCAACTTACGCTCTCGTTCATACTAATTTCACTCCGATATGACAAAGATTAACTTGACATGTAAAAAATATCAATACAATCTTTTCTTAAAAAAAAATAATACCCAGTCTGGGAATTTAACTTGGGACTTTGCACTTAACACGAATGAAATGACGTCTTAACGCAGTCAGCCAACGCACACACTGGAAAAAATTTTATTTTTAAAACATTATTTTAACCATGTTAACTACTAACTCTTACCACCTCTGAGATTAGTTTGTTTATACGGACGGACTATTTTCTTCTTGCTGTTACATACATTTGCTTAAATCCAATATACTCTTCGTACCTTTGGTAAAGAGTATAAAAATCTAGACACAAAGTTTGATAATTAATAATAATTTTAAGAACCTCACTTTATCAATACTGAAGTTTATGATTTCATCTTGACTACTTGATAAAAGCCTCTCTTTCGCCTTATACCACAATTACTGAAGTTATAAAAAAGGTGCTAAGTTCATCAACTTTTAGACAAAAAATATGATGCCACATTTCTTAAGAATTCTGGAAATGACAATATTTCTACTAAAATAAACAAAATTGTAAGCTTAAGCTAATTCAATAGAATTACCACAAAAATTTGCATAAATTTGCTTTCATTTTCTCTTTAAACCACAAAAATTAAGCATAGCCCAGCTTTAGGGCTTTTTTATGAAATCTGGGTCAACTTTAATTTCCACATTAAATGCACACTTTCAGTTGATTTTCAGAATTTCCTTTTGGCCAATTAAATATATTTTTGCACAGAAACAATCTGGTTTTTCACCCACAAAAAGCTAACCCACATAAGCCGTTTATTTTGTGGTTTACGCTTGATGGCCATAATTCAATGGGTGTTTAAATAAGCGTAAGGTACCAAGAGCTGTTGCCCAGCTGTCTAAGCTCTAACTGTTCCATTGTATGGCCATGCATCAAGTATACGCACTGTGTGCTCAAACCATTTGGCTCTGGGCATTTGTCTGGCAAAAGTGTGTCTGTGTTTGGGTAAGACAAATTAACAACAAATGCCATAAATTACACAGTTCGATAAATGGAGAATACAAGTTCTCTTTTTCTCTCGTAAATGTCAACAGCTATTCAGGCCTATTGTAGTGTACGCGCCTCTCTCTTTTAATGCACAAATTGATGCCATACAGCAAAAAGCATTTGTCAAATCATATTTTGTGCCCAGCATTGGCAAACTTCAAAAATTGAATTTGAAATGCACCACTGAAACTGAACTAAAGCCCTGGATAATTGCAACATATTTATTTTGGCTTTCATATTCCAGGGCAATAAATTATTTATGTAAATATACACAAATATGTCGCAAACTAAAAGTAGTTAGTCACAACAAGCTGTCACATGCAATTGTAATGTAATCGAGAGGCAGAGAAAGCGAATTACCAAACAACAACAACAACAGCCAAGCAATTGTCATTTGTGGTCGAATAAACAAAATAAAAGCAATCAAAGAATAATAAATTTAAAGCGACAAAGAAACGAAAGGTGCCAATAAATTCAACTAAGGGTGGTAAGGAAAGTTTTTGAAGGAAATTGGTGTTGAATTTGAAAAGAAAGTGAGAAGAGAAAAAAAACACATAGCTTGAATCAATTATAAATACAAGACCCGGAAAAGTTTGTATGGGGAATATTTTTTTTCATTCGATTGAGCTCAAATCCGGTTTGCTATGCAATGTACGCAAAATAATTGGATACGTATTTTTAAGATTTCAAAAAATCCGACCATAAGAAAAAAAATCGATTTGTAAGCTCAAGGGGCAAAATATATGGAAAATCCAAAACAATGGTCGAAAATTCGGGGAACTTAAGTTATTTTTGAGCCAATCAGTTAATTATGAGCCAAAAATAAAATTGGAAATCAATGTGCCCAATTTCGATAATATACCACCAGAGTCGAAAAATGGTGGGCAAATGTGGGTTCAAGGACAACGTTGCCTTAAAGCTGATTTTTAAGAAATTGATATTGGCCAAATAAATAAACAATCTTTAGAGCGAAGCTCTTTAATGGACCTTCGGAAACATTTTGACTATGTTTTTTTTGCGACAGCTTTTTTTCTTGAGATTTTCTTTGTTTTTATTTGTGCTGAAATTCGTTTGCATTGAATAAGCGCAACCATGCACACACATACACATTCAGGGTTCTGGGATGTGTAATCAGTGATCTGGAATCAGGAATCTGGGCTCAGGGATCTCGAATCAGGCATCTCGGATCTCGTAATCAAACTGATGTTGCGCTCTTGAGATTCCGGCATCGACTGTCACTGCGTCGCAGTGTTGACAACGCCTCCTCAGAAATAAAGGACAGATGACTCTTGAGAAAAAGATAGAAAACGGACAGATTTTTTTTAAAAGGACAAAAAAACAGGACAAATGGTAAAGCCGGGCCTACCTCCAATTCTATCCATATTTTAAGTATGCAGTTTTAGAGTACATCAACGAAAGTAATTTATTGATTCTTTTTTAAACATCTAGTACCAACCCTGAATTTTAAATATAGATTTTTAACATTTCCAACACAAGCGTCTTTCGGACCAATTACCCATTCAATAGCTAGCATGTCAGCACACCCCCAGAACAATTTTTCTGATTCTTAAAATGCAATCCGCTACTTACAAAATTCAGCAAAATTTTTAACTACAATTATTGTAGACTTTTAGTTGGGGTACCACTTTTATATTAAACATGGTTAAAGTTCATTACATGATACAATTCGTATAATTTTTGCAGAATTTTTGAAGGTGTTAAAGGTGTTAAAAATTAATAAAAAACCAAAATGTTAAAAAACTTCTTGAAGATCTCATTGGACTAAGATCGGTTTGGCGATATATGCATTTTTGACCGTGGCTTTCACCATGTAAGGGAAGATTTAAATAGATATTGTTTGATAAATAAACTTTATCTATACATAATCATATACATTTTTTAACCAATATATATTATGATGGCAATTTATAGCCTTTTGGGAGAAAAGTAGCAAATTCTTCATCAGCAGATGGATAACAAAATCTTAGCAAAATAAAAGTCCATATGCAGGAAAGCAGATTTTTAAAACAATAAGTTCGGCAAACATCTAAATGTAGCAAGGATATCTCTTATTTCCTAATAATCTATATGATCCGAAAAAGAGCTCTCAGAAGCTTTATGAAGGATGAATTAATATGCGGCTAACGAAGACACAAAGTTTTGTTTCAAACAGTTTCTTCTCTGGATACTAAGAATTTTTTTGAAACAACTGAAAAGGACCTTAAAACATTTTTTACCGTCTCGTACCCTCTAAGGCGGTATCCCTCTTGATAGAAATTACTGATGAGCTTGAGAGTTTTTCAAAGCAAAAAGGAATTAAATTCAAATTAAATTGAGTTCGCTACATATTTTTAGCGAAACATTTAAATTCTATATTGAGTACGTTCCGCAGTCTGTGGATATTCAGGAAAAGTGCGCTATTGGTGTGAATTTATAAAGCTAATTTATAAAACTGAAAAAAGGATGAAAAAAGTATAGAATAAAATAAAAAAGGCATTTTTTCCGGATAGGGGACAAATCACCATTTTTACGGAAATGCCAGTTTTAAAAAGGACAGATCTATCCGGAAAAAGGACAAATTGGCAACACTGCCCGACTCACACACACACACATATTTATGTTTCAAGAGCGGGAAAGACGTTTAATAAGTGTGACCGCTTCTTGTCTTCCTTATTATACCGGCCTCTCCTATTCCATTTCCTACACAAATTTTTTAAAATAGGTAATTTTGCTGTTCGGCTAGTCGATTTCTTTTAGTTTAATATTAAGACCATAACAAATTTTTTGTTATTCGTTATTCGTTTGTTATTGAAGAATTCCTGAATTCCTTTTATTTACACAAAGTTCCTAAACGGGCTTTGACTCCTTTCTTACGGAACAGCAGAAAAGTATGCAATTGTTTGGAGGTTCACGTGAAAGTTGTCGGACTTTGTTGGTTTTTGGATTTATTTCTATAACTTTTCAATGAACAGCTTGTTATTACATTAAAAAAAGTGTGTGTATTCGTATGACCAGCCTATGACTGCTTGGAAAATTAAATTTAGCCAAAGAATGCTGGCTACGCGCTTGGCATACTTATATAATGAATTCATATAAACTGTAAGAACAAGCCCATTTTTTGTTATTTCTTTAATGTTTAATATTTTTGAATTCTTACTAATTTTCTACTTTTATTTCCCCTCTTTTAAGTTACTATTTCTGAACCCTTGAACTTTGCTCTAGACTTCTTTGAATCTAATTGTTTTAAATTTTACTTGTGCTATTCCCCCCTTCTTCTTTCAATTTTTCCAAAATATCCTAATGGTAATTTTCAATCACCCCTCGCCATCCAAATAAATTGTCATTCTGCTCATTTTACTGCCCCCAAAGCAATAGAAAATAAAACACAAAATTTAATTGGCTTTCATAAGCAGCTTGCTCCGCTTCGACCAATGCCAACTTTTATGGCCCATGGCTTGCTAATCACATTAGCTACCATCACCCGATCACAGACTCTCTCTCTCTCCATGCCAGCCAAATAATTAGGGTAATTAAAAAGTTTAAATGATTTGTGTGGCAAGCCGTTTCAGCTGATTTGATCAACTGAACTGCGCCATTTACTTGGTGGCTGTAACCCATTCCCAGCTAAGTTGGAATATAGAAACTCTCTTGGAATTAATTGTCATTTTGCGTTAAAATAGGCACAACACGAACTATGCACAACAAATTAAGACAAAAACTTGAAATGGTTTAATTAAGTTACTGCAACTGAATTTCGGGCTACCACCAGCGAGTGGGTCGCAAATTGCCAATTAGTGTTGAGCTGCCAAGAGGATTATGAGTGGATTAAATGGAATGAGTGTGTATGTATTTGTGTATGTGAAGTTGTCAAAGAAAGGTCAACTCATTATGAGCAAAATCAAGGATTTTAATTAATGATAAATGTTAAATACATTTAAATGCAAATTAAATGCCAAATGATTTAAAAAAACAGTCGTAATTATGTACAATCGAATTGCTGGCTCTGGGTGATGATTTCAAGCTCCCGACTTTTGTTGTCATTTAATGCTTAATACAATTGCCCACAACACACAAAATGACAAAAGAGTCAATTCCCTTTTGGTCAGTGCCGCCCATGTCAGGCACTGAAACAAAAGCGTATACTGATGGGATCCCGATGAGTGGCCTGTTGCCTGCAGGCGGCAATGGCTTTCAACTCCGTACAACTTTAACGGAACAGTTTGTGTACTTTGCACCGGCAAAGGTGTTTATAATTGTATGTGAAACTTGTTGAGGGTTTCAATTATAATGTGTTTACATAACAAGCGTGTATATGGGTGGAACATAAACTTAACAGGGGCGTGGCAGAATAAGTAACTTTAGTATATGCAAATTTGTTGATAAATAACTTAAGAAATTAAAGCTCAAGATGGTAAATGCTGCATTTGAAAACATACACAGAAAAAAAACCAAGATCAATTTAATCTTTGCTGGTTAAAATGATCTTATAAAAATATCAATTTTTTCATAAAGAAATATAAATAGTCTTTCAGACGTTTTCCTGCGTTGAGACGTCATTCGATTCGTGTTAAGTGGAAGGTCCCGAGTTCGATCCCCCAGACAAAGCGATGTTTTTTTTTTTTTATAGAAAAGATCGAATTGATATTTTTAACAGACCAAGGAAGATTAATTCGTAGAATCTTAAATTGTCTCGAGTATAAAAAGTGCAAATGACTGCCATTTCACATAAATTTTTTTCTCTGTGTAGATATGATTTTCGATAATTATTTTTTTCAGATACTTACCCCAAGTTTTTAAGAAGCGATTTCCTGTAATTTTTTGAACTGAACTTTTATTAGGTTTGGGATATAGAAGTCTGGTTTGAAGGACCCAATAAATCCCTAACCAAACCTAAGGGAAGTCTAATAACTTTACCCTCTACCTCAGCCCCTGACCACTACACTCCGCACACCATTACACACACACACACACACCCACACACAATGCAACCGCAGCCATATGCGCGACTTGCACTTTAACATGCCTGAGCTGAGCTGAGTTTGGGGGTTGGCCATGTTGTTGCCTTGACTTGGCTTGGCTTTCACTGTTGTTGCTGTAAAATGCTGGATAATTGGCGTAAATAGCAAAACAGCAAATTGCCATTAACTATTGGAAAAATGTTCGCCTCGTTTGGCCTGACTTTCCGGATAGAGTCTGGATGTAGCTGCTGCTGCTGCTGCTGCTGATGGCGTTGGCTGCTGTAGGTGTTGGTGATTACGCGAAATGCAATTAAAATATTTAAGCTGCATAAAGCAACAACAACCCAGCCAACCAGCCATCACGCCAGCATAAATAATGGTCACGCTTTTATTAAAGCTTAAAGAAGAAAAGTGATTTTCGCAGATTTTTTTTTTGTTTATTGTTCTTTTTGTAGGTGTGCTCGTTGCTTATTTTTAAAGCTCAACTATTTATATACAATACCGCTTAACGCGGTATTTAATGGTATTTAATATGATGTTGTTGTTGTTATTCAACGGGATCGTAAAGTGGGATTAAAAAAAAAAAATAATGGAGTTTACTCAATGCAGTGGCTATTAATTAACAAGAGGATAGAGATTGTTGATTTTGTTGCGCATTTTTTCTTTACAAGGGTTTTACAAGCCTGAAAAGCCCCGAGTTTAATAACATGATATGAAAGTAGATTTAAGTGAAAAATGTGCACATAAATTGGGGTTTAATTTAACAAAGAATATTAAAGAGTGAGTTAAGACTCACTTTGTATATTTTGATGAGCTGTGCTGGTAGTGTTGCAACTGCTGAAAGGAAAACCTTTATTTAATTTGTACATTTTTACACAGCCTCCAGATTTCATATACTGGCGTTAGCACAAAAGTGAGTAGCTATGAACAGCTTCTTTTGTCGCTATTTATCCAGACAGACAAACGGACTATACCGACTCTGCTCTTGATGCTGATCAAGAATTTACAAAAACACTTAAACTTCCATATAGCGAATTTTAAGGGGGACAAATCCTATATACAGAAAATTCGAATTATAGAATTATTTTTGAATTGAACAAAATTGCAGTGTTCCGAAAGACTAAGAAAAAAATCAAAATTTTAATCTCTAAATCTCGAAATTTTACAGAATTGGAGCTTCTTAACACAAGAATATACGGTCCTGTTCCGAATTCTGAGTCGATTTTCGTATGTAAATAAATAATAAAAAATAGAAGGCCAACATTGCCTACGCCGATGTCTTAAATACCCTTGCAGTTTTCGAAAGGCGCTTCCAATGATAACAAATAAGTTTTTCTCATTAGAACTAGTTTTTAGGCCGATCGTTCCTATAGCAGCTATATGCTAAAGTCATCCGATTTTGATAAATTTTTTCCAGAATAGTGTGAAAGCAATTAAAACTAATATATACCACGATTGGTGATGCTATGATAGAAAACAAAAAAGTTTTTTTCACTAGAACTAGTTTTTGGACCGACCATTTATATGGCAGCTATATGCTATAGTCCTCGGATTTGGATAATTTTTTCACGAATTGTGTGCAAGCATATAAAACTAATACATACCACGACTGGTGACGCTTCGATGGAAAACAAAAAAGTTTTTCCCACTAGAACTAGTTTTTGGACCGTCCTTTTATATGGCAGATATATGCTATAGTCATCCGAATTTGATAAATTTTTTCCAGAATAGTGTGAAATTATATAAAAGTAATATATACCACGTTTGGTGACGGTACCATGGAAAACAAAAAAGTTTTTCCCACTAGAACTAGTTCTTGGACCGTCCTTTTATATGGCAGCTATATGCTATAGTCATTCGATTTTAATAAATTTTTCCAGAATTGTGTGGAAGCATATAAAACTAATATATATCACGATTGGTGATGCTACGATAAAAACCAAAAAGTTTGTTTCATTAGAACTAGTTTTTGGACCGATGATTCCTATGGCAGCTATATGATATAGTCATTCGATCCGGCCGATTCCGACAAATGTGCAGCGCATTTTTATTTAAAGACTTTTTGCAAAATTTGGTCAAGATAGCTTCAAAACTGAGGGAGGAGATAGCATAGAAACAGACGGACAGACGGACGGACGGACGGACGGACAGACGGACGGACGGACGAACGGACAGACGGAAATGAACTCAGCTCGCCGTGCTGATCAAGAATATATATACTTATTATCATAAAAATATAAATTTACATGCAAATCTGCGGCTACTAGATCTCGACATCCTTCTTGCTCGAAATGAATCCACTTTGCAATGAGCAATCGGTTTCAACGGCTAAAACAATTCTGATATTACTCAAATCTTATCCAATAAAATCTTTTACAAACAAAAGAACTTAATAACATTGAAAATTGACTCAGTCCTGGAACATGGGGATTTTACAGTAAAAAAAATTTTTTTTAATAAAATAAATAGTTATAAAATTTTGGAAATTTTTTATTTTAAAAATTTTTTTTTAAACTATTAAAATTTTGTTATTTTTAATAAAAAAAAAAAAATGTCACTTAACTTGGGTACATCAAGGCTTAGGTAGTGTTACGTCAATAACGAGAATAAAATATTTCAGAATTTTTTCGGACTAGCTTATTTTCTATGTTATAATAAAAAATCATTTTGAGACTTTTTTAATTGTTGGAACCATTGTTCGATGTGATATTAAGTTTTTTTATCCAAATTGACCAAACATTTATCTTACTTCTTTAAATAATTATTCAAAGGGCAAATATAATTTTTTTTTAAATTTTTTTAATTAGAAGAAAATTTACATAATTACTATCATACCAAGGACAATAAAATAATTTTTATTTTATAAAAAAAACTACGTTTACTTAATTACCATTCAAACTTTAACAGATCAACTAGCTCTAATCGCTAAACTTAAAAAAAAAGAACTTGTCTCATTTTTAACTTTTCAGCAATTAATTCTCCTCTACCTGATAAGCGTTCATTAGGCTCCGTTCGGTCCACATGGCCACCTTACAGATAGCCAACGATTCTGCCCCATAATTCATATGCTGACACAATCAATCTTCTCTCTATCACTGACTACTTTTACCGACAGTTTTTCCTTCAGCCTGTTTGCATTTGCATGCGGTCGCCGTTCAGTTCTGGCTCATTTATAATGGTCAGAAAATCGAGAGAACGATAGTGGCGAGGGGAGCGTGCCCATGAAATTGGATGTTCAATGCCATTATGTAAACAAAGTGTCAAATATTGTGCATTGCTGCATAAATATTTATAAATATTTTCAATGCGCGCATAATTCATTATTTTCGGCCCAAATTCGTTGATATTTATAAACTGGCCAAATTGGCTGACAGTTTTATTTATAATTTTTTTTTTGTTCGCCTACTGAAAATTTATTGGCACATGTACACACAGTTTGTTGACTTTTGATATGGACGCCTTAAAGTGAGGGAAAAGTTGTTTGGAGACTAATGTGAGCGGCACGTGCGGACAATTAGTCAACGAAAGGAAAACTTGCGGATGAAAGTGGAAAGTGGAAACGTGACTGTGCCAAGGCAAGGGCAGTTCGATTTGGGTGAAACAGTTTCAAAGGGTGAAGTTAGGTGAAGGTGGGGAAAATAGGCACATGTGTTCACATGTTAGACTTATTTTTGGCTTTTGGTTTCGCCTAAATGGATTACAGCACATTAATCTTTAGTCATCAATCAAAATAGGTTTATTTCTGACGCCCACTTAATTTTCTTATAACTCTTTAACATTCCCACATTTAGCTTGAAGTTCCTCAAAATATCACGCATTCGCTCCATTGCACTTAAATAATCTCTTCTCTTCTTATATTTTTTCTACTTTACATACCTTTTTATAATGCTCTCAAATTCACAAATATTTAGCAAACACAAACATTTAAGCTTTCCTCGGTTTGCAAGTCAATGAAATTGCGCATACGCCCTGTGAGCACAGAAAAAAATATATACTATTCTGTGTGCTTGTGTGTCTGTGGCATAAAATTTATGAAAGCATTGGCTTAACTTTCAGGGACTGCCGTAAATAAAATTGCCAAATTTAAAACCTGCAACTGGGTGAGCTTATTTAAGTAGCCAAGCAAGCAGCTACTTGAGAGCCACAACAGCAACAACATCTCCAAAACACATTTGGATGCTCACTTTTAATTTCCTGACTGGCGTTTTAAAATTTTGGGTGTGTCCAGGGGGGCACCGAACATTGGGTATTTCAGGCTGGACCAAGATCTTGTTTCTCTTTAAAAATGTAATATGGGTCATTCTTTTCAAACCGAACGGACTTTAATCTTTTTATGTTTAATTTTCATTAAAAAAAATCTGAAATTAGACCCCGACTCTCCCATAATATCTTATATCACGGTTTTACATAAAAATTTTGTTTTGTTTTTATTAAAATTTTAATTTAAAAATTGGAAGAAATCTTAAAACCGTAAAGAAGTGGTTTTTTTTTTTTAAATTGATATCTCAGGCTCTCTTTTTAAGATAACTTTTGGGTTAATTGTTATGAATAGAATTTCGTTGTGGCTATTAAAGTTATAAATTAATCAATTTATTTTTTACTTAATTATATTACATAATTATTGCCAAAGTTTATGTAAATTTTTTTAAATTTTAACCACGATGATTCAGCTTCTAAAAGGTGTAGGGTGACCATATTTTGGGTAGAATATGTTTCATAATTACAATAAAAGTTTCTTCGGTTTTAAAAGAAATGGCACATATGGTATATAGAATAATGGCATAACCAGTTTTAATCACACAACAATCAAACTGAACAGCACTCTTGTGCAGACCACAGAGCCAGTTACAGATTACTTCAGCCCAACAGAAAACATCGCCACATCTTTCCATGTCTTCATTCATTTTAAAGCGGAGTCAAGATTAAGAGATTTGTGGAATGTCTTCTGCAAAAGCCTACTGATGATAGGATCTGGAGGTACTTTCAAAAATACTGTTATTTTTAGGGACGAATGCTGAAAAAAATGAACACTAGAACAGTTCATGACCAAAATTCACGTAGACTGTCTATGGGGTACATTCTTACCCCAGAACAATTGTATGAAAATCAATCAAATTTTAATTGATTTTTAGTGAGTTATAAACACGTTTAAAGGAACACTTGTATTTAATGTAATTTGACTGCGTACAAAACATTTCAGATCTATAAATGAAAATATAATTATAATTTAAAGACCGAAAAATGCAAACAATTTGTTGGCAGTTAGGTTTCGCCAAGATAGATTTCGCGGACTGTACTTTTGCAGCCAGCAGTTATTACATTTCGATTAACACTAAGGAATTCAGTTCTTAATTTCACACTGCTGGCATTACCCAACAGACTGATCTAACTGCTTGTACTGGGGTACAAATGTTCCCCAAAGGCGTTTAAAGAACATTTTATTGTTTTTATAGCAGTAAGCTTAACATTAAGAGATTAATATAAAGAATTATCAAAGCAAAAAAAAATATTAAATCTGACTCATATAATGTTTGAAAGTCCTTCAATCTTGCGTTGAAAGTAGAGATGTCGGAAATAGTATCGATATTTCGAATATCGATATTTTCGTCGAAAAAACAATATATCTATATCAAATATATTACTCAAGCGATAAATCGTATATTGAATATTTTTTTGGGATATTTTCGGCGATATTTTAAAGTTGTGGATAAAAGAGAAAATTAATATGCCAGCGCTTTCCGACTTGGCATTGGCATATTTTATTTTTCTCGGTGCCATAAAGAAAGATTGTCTTCGTCTATAAAAAGTTTGGTTTCCAACAACAGAAGCCGAATACCCGATGAGCACATTAATAACTAGTTGAAAGTTTGTAGAGGTACAAATGAACCCCAAAAATGGTTTTAGATTAAGCAAGACTCATTGTGTGTTATTTGCATCTAAACAACGCTAAAAACCCACATTACAGGAATCGACATACAGACTTACTTTAAAGTTTAACCTGAAATTTTAGGTTATCAATGAGAAGTAATGTAAGTTACGGTACTGAAGCCCTTTAATCTCAAGAAGTTAAATTTCATACGAATAAGAACATGAGCGTATGATTCTAAAGCTGCCGGTGACTCAAGAGTCACACTGTAGGTTGAAATAGATAGCTTATTCTTTTATTAGACAGTTAATTAGGTGGATATTAATCAAAACAACAATAGTTGGTCGAAGGCAGTACAGTCGTAAAAACTTGTCTGAAGGGGGATAACCTGTGTGAATTTTGATTTTCGATCGCTTTTCCATATATTTCGTGTAAGTAAACTATTCAAGATTTTTAATTAATTCTTTTTGTATTTTGTTAGCTTATTATTCAAGTTTATACATTTTAATTTATAACAGCTTCATCAAAAAAGTGTACTTGTGACCGAAGATGGGAACGAGACCTTCCCAAAATTACGGACCCAAACGGTGCGCAGGATACACCACAAATAAGTCGTCAGAAACAAAAAACCAAAAACAAATTTTTTTCCCAATCAAGTTGCCGAGGTACTGACGTTAGGATTTCATTAATTGTGGAAAATTGCCAAAATGGCGTACTCCGGGGAAAAACATTTAATTTGTCAAGTTTATTTTAACATATTAGGGTGTGAAAAATAATTTTAAAATTTTTTTTCAAGAAACCCTTACGTCAGTTCCTCGGATTATACATTAAAATTGACCACTCAAAATTTCAGCTTGATTCATTTAATAGATTTAGCGCAATCCTGCACACCACCTTGAAAAACACTGCAATCTCCCCCGTCGAGTACAACGGGGGGCGGCCAAACCAGACGCTAATGCTTCCCGACCCAGCAGCTAACAAAAAAAGCTGGTTTCACACAAAGTTTTTCCACATGTTATAAATTGGAAATTTGCAATTAAAAAAATCTATTCTTCAAAGTATTTGTGAACCCCCCTTATGTACATTACGTAATGGATTGTGCGGGAAAACTCTCTTTATATTTTTAGACAAAAAAGTGTACTGTCGCGTTGTTTTTTGGGTGGCTGTATCAGATTGGAAATTACAAAATGACTTGACAAAACTCATCTTATGTCATTAACAGAATGCAGTTTTTTTTTAAATTTACTTTTATTCTGCTTAGCATTACCACTATTCATCATTCCCTATAATTTTATTCTACAAGATATCGCCAATTCGAACCCCTCACTTTCAAGCATTTATCTTCATTTTATTTCTGTTTTTATATCATTTTTGTTTTCTTGCTTTTCCCTTTTGCCTGCACTTCACTGAATGCTTTAACTGAGCTTAATTGGCTGGTTGCCTCCCCAAAAAACTAAGCATGCTCAAATTTTAAATGGCCAAAAGTTTGCCAAAACTTGATTTTCCATCAAATTTAATATGATTTATGTCTGCCGCCCCCCCCAAAAAAAAGGACATTCAAATTTATGCTAGACCAAAATAAATATAAAAAATATATTTTAATTAATTAAAAAATAGCCAGAAATAAAGAAATGAAACCCTTTTCAAAAGGAACAAAAATAAACGCTAAGTAGCGTAAAGTATTTGCAATGAATTTATAAAGTTTGGGCAAAAGAGAAAAAAAAGAGGCAAAGAATAATAATAGAATATTGCTCAAGGATGTCTGCTGGGTATAAGTAGGAGTATTTAATGGTGGGGTTTGGGTCTGTGCATGAATTTGTGGTATTTTAATTGGGTTGCAGAAGGTCCTTAAGGTTGATGATACTTTATGAGTGGTGCAGGAAATTGCATAATAATTTAAGCATTGCAAAGGTGTTTCGTTTATGTTGCGGCTTGGATTTCATGTTTAATAATATTTGTGGGAAATGGAAATTGAAACTGAAAAAGCAGAAAAAGTGGTTTGCTAGGAGGAAATGTAATGGTTATGGTCTTTTAGTGGGTTTAAGTGCTTTCAGATATGTATTCTTCTTTAAAGTAAGCAAACAAAAGTGAATGTTAAATTTCGACTACGATAAATTTGAACTCGGGACTATTCAGTCTAATGCTGCAATAAAATTGTGGTCTTCAAAAATGGGGAATTTAACCTGGTTTGCAGAAACTTACCCAACACCTTCTCAACATCCCCTTCCTGTTGTGTTTACTCTCCATTATGTGGTCAAGTTTAACCCACATAAATATGCTAAACTTTAGCTCCCAGTAAGTCTTTATTTAGCCCCGGGGCTTATCAATTTGCACTTCAGTTTGCTTTTAGAAATAAACATATTCATATCAAACCTTCTCATAAAAGACTCTAAAGCTTATCGAACAAAACAACTGAGCTTAGAGCAAATATTCGGTTGGGTCAATGCATTAAATAGGGATTTCTCTGTGGCACACACACACACCCACTCATACGCACAAGCAATATACGCCCAACTTTCCATCAAATGAAAGTCCTCGAAATAAAAGCCCTGACCAGACCAGCAAATACTAGATGGACAGCGCCCAATGTTTTGCCATAATTTGTGCTGCCAAAAGCAAAAGCAAAAAGTAAAACTTTGTTTGCAGATAGACGTCTCTCTAATAAGGCTCGTCGTTGCTCTGTAGCTTTGATTGATTAAGTGCCTGCATTTGACGCGAACACTTGACAAGCCAAACTGGCCCCCCCACCCCCCGTTTCTTCTTACCGAATAATGTTGTAAAAATCTATAGAGCTTTAACACATTGTAAACATTTGTTTTTACGAGGCCAACCGCAGCGCCAAATAGAACAAACTTTGACACTTTTATGCACATTACATTTATTACTAATACGCCACGTAAACACTTAAAGGCCGCACCGACTCGGCACTGTGGCTCAGAGCAAACAAGCAACTTCCGTTTGTCGTTTGCCATTCAAAATGTGCCACACAAACACGCAAATAAACAAACAAACAAACAAATGACAACAGGCGCAGGGCAGTCAACAGACTGAAAGAATAAAAGAACGAAAGACAGGCAGGAAAATGCAGGAGCAAGGCAAACTTACAAAAGCCCGGCTCATAACACGGCACGACAGGAGGGTGCCTGCTGTTAGGAAGTGACAGTTCTTTATTTTGTATTATTTAGTTGCCCTTTTTCTGCTCAGAGGTATAGCAAATAAGACATCACGTTGGTTGAAAGAAACATTTTAAAAGAAATTAAATAATGAAAGAATTTTAAACACTTTTTTTGGGGGAAACCGAAGATATTTTGGTAGGGGTAAATTTAAATTCCAAAGTATCACACAAACATAACACACACTGTGAAAGCATTCGACTGGCCAAACGTAGCTTGAATCTTGGTATGTTTAATACAACAGAAATTTCTTGAGAACAATGGAGAGCAACGTTTTCAGACGTGGTTGTTGATTTTCCGCTTGCTGGTCATAGAATACAGAACTTGCTTGAGAACAGCTAAGAGCTTAACAGTAACCAAACCGAGAAACGTAGAAACACACAACAACAACCACATTAGAAGAATAGGCTATCTGTAACGATTTGGGTATGAAAGATCAGATTGGTGCATCCATTGTGGCGGGTGCAAGATGGAAGATGCTCACATTGTCCTTCTTAAGTGTCCGAAATTTGTTGCTGAACGTAGAGCGTAGAAGAGCGCTCTTGACGGCTGACTGCGTTGAGACGTCATTCCATTCTTGTTAAATACAAGGTCTCGAGTTCGCCTCCAGAACAGGCAATGTTTTTTTTATTTTTATATAAAAGAGATCGTATTGATATTTTTATCATATCAAGTTAATCTTCGTCATTTCTGACTGAAATTGATATGAAAAAATGTGGAAATGACTGCCATTTCATATCAATTTTTTTCTCTGTGTATAATTTGGGACTCAAAATGATTAGCATTTGAGAAGCCATAAAAATAACAAACACAAAGCCTGACACATTTGCTCAGACTCACTATCAGTGCTAAAATCCATCAGAAATATCGAAAACCACACATACTGAGCAGAAACTATACGGACAATACTTAAAGGAAATGACTTGGCCGATGATAACGCAAAAATAGCAAACAAATTCCTTACAATCACAACATACAACACAAACATATCAGATCTTAACAGATATATAAAATTAGATATCAGATATTTAAAATTTTTAAATCATTAATAATAAAAACTTGATACCATAAAAAAAAACTTTTCTTAGCAAAACACATATTTCGATCGATCGGTCCTATGGCAGCTATATGCCATAGTCATCCGATTTTAATACATTTTTCTTTCAAAATTATGTGAAAGCATATAAAACTAATAGGGCTGCAAACTGGTTCGGAACCGAACCCCTAAAAACCGGTTCGGATCGGGTTTCTTGGGTTCCCCACACCGGACCATGAACCGAACCTCTTACATTTTTGACCCCTCGAACCTGAACCCAAACCAAACCAGTTTTTCCAAAAATAAGGTTCGGTTCACAAGAATAAGTAATATTACAAACGAAAGAAATTCTTAATGAGATTATGATCTTAAAGAGTAACTGTGTCTGATTGTAAAGAAGGAAATAATTTTTTTGATTCCTTCGAAAATTGTCGAATTTAAAAATTTTTTGAAAAGATCTAAAAACGAAGACCTAAAAAATATTACCATATCATAGTTCTCGTATAGATGAACTTCTCAAGGAAGATATATGTAGAGCCTTCACAGAAATCAAAACCCGAGATATTTGAACTAAAATCAATCCCAATGGATTCGGATTTTCCAATTCTGAGTATCTTGTCTAATGATGTTCTTATATCAATTGTATATTCTTTTAACCAATTGAACAGTATAATTAAATAAAAATAAAAAAACTATACTTGTTTGTTCCAGTTCCAGTGTTCAGAGGATTCTGGAACCGGTCCGCGAACCGAACCCAAAGATACCTCAAGGGTTCAAACCTCCTAACCGAACCTCCTACAAAAATTAAGAGGTTTGCAGCCTTGAAAACTAATATATTCCAAGATTGGGGACGCTGCGATAGAAAACAAAAAAGTTGTTCTCACTAGAACTAGTTTTTTGACCGACCGTTTCTATGGCAGCTATATGATATAGTCATCCGATTCGGTCGATTCCGACATATTAGTTGCGTGCAGTAAAAAGAAGACTCTGTGTTGAATGCGTTCGTCCGTCCGACCGTCCGTCTGTCCGTCTGTTTCTATGCTATCGGCTACGCCGATTTTAGCCCTTTTTTTGTGAAAATTGGCTCTCCCAAGTAACAAACATTTTATTTAAATTTTCTGTGCTTAAAATGTTTTATTTTTAAGAATTTTGAAATTTCAATATTAAAGTTCAGATATTTTTTCCGATGGTTCCACAAATTTTATCATAATTTCGGAATTTTTAAGCCCAGGCCTACAAATAATTCCTAACTATATTTTATTAAAAATAAATCGATTTTGAGTTATATAGGTTGAAACTTCGTTGCAATTTTTCCGGAAAACTTTGACTTCAAAAATGTATCAAAAGTTAGAATATTTAAAGTTTGTAATTTGCCACTCTGATCGCATTAATACATTAATTGGGCATCCAAAAAACTTTCCTGAGATATAATGTGTAGTCAAACGGATAAGATATATATTCTTACTCTCGCTCTATCTTACAAGGAAAAAATATAAAAATAAAGTCAATTTGCAGTAACTTAGTCGATTATCCATGATTTTAACAAACGATACTAGTGTAACATCCCAAGGTATTTATGCGAACGTAAAGAAAATTAATAATTTTTTAATATTCTTCTCGAATTATTTGGATCAAATTTGTATGACAAGTCTTAAAAAGGTTTTAATTTAACCAAAATAACTCAAAAACGATTAACTCACAGTAGAATGCATTTCAGATTTTTTTGGATGTCTATTTATTAGCTATGATTCCGTAAAAACCTATTCACAATCAGTTAAGTTGTTCGGAAATTTTTGTGGCTGACGGCAAAATCCCGAAAAATAGATTTGATTTTTCAATCTAGATTTGAAAAATTCATAAAAAATATATTAACACTTTTTTAATTTTGCCCATTATTTGGAAGCCAAAATCCATAAAAAAATTGATTCTTCTCCAAGCCTTTTTGGCTGTTGCAGAGTGTATTACAGTCGGCATTGACTGACTATATTACTTGGAATTTTATAGCAAAAAAATAATTTTGAGCTGTACGAATATATAATGTGACTTATTTTTGCACACATTAATTTCATATGTATTATTTCGGCTATTTATTAATATGAATAAATACAATATTGAGTTTCATATCAGATAATCTTATTTTTTTTAAATATAACTCAAAGATTTTGCTATTCACAGATTCAGAAAACTATATTTATCTCGATTTTCTATAATAAATAATATTGAATTTTCAGTCATGGTATTTAAGTATTATAAGGAGTCGTTGAATAGGACTTTTAATATCATTTTGCTCAAATGACCTTATGGTGATTTATGTGGCACCGACAGTCAGCATTTTTATTATCTTGTCCCCCTTTCAATAATTTGTTACTTTTGCAGGGCATCTAATCTTTAGTTGCTTACGCTTATCAGTTTATTTTTGTTGTATCCTGAATTTATATGCCCGCTTGGTTTTATTTATTTATGTAAATAGCACAACGTGACATTGTCAAATGTGTGTGGGCTGGAAGTGACGTCGCCGCTGATCCCGAAAATGCTGGCTGCCTGTCCTGACAAACACACACACACTTGGCGCGGCTGACTGGGCTTAACCATCCAAAAACAGAGTGGCATAAACCTACTTGGTACCTGCTGTGCCCCTTTATTATGCAGTAAAAAGAAATAAGAAGTATAATAATAACGCAAATGTGTGTGCAAAAGACTACTGACAAATAGGTAGCAGCAGGTGCGCAAGCCAGTAAAATCAACATGAAAATCCGTACATAAAAAGGTGCAGCCCCCAAAAAGTAGGCAACAGGAAAAAGTTTAGTTTTTCTTTTGACATGACGCCTGTCTAAACGGAGTCAGAGTCAGTTCGGTTATAGTCGTCCTTTTGCAGTCTGTTAGCCGGTTTGTTTTGGCTGTTTGCCTGCTCGTCTATCTTGCTGTCTGACTGTCTGTGTGTCAGTCTGTTTGGTTGTTTGTCTAGGGGTCTGTTGATGTTCTTGTTGTTGTTAGAGGCAGTACATCAGCCGTATGCAGGCAAAAAAAAACGCCCACTCGACGTAGGCTGCACTTTTCAAACACACATTTTTTGGTGAGAGGGAATTCCGGCATTTATATTATGCAACAAATTCACCAAATTGTTGAATTTTATACAAACAATTTAAAGCATTTAAGTTCCTAGTTCTTTGCAAAATCTTTAACCCTTCGACTTTTGAATGAAACAATTTTTTTATAGTTTTTCAGAACATCTTCCCTTTGATTTTGGCTAACCATTTGTCGGCCATTTGCTGCATGTCTAACTGTTGCTGCTGTCAGACCACTTCGTGTCCTGTCTGGCCTAAGTGTGTGTTAATTTTACGCCTGTATGTGGAAGCTCACTTTGTTTGGGGCGTGTGCTCTTGCTGAGGTTAAGTTTTTGCAATTTGAATTAAGTGCACGTCGTCGTATCTTTCCTCTCTCTCTCTCTCTCTCTCTCTATTATTTTTATTGCGACTAATTGCTCATTTATTGTTCAGCTGACGTGTGTACTCCATGTGGGGTTAGCCCCAATCAATGTTTGGTTTTGCCTGCCCTAATTATTGGCTTCAAGCCTGGCAAATTTATGGTCATTGCTTTCGCTGGTTTGGCTATCATATGCCCACACTTGGCCGACTCTTGATTGCAGACGACCAAATTTAATGCGTTTTTAATTTGCAACAACGTTTTTATGACTCTTCTCTACGGCCCCGTGGTGCAATATCAACGGGAGGAACAGAAAAAATTTCGCTGACTCGTCGAGGCTGGTTGTAAACACTTAATGTGCAGGTCGCGTTTACATACTAGACCCACTCACCATTTTTTGGCGTAGCAGCGGCGGCTTTAGCAAAGCTAAAAGGGGTGAAGAAATTATTTTTAGCCATTTAAAAAAAAATTTGGAATAATGCGCGTTCGACTGATGGAAAATGTCATTGAAGGCACGTACTTATTTAATATTTGAAATTTTTTTTAATATATTTCAGATCCTTATATAAAGATACATTTCTTTATCAGAAAAATGTGTTTTCATGGATCTCAAAATAAAGATTTGAATATAAAAAATTCCTTTATAAATTCAAGGTCGCTTTTCAAAGTACTTCAGGTACTCGAAGTGCCTTTTGATTTCCACTTCAAAAAACCATTTGAGTAAATTATGGTCTATTTGATTGGTTCGAAATAAAACAGCTCATCAGCTCATGGCACAGTGGTCGGTTTTCTATGAAATCGGGGGCCAAAAATACTTCCAGTAGAGATATCGAAGTATAAATGGGATTTACAACTTAATAAAATTGTAATAAGTAATAAATCTTTGAATGGTCATGGTAAAACAGCTCAATACCCCTTCCTCCCACCACCAACTTCATCCCTAGACTAATTAAAAACTGAAATATAGAAATATTTTTTTATTAAGAACAAGCCTTAAATGAGATATTTATTACAAAAGATTTAAAAAAAAACTGTATCAGATTAGTTAATAAAGCTTTTAATTGTATTAGATAATAAATATTGATTATAAAGATTGATTCAAAAAGAAATCGACAGACTTTTAAATATATTTAATGATTTCTTACTTAGTTAATTTTGCTGCTCGGTCCGAAAAGGATCGTAGCTCTGGAGTTAAAGATTAATCAAATTCGTTTTCATTGAAACACTCAACATCTGACGCATGTGACGAAGTCAATACAATACATTATTATTCTTATTTCTTGATTTTCCAATCGATACTACTGCATATTCAAAAACATTGTGTGGCCTGAATTAAAATTTTCTCAACTGATGCTTGAAGGATATGCCATTAATACTTTTTGACAGTTGTTTAGCTAGGGCATTTTTTCCAAAGCTCTCAACATTTATATCATACCCTTAAGACAGTGCTTGCAAAAATGTTGAACACTTTTTTCAGTGAGTCATTGAAAAATTCCTTTCAGTATTTATAACATAAGGAGACCCACATCTGCCAGATTTGGGTTTGACTACAATAAGCCAAACCAAAATTCTCCTGACAAAACTATCAAAAACCAACCAGACGCGCTTTGTGTAATTGAAGATAACTTAAAGTGAAGCAAAAGGCGGAAGCTCAAAAATCAGTTTTAGAATCTTAAAAAATTAACCAATATTAGGAAAAAAAAATTATTTTTTCTTTGGCTAAAATTTTACTTTTTGGCTGGGCATAACACTCAAAAAGGCACTGGGAAAAAATACCTTTTACAACAAAACCACAACATGTTATTACATAAAATACAGCTTGAACATATAGTTAATAACTTTTTATTCAAAATTCATTTTTATTTGCAGCAATTCCGAATGACTTAAGATTTTAATTAAGGTGTTCAATTGACGTCTACAAAAAATAGGTGTAGCGGTGTAGAGTCATGATTCCGGTACTCCAGGTTATGGGAAATGAAAACGGTAAATGACAGAATTAATGTTATTCTGGCCTGTATCTCAATCATAAAAAATCAAATTATTTGGAAAAATTGGCGGCCATTTAAAAATAAAAATTAGATTTTATACCTTTTTTTCTTGTAGATGAGTGTAATAAAATAGTAAAAAATTGTTTTTACTCTTAATTGAGGTACGGGCCGGAATTACATCAATTCTGCGTCGATGGCAACATGGCTGATCAAAATCGGTTAAGTAGAACTGTTGTGGTTTCAAGAAAAGCGCGCTTAAGGGGGTCTTCTACCTTTGAAAATATTTTTTTTTCGATTTTTTTGTTTTGCCTTATTATTACAGCTTGAACATTCCCCTTTCATCCCCTTTAAACCATTTTCAATTATTCGAAATAGTTTAGCAGATATATCCGTTTTAGTGGAGCAATGTTCTTGCCAATGTGAGTATTTTCAACGTTGCTGAAAACTTTAACCGCGTTTTTCTCTAAACCACGTTTTTTGACCTGGTAGCCATGATTGGGCCAGTTCTACTGAACCGATTTTGATCAGCCATGTTGCAATCGACGCAGAATTGGTGTAATTCTGGCCCGTACCTCAATCATGAAGATAAACAATTTTTTACTATTTTTTTTACACTAAACAACAAAAAAAAAACGTCGAAAATATAATTATTTTTTTAAATGTTTGTAAATTTTAGAAAATTTTTTTTTTTTATGATTGAGGTACGGGCCAGAGTTACATCAATTCTGATCATAACCTCATTTACCGTTTTCAATTTCGATAACCTGGAGTCCCGGAATCATGGCCACCACCTCTACAACTTTTTTTTTGAGGCCTTATTTGGCAGGCCGATAACTTTTTGAACAGCCCTTGAACTCCAACATTTTATTTTATTTTACTATTTAATTAATTAATAACATAAAACAAAAAACCAAATTGAAAAAGCTCTTATGGTTTTTCCTCCAGAATTTTTGTAAAAAACACTCATAAAGCACTCGTCAAAGGTAGAATACCCCCTTAAAGTTTTGAGCAACTTAAAATATACGCACTTTAGCTAAAACATTGCTCCACTAAAAAGGCCATATCTGCTAAGCTATTTTGAATTTTTGAAAATGCTCTGAAGGGGATAAATGGGGAGTGTCCCCAGCTATATTAAAAATGCAAAGCAAAAAAATATGCAAATTTTTTTATCGATGGTAGAAGCGAATGGTAGAAAGAAAAATATCGACGAAATTTAAATAACATTTATCAAGCTACACCGGCGAATACAATTTAGTGAAGAAAAAGATCAACATAACAATCAAGCATATGGGGCGTTCTTTCTCAAACGTCCCAGTCAAAAAATGGAAATTTTTGGATTGGCTTCATTCTTTGGTGAATTGTTATCCTATATAAAAGAAACAAATTCACAAAATATTAACTCATTAAAAAAAAAATGTAGAAATTAGGGGGGGTGGAAGTTTTGACATTTTAAGTGACATTGGTATTTTTAAAATCGTATAACTATGACAAAACTTTATAGATTTGAAATTGTGAATATGTCATTTTAAAGCATTTTTCATGTACTTTTTGAAAATAATAACAAAAATAAAAAACAATTAAAATTCACCCCCTATTTTCCAAAATTAACCGTTATTTTTCAATTTTGTCCCAAATGGGTATTTAAAAAAAAAATTTTAATATTTTTTGAAAAGCTTAGGTCATTTCCTATAAAATGTGTAAATATGATAGTGGGACAACAATAAGTTTAGGAAATACCCTGCAGTTTTTGTATATTATTAAAAAATTCCTATGGCAGCTATAGTCATCCGATTTTGATAAATTTGATCATGATTGTGTGAAATCATATAAAAAAAAATCACCTTAGCTTTTTCAAAAAAAAAAACAATTTTTTTTAAAAATACCATTTGGGTCAAAATTTAAAAAACCGGTTAATATTGAAAAATAGGGGTGAATTTTATTTTTTTTTTTTGTTATTATTTTCAAAAAGTACATGAAAAATGCTTTAAAATGACATATCACAATTTAAAATCGTAACGTTTATTTTTTTAATTATTATTATTAATTCAATACTTCCTAAGTTATTTTGTCCCACTATCATATTTACACATTTTATAGGAAATGACCTAATCTTTTCAAAAAAATTCAATTTTTTTTAAAATACCCATTTGGGACAAATTGAAAAATAACGGTTAATTTTGGAAAATGGGGTGAATTTTATTTTTATATTTTTTGTTTTTTTTCAAAAGTACAGAAAATGCTTTAAAATGACATATTCACAATTTCAAATCTATAAAGTTTTCTCATAGTTATACGATTTTAAAAATACCAATGTCACTTAAAATGTCAAAACTTCCACCTCCCTAATTTCTACATTTTTTTTTAATGAGTTAATATTTTGTGAATTTGTTTCTTTTATATAGGATAACAATTCACCAAAGTATGAAGCCAATCCAAAAATTTTCATTTTTTAACTGGGACGTTTGAGAAAGAATGCCCCATATCTAGACTTGGAAATACCAAGGGCAATAGCGGCTCCTAAATTTAACTGGCACCGAAAAACAATGGCTTTAGGCAGAATTACAAATTTTAACTCAAATCACCCACCTAACCAGAGAATAAGCATTGACAAAACTTATTAAGAACAGCAAACATTAAAACATAGACCTACAAATTGTATATAAATTAAGAAAACGCTGATAAATAAAATTATAGAGAAAAACTTATAAAAAGAGCGAAACTACAAACCAATTTTAAAACAAAAGAACTAAGGATAGGAACACAGACAATATAAATTTATTAAATACCCAATGTCACAGGCCAAAACTATGGCTCAAACAAATGATGGAGCAACTGACCACAGCATTCAAAGCACATGACAGCACAAGATGCGTGTTTACAAATATGACAGACAGAATAATAGCTCTTACCATATTTGAGATCTGTTCGTTTTGATTTCGTCAACAACAACAAGGAGCGCATTTGGAGGCCAGTGGACCGTGGAACGGCCTTGGGAAATATTTACGAATTAAACACTTTGAAAGTTCATTAATGTGCCCGTTGAATTCACCTGGATTTTGCATCTTCCAACTACCACTTCCGATTTTTCTTGGATAGAAAATAAAAACTCAAAGTTCAAGACATTTTTTTATCGCGGAGTCCGTAAGCTGCCTGAAAGATCGGTCTAATTCGTAGTTAACAATAGACAGTATTTTAAATAAAATAGATTTCAATTTACTATTTTACAAAATAAAGCTTGAAAGTAAATAAAAAACAATTAAATTTACTTGCTCAGCCAAAAAAAAACTAAAGTCACCTTTTTGTAGATTTTTTTTGTGCACAAGTGATATGCTGGGTTTATATTGGGTCATAAAATGACAAATGCCTGAAAATGACAAAAGTTTTGACTTGAAAATGACAGAAATTTGACACAAAATGAGGCAATGTAAACCCAGCCTTTGGCTTTTCGTAGTAAGTCAAAGTTTTTTGTACAAGTGCGTCAATACGCAATGAAGTGAACACGCTTCCAATTTTAGTTTTTATCTATCATTTTTGGTTGATTAGCATAGACCTTTTATCTGGAACGTGTGGACTGTAAATCCATTTTGTTAATAACTTATACAAAACCTCACAACAAATTTATAATAAATTTAATTTTGTTCATGTTATTAAGTTGTCCCTCTCAATTACGCCACTGTCGGCACTATCCACTCTTTTCCTGTCATTCCAGCCTTCTGTTTGTGGGTCCTGTGACTTTTGGTACATTTTTCGGTTACAATAACAACAACAAAAAGACAACAAATTTGCACACAACGTTTATGTAAAATAGGCAACATTTGTTTTATTGTCAGGGGCTGCTGTTCCACTTGTTTTATACCCGCCCCGCCCACCGTCCGGTGGTCGACAGTCGACATTTACAGCCATGGACCAAATGTTGGGGCACGCTTTCATTTTAATTGCACACATGCTTATCATTTCAACAGCAGAACCAACAACAGCACCAAAAACAGCGGACATTATATATAGAACTCTCATGGCACTCTGACCCCCCTCTGCCGGCCCAGCTCGTTAGCTCTTGGAAAAAATAAAAAAAAATTTGCCAGAATATTTTTGCTTTCCAATTCAGTTTTTCGTGTGCCTTCTCTTTCTCTGTCTGAAATTTGCAAATAACGAAAACACGGAACCACGACCAGGAACCAGAGAGAAGGGCAGAACAACAACTGTTGAATGTACATAAAAGGCTGCAGGCCAAGCCCATAAAAGTCAGCTACTTAAACGCAATTTAACTTTAATATGAGAACGGGGAACCGAAAAACGGGCAAACGAAACCGACATCAACAAATAAACACACACTTTTTGCCCCCCACACACACACGCCCCGCTCTCCAAAAACTGAACAGATTTTGCAGGCGGCCCCGTTGACTATAAAAAAGATTTACTAGCTAAAATTTATGACCCTCCCGCACCCTTAGCTGGGCTAAGGGGGTGCAACAATAAGGTTAAGCTTAAGCAAGAACAAATTTCCCATTTTAACTTGCATTGTAAATCTCAATTAAAGTTCCTGTTTCGACTACCGAAAAAGTGTTTGCTATCGTTTGGGAATGTTTGGCATGCGATGGCCACTCAATCTAATTGAAATCTAAACGAAAGCAAAGCTTAAAACAAAACATTTGAGCTGGAAATATGCGAGTGGCAAAGCAGGAAGTGGAATTTGCAAGTGTTAAAATTTAAGCTAGTATTTTAAATTTCAACGAAAAATGAATGGAGTTTGGAAAGGGTGGCTACACTGAAGAAAATGTTAAGTATGAAGATGATATTATTTTATCATTTTTCTTTTTTAAATTTTAAATAAATCACTTGAAAAATAATAGGATGAGGAATGTCTTTCTTGATTTCAAACCTTAAAAAAACCAATTTACTTAAATTTTTCATTAAACTAATTTTTGCTTAAATTGCTGCTGAAAATTGTTCTTGAATGTATAAACTTTTATTCTTAACCTAAACTATTTCAATCAAATCAAAATGCAGAAAATTCATTACGGACTAAGATGAATCCGGCAAAGTTACCTTAAATGCAAAGCATAAAAACGTTTGCCCAAATTGCTTTAAAAATAATCTTATGAATAATTTAAATAACTGCATTTAGATTCTATTTATTTATTTGTCATATTTAAGATATTTTCAAATAAACTTAGTTTACACCCACTGGCTGGCTGTCAAATTTTGAGGTGTCAGTTGCCTTCATACATGAGTGAGCCACAGGCAGTGGCAGTTGACTGTTGCCATATTCTTTCAAAGTAATCTGTCAGCCAGTGTTAACCCTTAGACAGACTTTTAAGGCCACATGTGGTCAATATTATTTATATGACCGACTAGTCGGTGATCTTGATCGTGTTGTCACTAGAATTTTTCGTGCAACTTTAAATAGCTGGCTTTTACAGCCACCGAGGCCAAGCTTTCTCAATCTCTTGTTTCGTGTGTCTTTTAATTTTCGATCAAGAGAAATGAAGCTACAGTTTAACACCAAATCCGAACGCCAATGTTGTTTGGAAAGCTTTTTCTTGGTTACATACTTTTCAGCTGGATACAATAGATCTCCTTCGACCTTATGTGTAAATAATTTGTATGCAAATAAAAATATAAGATGTTCCGAGGTGGAATCGAAACCAGCGTATTGTCTACTAACAAGTTCTACATGTCGGCCTCCATGCGAGTCGTCATCAACTGATTTTCATGCTGATTAAATTTTAAAAAAATTATAAAAATATTTGACAAGTTTCTCTGAGTGCAACAATGCAATAGGAACATATTGCTTAAAGATAGGCTTAAATTGGGTCATAAAATGACAAATGCCAGAAAATGACAAATGTTTTGCCTTGAAAATGCCAGGAGTTTGACTCAAAATGAGGCAATGTAAGCCCAGCCAAAGATGTTGCTCTGAGATTTGCCTATAACATTATCCTAATAACTTTGAAGCGCTCTAGAACTAACTAACTCTTTCGTGTCCTTTGTTAACTAATCGAGTGATTAGTTTCTATTCTTGGTATTTTCGCGCGCGTTAACCAAAGCAAATACGTGAATTATGCCTCGTCTTTTGGTTTTTAATCAAGTTTTCACAAAAATGGTGCCTACTTTTTCGGGCCCGCATAGCGTATACGCCACATTTATTCACAAATACATTTTCACAAATGTGTTGCTAACTTTGAAGGTATTTTTTTTTAAATCCAACCCCCTTCTTATTGGAATATTCAAATGACTACCAGTCGGATAAGGCAACTCCGAATTTAAGTCCGAAATATGAAAACTCTTACATTTCAGCAATACCGTCATTCCAATTAAAATCGGGACATCGAAAAACTAATGTATGCGACACTAGTTTACAGTGAAAAAGACTCATTGAAGCCATTATTTTTTAATGAAGTATTTTGGAATGCTGAACTCAAAAATGAATTTCAAAAAATTGTGTATGGATACGATTTTGAGTTAGAATTTGTTTTTAGTTTTTCGAAAGGTTTATAGATTAAAATCTATAAAATAGTAAAAAAATGTTGTACATAATTTTTATTACCAAATTGACATTAAATTAGGAATTATTTAATTAGAAATCAAGATATTGTTGGAGAACAAAAGGGAAGACATTCAAAAATTATTTTATTGAGATTTGATTTAATATTTGGCAATTTAAAATAATTTGTTGTACAAAATTTTATTTAAAAAAGATCGCAATTATTTTGGTTTTTGAAAACGCTATGATATCGAAAATCTGTAAATGTAGTAAATTAAAGGACATCTAAATCTATTTATTCAGATTTCACAAGAATCAGATATAATTTGTTAACAATTTAGAAAAATTTTAACTTGATGAAAAACTTAAAAAAAAAAACATTTTTGTATGAAGTCATCGTTATAAATCATAAAACTAATGATGCAGTTTGATTCCCAGAGCCCGAAATAGGGGAAAACCGTAAAGTTGGTCATGTCATTTTTTTCGACTTGCACAGTGATATCAAAAAATATTCAGCGCTCGAAAATACATAACAAAATATTGTAATTTGCTCAGGTCAAAAAGAGTCAACAATAGAAATATGAAATAAAAAAATAGAAGGCTAACATCGGCTACGCCGATGTTTTAAATACCCTTGCCGTTTTTGAAAGGCGCTACCATTGATAACAAAAAAGTTTGTCTCACTAGAATTAGTTTTTAGACCGATCGTTCCTATGGCAGCTATATGATATAGTCATCCGATTTTGATAAATTTCTACAGAATTGTGTGGAAGTATATAAAACTAATATATACCAAGATTGGTGATGATTCGATGGAAAACAAAAAAGTTTTTCTCACTAGAACTAGTTTTTGAATAGACCGTTTATATGGCAGCTATATGCTATAGTCATCCGATTTTGATCAATTTTTCCAGAATTGTGTAGAACCATATATAACTTATATGTACCACGATTGGTGACGCTACGGTGGAAAACAAAAAAGTTTTTCTCATTAGAACACGTTTTTGGACCGACCGTTTATATGGCAGCTATATGCTATAGTCATCCGATTTTTACAAATTTTTCCATAATTGTGAGGAAGCATATAAAACTTATATGTACCACGATTGGTGACGCTACGATGGAAAACAAAAAAGTTTTTCTCATTAGAACTAGTTTTTGGACCGATCGTTCCTATGGCAGCTATATGATATAGTCAACCGATCCGGCCGATTCCGACAAATGTGCAGCGTATTTGTATTTAAAGACTTTCTGCCAAGTTTGGTCAAGATAGCTTCAAAACTGAGGGAGGAGATAGCATAGAAACAGACGGACAGACTGACGGACGGACGGACGGACGGACGGACGGACGGAATATACCCTCTGCAAGGGTATAATAAATATAAATATAAGTTTTGAGAAATAAGCCCCGAGAAATTAAAAAAAAAATATAATTAGGGGATTCACGACAACTTGCTTAATAGATAACCTGTTAAAAATGAAATCTCCAACAACAAAATGTACTACCGAAAAATAAGCTGACATCACCAGCCTAGAGCTGGGTAATGTGGTTGCCTCAGTATTGGTAAACACTTCAAACAGTGTGTACCTATTAGGTGCCAGAATTGTTATATTTTGACGATAAAGCGCCACTATTTTATAAAGCACACTAAGCTGGCACTTCGACCTTGGTGACAATGGTGTAGAGGTTAAGGTGTGAGAGTGAAAGTCAACAAAACTTGAGTTCAAATTACGGTAAGGTCGGTCTATAATTAATTTTTTTTTTTTTGTTCTTTAAGAACCTTTTAACGATTGCAATTACATAAAATGCAATCACATATTATTTTAAGCCATTGTCTTTTCGTATATTTTAAATTTACGTAACATAAATTTTTTCAATATAGTTGGCTCTGATTTATTGAGTTTTAATAATCAAGAAATTTACTCAAAAGTGTGTTCACGACAGATGAAGATTAAACATAATTTTTCAATAGGTTATAAAATAAGCAAGTTGTCGTGAATCCCCTAAATTATTTTATCCGAATTCAAATTAACCGTATGGGCTCAATATTTAAGGCGTTCCACACCAACATTTAACTTTACCTAAACGAAAGGTGGTTAATGTCATTAAACATGGCGAGGAAATTTACCTAAGCAAACCGAATACTGTGGCGATTTCCAGATTAGTTCAGCATTTTTGAAATAACACCTATTTGGCTGAGCAGTTCATCACAGTTTATCAACGATCGATTATCACTGTTTACCTTAATTTACCTCGGCTTACTTAAGCTTGCCTTAGTTAAGCCGAATAAACATATCTAATTTAATTCATAGACTAAATCAGCTCACCGAACACCATTTCAGCTCCTTGCCAAAAATTCTCTATTTTTATTGGCCATCTCTTTACGTAAATACGTTCTCTCATTTCTTGGACCATTTCGTACAAAAAGACAAAGACAAACCTTTAGTTCAAATTGCGTATTTAATTTGCCTTGAGCTTTGCTCAAGTTAGCGTTTACTTTTGGCTAGTTTCTTCTCCATTTTCATTTGCGCAAATCGTTTTAATTTCTTACACATTTTCCTTCTCTTGACTGCCCCACACACACAGACAAAAAGAAAAATCTTTGCGAAACATATATACGAAAAATGTTCTGCGATTGCAATGGTCGATGGTCTGTGACTTTAGGGCAAGCCAAAAGTGCTTGGTATCCGTGTCAACGTAACTTTTATTTCCCCTGACGAGAACGGTGTGAAAAAAGAGTGGAGGAGGCTTCCACCATTGTTGTCGGTTTTTTATGACAAAGAGGAGCGCGCGAGTGCCCATGAAAACTGAAACAGTTAAACGGTGGGTGGGGAGCGGTAGCTGGGGGGGGGCCAGAATGAAAAAAATTGTTTTCCAGAACGGAACTAGCCGCCAATGTTGCTCTGCCTGCATATGTGTGGGAGTGTGCACTTGTGGATGGGAAGTAGGTGAGATATGCAGATATAGAAGCCACGTAACCAAATTTATGATGTCGTTATTTACATGGCATAAACTTTTGTTGCCTGCTGCCCGCCAGCTGCAAATAGATTTTATGCTTTTGTTTTATTTTCTACCTCGACACTCAATTTTTTTGCACTATTTTTATGTCTATCTTGGCAGTGAAAGGGTATACCAAATGAGATTGAACCACATTGTCAAAATTTTGGGTATACAAACATGAAGGGCAGCAGCGACGTCGGCACACCGACTGTATAAGCTGATACCCTTTTTACCCATTTTTATGGTTATTCCAAAAATTAAATTTTTATTAAATTCCAATAAGTCTGACACCTAAGTCCTTTATTAATATGGAACACTCGATCTATCCTCCACATGACAGACAGTCCTCTTTCTGTTGAATGCTATTTTTTAGCATTAGAACAAAATTTAAAAATTTATTTAACAGAGCATTTAGCAGTCACCCAACTCTCCCGCCTAAATCAAATTTCTTTATATTCTTCTTTTTTGTATAGTTCTACGCTATTTTAATTGGATTTTATCTTCCCGCTGCCATTTTCACAACAAACTCTTCACCGCCCGCATTGTTGTCTATATTTTTTTCATGCTACGTTGATTTAAGGTTGGGAATAAAATTGGTAAATAACTGACAGCGAAAAAAAAGGGCAGCCGCCGCACCAACTGTTGTTCATTGCTTTGACATGTTGGGGCAAGCCGCAGGCGAAATGCCGTTACCGAAGGTCGATTGAGTAGCTGGCGTTAAACCGCAAACACGCACGGCAAACGGAGAAAGAAGCCAAATCAATTGGCCAAATTATTGTATCCTCCACGCAAAACTTGTTTCTGGCCTGACAATTTCGTGCAACTTTTTGTTTCATGATTGCCATATGGATCTTAAGCCATGTTTGTGGCCATATTATGGACAATTTGGTTAATAAGTTGTGTGAGTGTGTGTGTGTGTGTGGGGCAATATGGTCTGCAAGTGAAATGGAACAACATTAAGTTTTGGACAGGGCTTAAGTGTTCTCATTTAGAATTGGATTTGAGGTGGATATAAAACTATGGATTCGATGTGTAATTATTTGATTATGTTAAGGGCATTTAATGTTTGAAGCAAAACATTTTTAAGTTGGCTTCATAGAACTTGTTCCAGTCTACAATAATCAATTTATTGCTTTTTTGAACTAATCTAACCGATGGGATATATATACGATGTAGTTGTCAGATTTTAGATAACTCAGAATCATTGAAATTAAGATGCTATGAACTTGAAATATTTATTGTACGAAGAGTTGACTTTTGCGCGTATATTGGCCGAATAATTTATATTGTGTCCAAAAATGCCAACTTCAATTTTTTAACTATATCTTGAAATAGTTGATTTATATGACTTAACTGATATGACTAACCCAATAAATAGGTCCCAAAATTGGATATTTAAATTTTAAAGGTGCCGCAAAGGCATCAAAGTTTCCAATTTCCTCTTTTACAAAATTGTCAAAAAATATTTTGATTACTTAAAAAATTGTGATGCAGGTAACCTGATCGGAGGCCGTGGTAAAATTTAAGCCCTTTATGTGCACTATGGAAGAAGAACCGAGACCGAGACTTGGGCTGGAGTCAAGTCTCGCTTATAAGGGTTGTTTATTTATTTCTGGCTGCTCCCAAACGCGAATTTCATGCACACCGCTGATTTAAAGCGTGATTTATGGTCACTAAAGACACTTAGAGCATTTTGTTACAAAGCATTTAAGCACCTTATCAGCAACGTTGAGGAACATAAAATTTATGAAATACTACTAAATCAATATTATTAATAATATTACTAAATCAATGGTCCATTGCTAAAAACCAACTGGTCAATTGTAAGGAATAATTTGCATCAATCACAAGCTCTTCGATCAGGTTGCTTGCTTCACATTTTGTAAAATACTCAAATTATTTTTAAACATTTTTGTTATAGGCGTTTTTCTTCAATGAAAGTTAAAAGTTAAATTAAGGCGAAATTGGAATCTGCGAAGCCTTTGCGGGACCATAAAACTTAAAATATGAAATTTTGGTGTTCTATGAAATTCTTTATAAAATATAATGAATTTTTATAGTTCTGTGTAGCAAAGAATTTCAAATGTTAAAAATCTTATGGAAAATTGCGCCCTAAGGTAAATAGTAATTTTAGGGTTAGGATTATTTACAATTATAATTAAAAAAAATAATTATATATAAAAAAATAAATATTATAAATATAAAATAATTAAAAAAATTGTAGGCTAACATCACCTCCGCCGATGTTTAAATACCCTTGCAGTTTTTTTTATTTTATATAAGAATTGGTTTTCCTGATTATTTTAGAAAAATTTCATTTCGCTTAGAACCTGTCCCAAGCTTACCAACAGATTGCGCCACTTTCCGTAACCATTTGGCTGACCAAGCCAGAAGCCGATTGGGGTGTGGGAGCTATACGATATATTTATCCGATTTTGATCAAACCTAGCAAAATTGTGTTGAAGTAAATAATATTTACGATTAACAAGTATAAAGTTTATAAGTTTATACTATAAACACGATACCTTTGATAACGAAAAAGTTTTTAACACTAAAACTTCATTTTCATCCGATTGTTTTTATGGCAGCATTATGCTATTGTCATCCGATTTTGATCAATCGGCAACCTATGATGAATAACTGCGGTTTTCATTAGTCATTGCCTTGATTCATTATTAATTAATTAAACTACAAATAATCATCAACTAAGACAAAACAACCGGGATTTATTTAGTTATTGTTACCTAAATCGCACAATACATGAAATCGGATTGAAAAAGCTCTCCTATACTACGTTTATGCACAAATAAAAAATCATTCTTTTTGCCCTTCAAAGTATGCTATGTTTATGAATATAAATAATTTAGGTAAATATTTATTTTTAAGAAGCCTTAACACATATTATTTTTGTATACCTTTGACTGGTCCGACAATCTGATCGAACGCATAATATGGATGCTGTCATTACTGACTTTAAATTATCTCGTTAAAAAATAATAATTGAAGAAAAAAATGTTTGCATACTTTGATTACCAAAAAAGCATTTTTTATAAGCATAAACCTAGTAATAGTGTTCTCTCTAGAACTAAAAAAAAAAAAAACTCCCAGTAAAGTGAAATTTAAAAGATATCCTTTAACAAATAATTTAGCAAAAATAGCAAAAATAATAATAGCAAAAAATGTTCTATGCTGAATCAATATCATGTGCAATAAATAAATTATGAAGCTATCTCTTTGCGCTAGAGTTCGCGAGCCAGTTGTTGAGCTACCAGAGCCGTCCAGCTCATAGCCACTGGGGGCCGAGTGCGTTCGTGTTTTCACACAGACGCGAGCCGAAGTCATGGCTTTGTGAATCGTTGAGCACAGAAAAACTTGATATTGCCAGTGAGTTGGCTTTCTACTGTGGCAGACACCAATACAAGCTCTATACTGCTCATAACCTTTGTTCTATTAAACTTATTGTAGCATACTTTATGGGTGACAGTTAACCTGAAATTATTTAATGCGCACACACTAGTTTTTGCATAACATTAAATATAACAATATATATAGTCAAAGCTCATTTATTAATGGTCTGAAACTTTTGACAGAATAGGCCCAAAATTATCTTCCTACTATTGAATTATTACAATAAACGAGAGCGTAAGTTAAAGTCGGCCCTGCTCGACTTCGATATACCCGTTACTCAGGATATAAACATGTCCTAATTGTGGGAGAAATGAGTTTCTTTCCAATTTGCGGGGGAGGCAACTCTACTATAGCTCATCTGATCAGGAAATGATGTATGGCTGATCGATAGGTAATAATTATTAAAATGTCTAGAGGTTTCAAACAATCTATTTTCAAAATTGTGGGTGATATGAGGTATTTTTTAAATTGCGGTGGCGTGAACTTTTCTATCGTTCATCTGATCAGGAAACGATGTATGGCGGATCGATAGGTAGTGATGATTAAAATATATGTCTAGAGGGTTCGAATTATCTATTTTTAAGATTGTGGGAGATATGAGGTTTTTTTCAAATTGCGGGGGCGGCAACTCTACTATCGTTCATCTGATCGAAAAATGATGTATGGCTGATCGATAGGTAATAATTATTAAAATATATGTCTAGAAGGTTCAAACAATCTATTTTCAAAATTGTGGGAGATATGAGGTATTTTTCAAATTGCGGGGGTGGCAACTCTACTATAGTTCATCTGATCGAAAAATTATGTATGGCGGATCGATAGGTAATGATGATTAAAATATATGTCTAAAAGGTTTGAACAGTCTATTTTCAAAATTGTGGGAGATATGAGGTTTTTTTTTCAAATTGCGGGGGCGGGAGGGGGCGTGGCAAAAATTTTAAACAAACTTGATCTGCCTGCAAACAATACAAGTCTACACTGAAAATTTGGTAGCTCTAGCTCTTATAGTCTCTGAGATCTAGGTGTTCATACGGACAGACGGACAGACGGACGGACGGACATGTCTATATCGACTCGGCTATTGGTGCTGATCAAGAATATATATACTTTATGGGGTCGGAAATGCTTCCTTCTGCCTGTTACATACATTTTCACGAACTTAGTATACCCTTTTTACTCTACGAGTAACGGGTATAAAAAATCTATTTTTAAAGGATACAACATTTTTGAATTGTCATCATTTATCAATAAAAATTTGTTGTAGCATAAATTCAGTCAAGTACATTTTCCAAAATAGGCCCAATCTTATTCTTTTAGTATAAAAATTATAAACTAATTACGTTTATCAAGGCTCAAATCAGTTAATGATATATAAAGCTTTTTAAGATATAAAAGACCATTTTCTTATCTGCAATACAACAATTTAAATATGTGCCTGGGTTTTCTGTTTCAATGTTAAATCAGAGTCAAATTTGGTTAGGTGTCAGCTTATTAAACTGAATAGTTTATAAAGTTGTATAGAAACATGCCTAAAAAGTGATAAGTGAAATAGTTCTTTCTATCGCTTGACATTTATATACAATTTATACACATTTTATGACATTTAAAAATAGGTTTCCCATCATAAGTTATAATATATGAGAAATTTCGGTCTCATCTGTGTCCAATGACATGACGCACCATTTGTCCCACATAAATAGACCATCAATGACCCATCAGGAGCATCACCTTTGAGTGTCCTGTCAAACTGTCACGCCTTCCTTTCACTTTATTTTCGTCCTCACTGGCCATTTCTCATAAGTTTAACATATTGACAAATGGCCTTTGCCTGGCGTATGAAAACCTGGCGGACAGTGTAGCAGCTCACGCCCCCCGAACATGCTTACACATTCTTATTGCGTCTACAGAGAAGCGTTTACTTTGATTTTAATGGCATCCACATGTGTGACAACAGCGCGAATAGCAATCAAGTTATATATTAAAACCATTGAGTGTCCAAAAAGGGCGTGGCACCAGAGCACAGTGAAAACATCTACATGCGCGCAATAAAAACGCTTTTCTCATATTAAAGTCGCCCCCTAATTGATTGCAGAGCATAATAAATGAGATGATAAGTAAGGTCATTTGCAAAGAAATAGATAAGTAATGAGAAAATTGGACAATGAGAGAAAGCGAGAGAGAGAGAGTGTGAGTAAAGTTCACTTTAATGTATACAATTTGTTGTATTTCGATAAACCAAAAAAAAAAAAAACGAAAACAAACAAACAAACATAAAATTCAAACTCAAGTAGACAAATGTTTCTTTTGTGCGTGGGGCACAAACGCAAATGGTAATGTCGTTGTGAGAAAATGTGTTTTGTTAACATTAGGCCAGCGCTTCCTTTTTAAATGGACAATACAACCTACACAATTTACAGGGCAAGGAAAGAGATTGGTTGGTGAGTGGGTCAGCAGCTGACTTGTCAGTCCATCAGTCACACGGACGACCCACACAAGCGAGACTGACTACACACATTTTGAAAGTTCTTTGACTTTTCAATTGAGTGGTATTTTGGTTATACTCTGTGTCTTGGAGTATAGCAACAGAGAGAGAAGGTTTGACATTAAACAAAATTTTTAATTCATATTTTCTGAGTTGGTTCATATGATTTTTTTTAAAACTAATTTCTTGCCTTTTGGCCAAAAGCTTGATTTGATTTGACTTTATGATTACTTCCTGTCCATCAAGGCTACCAGCAAAAAAAATAAATATAAAAAAATTCCACTCAATTTGTTTGTCATCATTTAATTGAACTACGCTTGGCCGATTTTAGCATCTTTTCCTTCCAGCTACTTTGCTTTAATTTATTTCGGAAATTTAATTTTATTTTGTTTACCCTCTGGTCGGCCATTTTTACGGGTGTCTTAAAGTCTTAACAGATATGTGCCAGATGCGTCCTGCTCTTTTGCTCTCTGGGTGTTTTTTTTAATCATATACATTGCGTATACGCCACGTTTGCATTTCATTAAAAATGATTACAAACCACACACACATCAGAGAGTGAGTGGATGCGCCATGCACATGAGATTTACTGTGAATGAAATTACAAAAAGAAGTCACTTGGTGGGTGGGTGGCTGCAGAGGGGAGCATTTTTAATGAAAATCAAAAGACTATCAACTGAATAAATCAAGGAAAAAAACTGAGAGTATCAGTTTCCTAGGCCAAAGTGTATACTTACCAAATGTGGCCATAAGGACCATCAGCCTCTGCTGTTGCCATCATTTGGGTAATTTATTTTTCGGCATCATGCAACATTAAGCATTTGTCTTTACCTGAGTTGTTGCTGCTGCCGCTGCTGTTGTTGTTGTTTAATCTACCAAGCTCATTGCATACTTTGAGGGCGCAAAAGAGCTTCAACGCTTCTGCTATATGCCTGAAATATATGCAGACATAAATTTTTACGCATATTCGCGGTATACATAATTAATACTACTATTAATTTATGGCTTCGTAGCTCGACAGCGAGAGGTGACTTGAAAGTTGGTTAGGTAATTTTGAAGAATATTAATCATACGACTTTTCAGAAAGTTTGTGCTGGAAATGTATAATTATAACACTCAGAAAAAAATCAGGAATATTGTGCTTGAGTCAAGTACAAACGCTGTCATTAGTACTGTAAGTTAAATAATACTTAATTTAAGTACAAGATTCTCATTATATTATATTATTATATTTAGCAGATATATTAGCAGATATAGCCTTTTTAGTAGAGCAATGTTCTTGCTAAAGTGAGTATTTTTTAAGGTTGCTCAAAACTTTTGGGTCGTTTTTCTCGAAACCACGTTTTTTGACCTGGTAGACCTGACTATGCCGATTTTGATCAGCCATGTTGCAACCGACGCAGAATAGATGAAATTCTGGCGCGTACCTTAATCTAGAAGGAAAACATTTTTTTTACTATTTTTTGTATGCTAAAATTAAAAAATAAAAAAGAAATTGTAAAATGGATTTTTTTTTAATGGCCGCCAATTTAAAATTTTTTATTCCTTTTTTTTATTAAATTAATAAATAACACTAAACAAAAAAAAAAAAAAACAATTAAAAAAGCTCTAATGGTTTTCTCTACAGAATTTTGTTAAAAAAAACTTAATAAACCATGTGCAAAGGTAAAAGACCGCCTCAATTCCCATTAAAACAAGTATCTGTGTTTTTAAAATAATTACAAAATATTTTTCTTTACATTTTTCAAACAAAATTAGGCTACTTAAAAAAGCACAAAATGTTTTAAGTAATGCTCCTTCACCAAATTTGCTGCCAACACAAAAATCTGCATACAAAATTTTGACACAAAAACTTTTTTGTTTTTGTTTTTTGTATGGTGTTAGCATTGCTGTATTTATTTTAGTATTGCGGAGTTTAGTACACATTTCATCACCTTCCATAAAAAAAAATGTTTTTCAATACTCTAGGTTAGGTTAGGATGCGATGTTAGAGGCAGTAAAGCCTCATCACTTAGGACAGAGATAGGCCAGTTCTGATACCATATTAGCTATAATTTTTAAACAACTTAGAAAGTAGCACAAACTTGACTAATACAAAAATCAAATACTGCTGAAAGGTCAGTTAGAAAGGGTTGACCTAAGATTGCATAACATATCCTACTGAGCGCTGGGCAGTGACAGAAAAGATGCTAAACGATTTCTTCTTCATCAACTAAGCAACAACATTTACAGAAGTCATTAGTCGATACCAAGCCTCGCGACATGCCTACCTTTGTCCTGTAAGAAATCATACGAAAAGGGAGACATTCTGCCTGCCTAGACGTAGTAGCGACAATGTTCTTTTCAAATTAATAGTGGACTAAGTAAGCCTAGAGATTTGACAGGTGTGAGTTTTTCTTATTGTAAGTCGTTTTCCTTGTTTTTAGTTTATACGTCGCAAAAGGCACCCCTATAGTCTATTACAGTTAACATCCGCTTATTTTTAAGAAATTAATAAATCATATCTTTTTTTAAATGGGTAAGAAAGTAATTTTTTTTTTTACCATTCTTAAGTTGATGGTATTCGGATGAGGAAATGTTATAGGAACTTTAGCATCATTCTAATTCTTCTAAACCAAGATCATTCGATTCCTGGTTCATATTTTTTTGATTCTTAGTTCGTTTTTTAATTTGACAGCTTTTAAAGTGATAAAAAGATTTCGTAGGTGAAATTATGATTAGGCGTATACGTAATTTTCGAGGAATCTTTAAAGCCATTTTGCTTAGGCCCAAATTAACTATTTTTATTCTTCAATTTGCTATGTATACCCTAAAAGCAATCACTTAAGATGGTAAGAGTTAAGTTTTTTATGGTACCCTATCGGTATCCACTTAAAACAACGGACAAAATTTTAATTTACTTTTGAATGGGAATAAAAATTGCAACTGAAACCGTATTTCTAGGTATTCTTTTGTTCGAATAGAGATGCTAAAGCAAGGTTTACTTTGAAGTGGTTATTTATCACAACGATACTCCACACCAATAGTCCTCGAAGTAGGCGCATTCTGGCCACGATACTTCGCTCTGAGCGCGCGTTGAGTCAGCGTAACAGAGGAGTTTTTTTGAAAATACATTTTGACAATTTCAGCACGTTGTTGCGGTGTAAAGTGGTTCATGCTTAAAATTGTACTGAACTGATGTTTTCAAAACATAAAAACAAACATGGCGATCTGGTACCGGGTTGTCAAGTTATTTAAAAACGAGAAGGCAAAGCTAACTTCGACTGTGCCGAAGTTTTAATACACTTGAAAAACTTAACTCCAACTGATTTAACTGCAAAAATATATATAGGATATAGATATCAGATATTTAAAATTTTTAAATCATTGCTAATAAAAATTTGATACCATAAAAAAAACTTTTCTTAGTAAAACACATTTTCCGACCGATCGGTCCTATGGCAGCTATATGCTATAGTCATCCGATTTTGATAATTTTTTTCAAAATTATGTAAAAGCATATAAAACTAATATATACCAAGATTGGGGACGCTAAGATAAAAAACAAAAAAGTTTTTCTCACTAGAAGTAGTTTTTTGACCGACCGTTTATATGGCTATATGCTATAGTCATCCGATTTTGATAAATTTTATCAGAATTGTGTGGAAACATATAAAACAAATATATACTACGTTTGGAGACGCTACGATGGAAATCAAAAAAGTTTTCTCACAAAGACTTATTTTTCGACCGATCGTTCCTATGGCAGCTATATGCTATAGTGATCCGATTTTGATACATTTTTCCAGAATTATGTGGAAGCATATAAAACTAACATATACAAAGATTAGTGACGCTACGATGGAAAAAAAAAAGTTTTTCTAACTAGAACTAGTTCTTAGACCGATCGTTCCTATGGCAGCTATATGATATAGTCATCCGATCCGGCCGGTTCCGACATATTAGTTGCGTGCAGTAAAAAGAAGACTCTGTGCAAAATTTCAGCTCGATAGCTTTAAAACTGAGAGACTAGTTCGCGTAGAAACAGACAGACGGACAGACTGACAGACGGACAGACGGACGGACGGACGGACGGACAAGGGGAAATGAACTCAGCTCGTCGTTCTGATCAAGAATATATCTAGTTTATGGGGTCGGAAATGAATATTTCTATGCGTTACAAACTTCTGGGCAAAATTAATATACACTTTTCAAGTGTATAAAAACATCGGGTAAAAACATCTGTATCCAGATGTATTGGAACCAGTATAGAAGACTTTGGCATTGGTTAACATTAAAAAGTGATGCGGGACAGTTCCGTGTTACACTTTCGACAGAATTGGCCGAATTCAAATGTGGTACCAACGTTGATGTGTAAATCTATTTGGGTTAATCGGCTTAAAGCGTTTAATGTCGAATACTTCGAGTAATTGCAGGTTTTATGGCAATTACCCTTATCATTTATTTAAAAGTGTACCACATATCAATTTCGATTTCACTGAAGTGAAAGCCGGAACAGGTCGAATAATCTAATCGAATAATCTAAGCGCATTGAATGGTTTTTGATATGATAAAATAAACATAACCCGATCAAATTGAAATTGTTCTTTTTGCTTTCAATTTTGAAAAAAATTAAATGTCCAGACAGCAAGACTTTAAAGTTGTAGATGACTAGATGTATAAATATGTGAAGATTAGTCAAGCTAATTTACATAATAAATGCAAAATATTTAACATTCACCAAGCCTTAAATTTTAGCATTCCATAATTATTTTTAAATTATTTTCCAAGAAAGCGTACAACCATGAAAATCAGCCTGAAAACAATCTGCTTTATTGCAATAGTCTTCCATGTCCTTTTGGTAAGGGCTATTGATTGCCAGCTTTTTAATCGGTTTATTCTTGGTAAAAATTGTAAAGATGGAATAATATCTTTTAATCCCTTGCCAAAGGTAACAGCAGCACCAGCTGCTGAAAACAAGAGGATTCTGAAGACAATATTGAGAGGAGAAACAAAAAAAAAAAATTTGTTCACTAACTTTTCAATTATTTCTCAAATTACCAAATTGAATAAGCAACTTCTCACATAACCCTCAGCATATTCCTTTCGATTTGTATAACACATCTGCGTATAATTTATACACTCAACTCGAGTGATTGCCCCAATTTCCACTCCCCTCCTTTTTTGTGCAATCTTCACGCATGTAATGCGAATGATTAAACTGTAACAGCAAACAAAGTACAGCAAAAGACACTGATGAAGTGAGCAACAGAGAGGAATACGAAGGAGAAGTCCCCAATTCCCCTCAGGTCGTTGCATGTTGTATGAGTTAATGTTGAAATTTCTGGCAATTGTATCAGTGTACATATCCCTTCTGCCTCCATACGAAACTCTGCCATTGCAGAGAGTCATGAAATATGCAAAGCAACTTTTCATAGGTTGCAGTACGAGCAGCAGCAGCAGCAGCAGATGGCTAGCAACAGCTTCAGATACAGATACAGATACAAGTTGCACATACAGTTGCTGTTATATTCCATCTTCGTCCATTTAACTGCAAGTGCATTATGGGTGGCAAAATTGTCAAAAGTAGATTTTTTAAAAGGATTTTTCAGTCTCACGTAGGAAAACACTTTGAAATAGAATTTCGGCTAGCATAGTGAATTTTAAAATTGTGAATAATCAACATATTTTGATGGAAATTTGAAGTGTTTTTTCGTTATATTTGCTGGAAAACCCAAACAAAAGGTATATTTGTTTTATATCCTTTCTTTTTCTTTGAAGCATACGCTGCTTATTTTTTTTTTCTATTTGCTGTCTCTGTGTTAAAAGCTGCAGTTTTGTCGCCTTGCATTTTTTGTTGCTTTTGTTTGTCTCTGTGTCTGTGTCTATGTCTGTCCTTCCACTTGAATGAAATTTCCGGCGACAGCACTAAACAATCATAATAACAGATACTTTTTCCCTTCTTTTATACAAAACATTGCTTTCTGTCAGTTTTGCTTTTTTGCTGGTGTTTGCATTTCTTTCTCCACTCCCCTCCTTTCCATAAATAAAATATGAAATGCCAACGTCAGTCAGTTGTCTGTCATCAAAAAAACAAAAAAAAAAAACAACAAAATTTATAAAGTGTTTCATATTAAAGCTAAAACGACTGCAATTAGCAAGCTGAATTCAAACAGAAATTTAACCCAGAAAATATACTTGATATGTATGTCTGTATGTTTGTAGGTGCTTGCACAAATCGATAGTCAAATGAGTTTCCAACATATCTGTTTTCCGTGTGTGTGTAATTAACATTGAGTAGTTGCCCATCAAATGATAATTACAAACATGCCATGTTCAAATAACACACAAAGACAGAGAACATGACGACGAAACATGTCCAAATTGATGGAAATGAAGTAAAGACAAAACAATAAGCAGCCAAATGGTTCAATTGAATAAGAGTTAAGAATATTTAAGATGACTAGTTCAGAAAAAAAAAGTGACAGAAGACGTTGAATTTGAGAAATTTAAAAAAAAATAATAAAAAATAGAGCACATTTTATACCCAGTTTTTGAAAGGCGCTACCATTGATAACAAAAAAGTTTTTCTCACTAGAATTAGTTTTTAGACCGATCGTTCCTATGGCAGCTATATGCTATAGTCATCCGATTTCGATCAATTTTTCTAGAATTGTGTGGATGTATATGAAACTAATATATACCACGATTGGTGACGCTACGATGGAAAACAAAAAAGTTTTTCCCACTAGAACTAGTTTTTGGACCGACCGTTTGTATGGGAGCTATATGCTATAGTCATCCGATTTTTATTAATTTTTCCAGAACTGTGTGGAAGCATATAATACTTATATGTATTACGATTGGTGACGCTACGATGGAAAACAAAAAAGTTTTTCTCATTAGAACTTGTTTTTGGACCGATCGTTCCTATGGCAGCTATATGCTATAGTCATCCGATCTCGATAAATTTTTCCAGAATTGTGTGGAAGTATATGAAACTAATATGTACCATGATTGGTGATGCTTCGATGGAAAACAAAAAAGTTTTTCTCACTAGAACTAGTTTTTGGACCGATCGTTCGTTCAATTTTAATATACCCTCTGCAACGGTATAAAAAAAGTCTGGGTGTTACAGTACCAAAGGTCCAAGCCCAGATTCTCTCAATCTCTTGGATATTTTGAAAGGAAACTTTAAGTTAAAAACGGTGATATTTTTTTCAAAGGCCGCACGATGTTCCAAATCATTAATTTTTGTCGATTTCAATTGCATTATGCTAATGGTAAAATGTTATGCATAAAATGTTCAAACTCAGAAATGTCTTTAAAAACAAAACTACAGTAAAACTTGATAGTCTTAAAATAGAGAAATTGTCAGCTCCTGGTGTTGAACCAACGACCGCCAGTCTATGAGTTAGCATGCAGGGCTCTACACAACCGAGGCATGTGAAATAAATCGTAAATTTAAAAACGGCTATTGGTCATAATATTGAGGTAAATTTATATCAAAACTAATGTGAACATCTTGTTCTATTTTTTAATTTTTCCGGTGACCTTTTAATTTATCAAAAATTCGTTTGATTTCATGCTAGGCCCCAACTTATTAATTTTTTGGATCTTTCTAGACTCTTAATTTTTTTGAAAAACAAAAAAAATTGTTTGTCAGAAGTGGGATTCGAACCCACGCCCTCAGAGAGGACCAGAACGCTCAAATTGTACACCCTTCTTCTGAAAGGTAAGAGTTTCACAGCTCTTGAGTCTGGCGCCTTAGACCGCTCGGCCATCCTGACATGTTACGGGGCTAATGAAAAGACTCAGTTGGTACGTTGAAGCTATTTATAGACCTCCGATGGAAACGTGCGCTAGATAAGAAACAAAACAAAACAAAGACATACCTATATTTATGTTCAATCTTAGGGAATATATGTGTCATTTTTGTCAAAGAGTAAAAATTCACATATTTTTATTTAGTTGTCGATTCAATATTTATTGCAACACATATTTAAGAGTTAGTATATTAACATTTTTAAACGCTAAAAGTACATAAAATACTAATAATTAAAGCACTAATCACAAGAGTTTTGACAGTGGACAATTAACATATATATTAAGTTCCCTATCTTATGATTACTGTCTAATTTATTAAATTGTTTGTTATATAATTATTTTTTACTATGATTCAACAAAAATTTTTTCCGGTATTAGACAAATTGTCTCGTAATCAACTTGCCTTACCTTAACTGAAGGTCAGTTTTAATAAAAATTTGTATATGTTTATTTTCACTTATGTATATTAACTGCTTTGAAGGTGTTTTTAAAGGACGAGGCTTCCTTGACTACGCGCAGGCACTAATTAGTATAACAGAGAACGGCCATCACAATTATGTTAAACTGGCTTTATCACGAAAATATTTAAACTGCAATATGATGACTGAGGAACAGCTCCAAATTCACTTAGCACAATAACACCTGACATTTACTACAAACATGTAACGCGACAACCACACTCAAAGAAGTTTCATTTCCCTCAGGGCTCATTATATAACTGAGGGATTTGACTTAAAAATTGCACTGCTGAGTGTGAGAGAGTTTAGTGATGACAAAAAAAAAACACTGAAGAGAACATTTTACGCCACGTGAAATGCATCCTAGATGAACTTTAAAAATTGAATTATTCAGTTACAGACAATGGCGCTATTGTTGTCGCCGCTTTAAACCAGTAGAAGATAATAAGGGTATTCACAACTTGCTTATTAGATAACTTGATGAAAAATCAAATTCGAGCTTCATCTATAGTAAACCCACTTGTGTGTGAATATCATGATTATTTAAATAAAGAAAAACCAACTATATTGAATTAAGGGGGTCTTCTACGTTTGCACATGGTTTTTTAGTGTTTTTAAAAAAAATTCTGGAGAGAAAACTATTAGAGCTTTTTAAATTGGGTCTTTTATTTTGTTTTAATTATTAATTAAATTAAGAAATAAAATAAAAATGTTGCAGTTCAAGGGCTGTTTAACAAGTTATCGGCTTGACAATTAGGGTCTCAAAAAAAAAATGTGTAGAGGTGTTAGACACGATTCCGGGACTCCAGGTTATCGAAAATGAAAACAGTAAATGAGGTTATGATCAGAATTTATGTAATTTAAGCCCGTACCGTAGAAAACGCAATCATATCAAAAATCTGTGAATGTGGTAAATTAGATGACTTTACAAGAAGAAAGTAAGTTGGAAAATGCTATAGATGTAGAATTAGATAAGTAATATGCTTGTTATGTTCCGTCGGAAACAAAATGGGACGCCTTTAAAAATAAGGCCTTTCATGCCTGTTCCAGTTTACGATTTCGAATAAATGAAGCAGAATCGCAGATTTTAAATTTTTTTCCTTCTAAAAAACCGTTGTGTTATTCAGATTTATATTTCAAATTGATATTTATCATTTGTCGACTCTCGTGATGGCAAATAGTTTCAACCGAATTCTTTAATCGTTTCTTGGAAACCGCAAATCTATCCAATTCAGATGGAATGAACTCGGAAACCGAGAACTGGTCTAATTGATTAAATTTACCTTACTTGGTTGTACGAATTTTGCTCGGAAGCCTAAAACTGGTAAAAAAAAACTGCCAGTTTAATATTAAAACTATTTCTTTAATGATATAAACGTCTCTTGCGTTTTATCTTGATTACATAATCTTTTAAGTGGTTTTTAGTTTTGGCTATTTTACCTTTAAATTGTGCAGCCACTCCCACCCCCTTTGGCACTTCGTCTTAATGCATTGACTAAGCAGCAGCTGCAGAAAAAGTGATAACTTTTTGCTTAGATCACAAAAGCAAATTGAGTTAGTATCTTGACCTACTCAATGGGGGGCGATTTTGTTTGTGATTTGTACCTCTAGGCGAAAACATTTACACAAAAGCAGAGAGCAAGAGCCAGAGCGCTAAGAGAGAGCAAAGAGAAAAACAAAAGTCGGTAAAGCAGTGCACGCAATGGCCGATTTGATGTTACCCAGAAATTGTATTAGAAATAGGAAAAAGAAAAACTTTCAATTAAAGTTTTCTCATAAACATTGTAAATTTATTTCCTTCCCAAAAAAAAAGACGCTAAAAGTTTGTTTATCAAAGTTTGTTTTTCACCTGCGGGGCAATGCACTTCTCGATTAACTAGGCGTATGCATTATATTGCGCATACGCCGCTTATGAATGGCCACTTTTTTTTTCTTCTATTTTTGCAATTTCATAAAACAATTAAAAGCCATTAGAGCTAACAAAAAGTCAGGGCAAACAGCAGCTACAGCATCTTTAACACATTTTTCCCCACTGTGTTCACATTTTGCATTGTTTTCTGTAGTTATTTTTCAGGGTAATGGCGTGTCATTTGCATTTTGCCTGGACACAAAATAGTGACAAGAAGTGCGTGTGTGTGTAGAGCAAATGATTTTTGTGTTGGATAGAAAGTGAAGATGTAGAAGAAAATACACTGTAATATGATGTATTATGGGGATAAGTTTTTGCTAGGAGGTTGTTGATGTTGATAAGAACCCATTGTACTTGGGTTTTATGAGGTGTTAATGTAATGAATAAAAGTGGTTTTGTTAGGAGATATGTATAAGAAAATTATTATTGCTTCACTTCTCCCTCTCACATAGGTAGACATCGTACTTTTCTTTTATGTAATTGTTAAAAATTATCTTATCACAAAGAATTTTTATACACTTGAAAAGTGTATATTAATTTTGCCCAGAAGTTTGTAACGCATAGAAATATTCATTTCCGACCCCATAAACTATATATATTCTTGATCAGGACGACGAGCTGAGTTCATTTCCGCTTGTCCGTCCGTCCGTCTGTCCGTCTGTCTGTCCGTCTGTCTGTCTGTTTCTACGCGAACTAGTCCCTCAGTTTTAAAGCTATCGAGCTGAAATTTTGCACAGAGTCTTCTTTTTACTGCACGCAACTAATATGTCGGAACCGGCCGGATCGGATGACTATATCATATAGCTGTCATAGGAACGATCGAAAAATAAGTCTTATAAGAAAATTATTTTCCATTGTAGCCTCACCAATCTTGGTATATATTAAAGTTAAAAGTTAAAATTTGGCTGTTACAGCCCCCATCGGGGCCAAGCCGAGCTTCTCAATCTCTTAGCTCGTGTCTTTAAACCCTCGCTCAAGAGAAAGGGACGCCCACAGTTTAACCTCGGACGGCAAGTTTTTGAGAAGCTTTTCATGGCTATATAACCCCACAACGGCGCCAACAGCGTAAAGGTGACCTTTTGTAAAAGTTTTAAAGAAAAACAAACACCCCAGCACCTTGGATAATTTTACATATTTGTGGAAAAATTTATCAAAATCGGATGAATATAGCATATAGCTGCCATATAAACGGTCGGTCAAAAAACAAGTTCTAATGAGAAAAACTTTTTTATTTTCCATTGTAGCGTCACCAATCTTAGTATATATTAGTTTTAGATGATTTTACATATTTGTGGAAAAATTTATCAATATCGGATGACTATAGCATATAGCTGCCATAGGACCGATCGGTCGGAAAATGTGATTTACTAAGAAAAGTGTTTTTTTATGGTATCAAATTTTTATTATCAATGATTTAAAATTTTTTAATATCTGATATCTATATCCTATATATATTTTACAGGTTAAATCAGTTGGAGTAAAGTTTTTCAAGTGTATTAAAACTTCGGCACAGTCGAAGTTAGCTTTGCCTTCTCGTTTTTTTAAAAAAAAGATTGAGTTCAATTTAATTTTAAAAATTTAAATGTAACAAATACATTTTAAATATGGTAACTTTGTTTTTTATATACAATTTTGTTAGTAAAGGTTAGTTTTTTAAACAAATTTGGTGAAATTAATTGTAGGAAAGTAAACAATATATAATAAAAGCAGTAAAAAAATTGTAATTGTAATGGTAATTAAATTTTTTAATACCCCAAAAATTGTAATTGTAATGGATATGGTAATGGAAGTTAAATGTAATTAAGTAAAAAAATATATAATAAAAAGCTTTTCCATGGTCACAGGCAAAGCTGTAAATCGTAATTACCATAACCCATACAATTACTGTATTTTAAGTATTTTAAAGTATAATAACAATTACTATAAGCTGAAATTACCATGACCATTACAACTAAAAATTTTGGGGTATTAAAAAATTTAATTAACATTACAATTACGATTTTTTGGTAATTAAAAATTACATTGACATTAGATAAATTTAACTAATTTTTGTTAAAATTTGTATGTAATTAAATCTTCCATCGAAATTGCTATAATTATTTTTAATTAGCAAACAAATAAATTTTTGGACAAAATTATTTAAAAATTGTAATGGTAATGAAATTTTTAATTTCGAAAATATTGTAATTGTCATGGTAATTAAATTTTATAATACCCCAAACAATTTTAATTGTAATGGAAATGGTAATGGAATTTAATTGTAATTAAGTAAACAATATATAATAAATAGCTTCTCCACGGTCACTGGCAAAACTTTCAATCGAAATGGCCATGTCGATTACCATTACTGCATTTTAAGAATTTTAAAATATAATTACAATTACTATGCGGTGAAATTACCATTACCATTAAAATCACAATTTTTGGGGGTATCAACAAAATTTAATTACCACTAAAATTACGATTTATCCGTAATTAAAAAATGGATTACCTTTAAAAATTGTTTACTAATTTTTGTTAGAATTTTTATGTAATTAAAACTTTTATAAGCAATTACTATAATTATTTTTAATTCCCCAAAAAATTACATATTTGTACAAAATTTAAAAAAAATTGTAATGGTAATGAAATTTTTATTTAAGAAAAAATTGTAATTGTAATGGTAATTAAATATTTTAATTCATTAATTTTAATTACCAGTACTATATTTTTTCGTAATTAAAAATTGCATTACCATTAAAAATTGTTTACTATTTTTTCTAAGATTTTTTATGTAATTAAAACTTTCATCGAAATTACTACAATTATTTGTAATTACCAAAAATTAAATTTTTGTACCCAATTATTAAAAAATTTTAATGGTAATGAAATTTTTAATTACGGATAAATTGTAATTGTAATGGTAATTAAATTTAATACCTCTAAAAATTATAATTATAATGGTAATGGTAATTTCACCTTATAGCTCTGGTCACAGGTATTTCTATAAAAATTCAAGCTTCGATCGTCAACGCCATTTTATATTTTTTTAATATTTTTTGCAATTTCTCATTGAGTAATTTTTATGCTTAATAGCTTATAGCTTTATCTAAATTTCTGTGTAATTTGTTTTCAAATTTAAGCTTCAAGTCTTTTACAATATTTCACGTGGCTTTTTAATTCATTTGATAAAAATTAAAAATTGCAGGCAAACTGCCTTGAGCCAAGTTTCATATCATTTAATGACTTTCGCTGGTAGATACAAAATGTTAAATGCCTCTTCATATTCTGATTCCTCATTTCAGCAAGCTCCTGCTACTCTGGATGTCAAGTAGCAATAATTTAAAATTCATTTAAAAAACACTTCATCTATTCACTTAAAAAAATATATATACATAAATAGCGACAATTTTCCACCATTTAATAACAACCCGTTCGTAAAATAAAATTGTTTATAAATATTTATCCAACAGAGCCGACAATTCAATACGCCAAAATTGTAAATATGTAAATATACTTTGATATAGTTATCCCTGACACGATTTGCGGTCACATCAATGGCACTCGCTGGCCAAATTGAAAATTTCATTGTATCGCGTAGAGAAACAAACAAAATAAAACCAAACCCGCAGAGTTTCCCTTATAAAAACGTGCAAAACATGCCAATAATGGGTATGAAAAAATACGCAATCAAATTTCATAAAAGCTAAAAAGAAAAAAAAAAAAAGAAAAGGAATGCTGGTGCGGCATGGGTGGGGGGAGCTGACAGTTTTGTTAACCGCAACAGGAAATACACGGATTATATATCCGTTCAAAACTGTTATTTATGACCAGCACCAAAAACAAAAACCGCTTCCAATTGTAAATCAAATTTTACGCTACAAATTAATTGCATTTCATGTGCATTAATGGATGTGACTTGCCTCCTTCGCGTCCCCTAAATCATTCTGGCAGGCGAATTAATGATGAAAAAATGTGTTATTTGTAAGCGACAGCTATAATGAGTGGGCTCTCAATTGGATTTACCCCCCCCTAGATAATAAACCCCTGGAAGTTGTTGAAAAATGTTAAACTGTCTGGCAACTGACATCAAAGTTATTTGTAGTGTGGCCTAATGAGCGTAAGTAATTAATTTTTAAGGGGTATTTATGAAAAAAACAGGCTTATTATTTAAAAGTGGGGACTTAAGTGGAGTAGAGTAAGTTTCTACGATCACTCTGAATACTTAGATTTTTGGAGACACTAAGCTTGCTATGATATACTGTAAATATCGGTTATATGACGAACAACACTGACGCATAACTGAAACATTTGAGATCATTATGCGCAATTTTTATATAAGAATTGGATGGCTTGCAAATGCAAATCCCTTATGAGCAAATATCGCATATATGCAAACATTTCCCACTTATATTAAAACTAGCATATCACCCCGGCACCCATTATCCGACCTTGAGGGTGAGTATGCGCAAAGCTAAAAACTTTATCCTATTTAATTGGCCCATAGAGCTTTCAAACCAAATTTAACACATATCGGCTAAAAATCCCCCGCACCCATATTCCGACCCTTGCAGTGAACTTCACGAAATTAAAAAACACGTGTTTCCATTCATTCTGACCCTAGAGCTTACAAAACGAATTTTATTCAGATCGGCTCACAAATAGCCATTGTCACTGAACCGAAATACGCCCACCATTATTCTTGCCTGTGGGCGGAAATTCCACCACCGAGAAATCAAATGTCTAATTATTTTCTATAATGTGTTTACAAACCGATTTTGTAGCGAATCGGATTAAAAATAGGTTTTACCATATAGAATTTTCCAGGCATTTCCCCACTCTTGGGGCGAATTTTCCAACATCGGAAAATCTCATGTCAACTTATTTTGTATACTATCGCTACAAACCGAGTTTAAAGTCAATCGGATAAAAAATGTGTGTTCCATATAGAATTTTCCTGCCATTTTCCTTGTGGGTGGATTTTCCACAATCGAAAAATCACATGTCTAATTATTTTGCATAATATGCTTGCAAACCGAATTTGAAGTAAATCGGATGAAAAATAGATTTTTCCATATAGAATTTTCCGTGAATTTTCCGACTTTTCGGGCGGATTTTCCATCATTAGAAAATCTCATGTCTAATTATTCTGCTTACCATCCTCACAAACCGAGTTTGAAGTCAATCGGATGAAAAATAGTTTTTTCCATGAAGAATTTTCCGGCCATTTTCCTTGTGGGCGGATTTTCCGAAATCTGGGAAATAGGTGTCCAATTATTTCGCTTACAAACCAAATTTCAAGTCAATCGGATGAAAAACAAAATTTTCCCCATAATAGCTTTTCCGGGAGTTTTCCACCCAAAACCTCGCCTTAGTGCCCACTTTCAACTAATAAGAAAACTTCTGTGAAAATTTCAGCTTTCTATCTCTTACCGTTCAGGCTCTACGTTGATTGCCAATCAGTGAATCAGTTCTTTAGTTCTTTTAGGTTCCGATACGGTACCTAGATTTTTATATCAGTATACCGGCACGGTAGTTTTTTTAATGTTCAAATATTTAAATTGTTTCAAGATATCCAAAAATTAATAAATGTAATAGAAAAAAAATTGTGTTCTAAGAATATCCCATATAAAAAACTTATTTTTTTTAAATATACGGATTACTATCAATTTTTATTTTTGGAGGAACAATTTCGCTAAACGCGAAAGCGCTTCCAGTGGTATCCCTGCACTCAGAAAAAACAACCTAGAATTAAGGAATTCTCTATTTTGTTTTTCCTGAGTGCATATATTGCTATTTTAGCAGGTGAAATATTTATTTGAAATTATCATAAATCAATCGAATAACAAACAATAAGAAACCGAAACAGTACCGGTATAAGCGTTCCGGTTTTATCGGCTCCGTTTTCGATAACGGTTCGTGCCTTGAAACGGTTTATTTTGGTAACGGTTCCGGTGTAGAAAAAGTATATTTCTGAATGACAATGGAAAATAAGTCGCCAGGTATATCAAATTCAGAAGAAATGGATAATTTTCTACTTTTAATGTGTTGTCTTTTCGACGAACCTCACTTACAAGTCATGTGTTTCGTGGAATTTGAGTTGTGAGCTGCTCGTGCATTCTCGCAGCTAAAGATGCAATTAAGTTTATTTGAATGTATATAATAAAGCGTAATCAACCGTTTTTGCCAATTTTTGCTCGCTTAAGAAATATTTGTTATTGTTGCTGCCAAGTTTGTGTCCAGCCACGCTGAAATTTTTTAAAAGTGATTGGATCTTTAAAACGTTTGTTAAAAGTCTTAAACCAATGGAAATCAACTAATTAAAAAATACATTTTGAATTTTACCGCTTATAATAATAAGTATCTGTCAAAATGCAATAGACTTATTTCAAGACTCAAACAAGAACATTATAAATGGCTTTCATCTAGGTCGTCGATAAAAATATATATTAGTAAATGCCACAGGATGCCCAAACGACCTATAAAGAAGGTACATTGCGTTCAAAAATATTAAAGGCTACCGAGCTTTTGAAAAAATGTTTTTAAAAAAAAATTATTAGTTATTAAATTTATAACATTTTGTAGTATTGTTTAATATATCGTTTGTTGGAACCAAATTGAGCGTTTTAATTGATGCCAAAATGTTGGCATTTGGAGTCTCTGTGCACCGATTCGATTCAAAACTTGGTTTTAAGAATAAGCCGTAGATTTGATTTGGTTCGGTGGTTCACACTCCGTGGGCCCAATATCGGTTTATTTCTTGTGAAATCTTCTAAAATGAAAATAATTGTATTTTTAATATAATTGATTTTAAAAACAGATTTGTAATTTGTAACAAATCAAAAATAGGGCAAATATACTGAATTCTGTTGCTTAAAATGGTGCTGAACTGTTATACCATTTTTCATTTTATAACTAAATTCACGGTATTTCCAACAATATTCAATAAAACCCTATATATTAAATAAATAGCGCTTTAAAGAAACCCTTATTTATTTATAATTTTTTATATTATTAAAATAGTGTAGATCTTTTGGTTATTTAAAGCACAAAAAAGTTTAAACAAATTTTTCAATAACTTCTATAAACATAAATCTTGTTTTTCCCAAATCACTTAACTCTTTTATACCACCATACTAAAAATCTATCTCTATGATGGTTCTATCATTTAATCTCGCACCATTTAGAGTGCATAAATCATTGGCTTAACTTTCGCATTACCCCACCCCATTTGTGCCAGATAAATTTCCAACAAATAAAATGCAAGCCACCAAACAGTTGCCATATTTTTCTCGACCTTTTCACTTTTCTTTTCATTTTTTTTTTTTTTGTTCCTGTCTTTCCACCTTGTGCATATTGTGTGCAATATTAAAAGAAAGCCAAAGGCGGCGACAACACAAAAAAAAAATACCACAATAAAAAGGCAAACCCTGGGTAGAGCGAGTCTGGAATTTCAATAACCCCACAAGCTTTGGTAATATAAAAATATTGAAAATTAAATTCAGGAATATTATTAAAAATCAAGCCAAACTCTGACACAAAAAAAAAAAGAAAATCAAATGCAAATTTATTTAGCATAAAAAAAACACCAGACAAAAGAAAAAAAAGAAACATTAATGTAACATTTCCCTGGGCTCCAAGGCCTTTCATTCATTGTTTGCCTGATTGGATTTCCAACCTTAATTTCGCTTCATTTTTTGTTTGCCGCGTTCGCAATTAAGCGTCAAGGCGTAAAGTTTGCACTTCAAAAGGTTGCAATTGTTTAAACTTTTGCCCTAACCAGAAATCTGTTTTTAAATAGTTTTTTTTTTCACCCATTTCATTTTCTATTTCGAGCTCACTTTGCGGGCGCCTTTTCAATTGAATTTGAATTTGAATTTGGTCAATATTCATTCATAAAATCAGTGGAAGGAACTTTTCAACTTTTCTGCGGTTTTCAGCACGAAAGTTTTTATTGGCCTTCCCCCTTTGGTTTTTGCCTCGTTGGTGGTTTTGTTCAACTTGCAAATGAAAATAGTTTTCTCTCTCGAACAGCATTCAGGGTCAAATATTTAGCAAAATGCGGTACATGTTGTTCAAGAAAATTAAAGAAGCCAACCAAAACAGCAACCAAAAACTTTGCCATTTTTCCAGTTCATCTGACTTTATGGGTGTGAATAAATATGTATAAAGTGTGTAAGTGTGTGCAGCACGATGAGCTGCAAGAGCCAAATAGAGCCAGGAAATTCAAATTTGTATTTTCCCAGAATTTCTACTGTAAGTAAAATGCATTCAACTGGGTCATGTAGTCAATTTTGAAGTGAAGCTAAATTCACTGTTGCAAAGAATTCTATGCTGCTCTGTACAAGAGGCGAAAGTAACTTAAATAGTTATGAAAGGGGAAGCAACACCCAAAGGGAAAAAGTTATATTTTAAACTAGAGAGGACAGGCTAACTTTGACTTGGTTTATATTCTCTTTCAGATTTGGTCCATCTGTACTAACCATTATAAGAAAAATATACGTTTCATTGCTAAAAAATATTTATGTATTTATATATGTGGACCATTTAATTTCCAGACATTTTGTTATTCAATTTTGACTGAATGTGGAGCATTAACCTAGGTACGAAACAAAGAGATGCTACAATACTCGAGTCATAAGAGTGCTCTTTTGGCTTACTTTGCCGAGACCATTCAATGTCTGACAAAAACAAAACCCAAGGGCTCAGTGCTTTTTTATTTCAGTCTTTTACTATATTTATTCGGATATTAAAATATATACAGCCTAAAGGCCTATTCTCAGATGACATAAAAATTAGTTTGCTTCATATGACTAGAACATATGACTAGAAACACTTTTGTAGAGCTTTGAAATCAGGATGCTTTAGAACAGCTGTCTTATTTATATGAAGCATAGTGCCGAAAATAAAATTTATGTCATCTGAGATCAAGCCTTAAACCCAGAATAATATTTTTCTAAATCGGACCGAAATTACCCTAAAATTTAGAAAATCGCCCTAAATTTTTGGTCAAAGGCTCTTTGGACATGATTTTAGAACACTACTTTTATAAAAACTACACTCAGAGAAAAAAGCGAGCAGATCGTGCTTGATATCAAGCAGATTTCGTGTCAGAAGTTCGGCAAGACAGAATCTTCTTGGATCCAAAAAGAAAATACTGAAATAAAGAATGAATTTTGAAGCTCGATCTGCTCGGTCTTAAATTTAGTCGGCTTCATTTCAAGCATGATTTATTCTCCAATTCAAGAATAGATCTTCTTGAATGTAAGCATTTTAAAACAAAGTTGCCAGAGAGCGAGAGAACGAAATGCTCTCGTTTTAAACGCCTCACCTCTCTTGCTACCAAACTCAAATCGAACGCACAAGTCTTCTCGATTTCAAGCAGATTTCTTCTTGAAAATTCAAGACGAAAAAAAACTAAATTGAAGCCGATTTCAGTCTTGCCTAATCGTGCTAGATTTCTCTGGGTGTATTACTTTAATTTTCTAAAATTCAGGGCATAGTTTATCAAAAAAATATTTTCAAAATTTTGTTTAAAATATATATTACTTACTTACCCTAACTGGGATTTGAACTCAGGACTATTCGTTCATCAGTTTAAGGCATCTCAATGCCACAGCTATTCAGTTCAGTCAAGGAGCCAAATGTGCTATATGTATATTTTCTTTATTTCACAAAGATTCTACTAAAATACATATAAGAATAGAACAAATTTTATTTCATCTTCCTTATATTGAAAAGTTTTTCCAAATTGTTAGAAACGGGTGGGTCCGTACACCAATCTTCACGCAAAAATGTGGGCGATTTGACAGCCATATCTTTGACCAATCAATAATTCGCACGGTAAGATCTGATGAATAGAGTCTGTTGAGTCGTTTAGCCCATTATCATCAGTCGATAATCGCTCAACTTGCTCCGACTATTTTTGACCGATTGTTTGACACAGTCAAAACACTCCAAGTCCTTGTCGGCCAACAATATATTATTTTGAATAGGCAACTATTGTCTGAACGGAGCTTTCAGAAAGAAACCAAAAAAACATTTGAGTTAGAAGAAAAAAAAAAAAAATTTATTTTTTAAAAAAAATATATAAAATTTTAAAAATAAATAAAAAAAATTTTATAATTTTTTTAAAAAATATAAAAAATTTTTATTTTTTTTTTTTTTTTTTTTATGAAATTTTTTTTTATTTTTTTTTTTTTTTTTTTTTTTTTTTTTTTTTTTTTTTTTTTTACTTTTTTTTTTTTTTTTTTTTTTTTTTTTTTTTTTTTTTTTATTTTTTTTTTTTTTTTTTTTTTTTTTTTTTTTTTTTTTTTTATTTTTTTTTTTTTTTTTTTTTTTTTTTTTTTTTTTTTTTTTTTTTTTTTTTTTTTTTTTTTTTTTTTTTTTTTTTTTTTTTTTTTTTTTTTTTTTTTTTTTTTTTTTTTTTTTTTTTTTTTTTTTTTTTTATTTTTTTTTTTTTATTTCTATATTTTTTTCTTTTTTTTTTTTTTTTTTTTTTTTTTTTTTTTTTTTTTTTTTTTTTTTTTTTTTTTTTTTTTTTTTTTTTTTTTTTTTTTTTTTTTTTTTTTTTTTTTAATATGGTTTTTTTTTTTTGTTTGTTTATTTATTTTTTTTTTTTTTTCTTTTTTTTTTTTAAATTTTTTTTTCTTTTTTTTTTTTTTTTTTTTTTTAAATTTTTTTTTTTTTTTTTTTTTTTTTTTTTTTTTTTTTTTTTTTTTTTTTTTTTTTTTTTTTTTTTTTTTTTTTTTTTTTTTTTTTTTTTTTTTTTTTTTTTTTTTTTTTTTTTTTTTTTTCTTTTTTTTTTTTTTTTTTTTTTTTTTTTTTTTTTTTTTTTTTTTTTTTTTTTTTTTTTTTTTTTTTTTTTTTTTTTTTTTTTTTTTTTTAATTTTTTTTTTTTTTTTTTTTTTTTTTTTTTTTTTTTTTTTTTTTTTTTTTTTTTTTTTTTTTTTTTTTTTTTTTTTTTTTTTTTCTATATTTATTTTTTTTTTTTTTTTTTTTAATTTTTTTTTTTTTTTTTTTTTTTTTTTTTTTTTTTTTTTATATTTTTTTTTTTTTTTTTTTTTTTTTTTTTTTTTTTTTTTTTTTTTTTATTTTTTTTTTTTTTTTGTGTTTTTTGTTTTTTTTTTTTTTTATTTTTCTTTTTTTTGATCGTTTTTTTTATTTTTTTTTTTAATTAAATTTTTTTTTTTTTAAAAAAATTTTAAAAATTAATTCTTCCATGTTCTTCAATCGATATTGTACGTTTCAGAATAGATAGATGTTAGGTCTAAGCTCACATATTTAGACTCAATGCTCAAACTTCAAAATTGTGGCTTGAACTACTTTTTGCGGTCCCGTAGGAATCCCAAATTTCCAGGATCTCAAGCTTTAATTGATTTATTTCCAGTACGAAATCACATGGGAATTTTTTATACCCGTTACTCGTACAATATAAATATAATCATATAAATAATAAATAATTTGTTTATTTATTTACATTCAGTCACTAACAGTTTTTATGAATATTATATTTATTTGAACAATACGACATTTGGGAGCGATTTTTAGAACAAGTCAGAATAAATTATTTTAAATAATCTCAGTAATGATACATTTTCTGAACAATATGTGTAAATCGCTTCTAACGTAGTTAACTAAAATCATGAACATTCGTTGATGAAAGTCTTTCAAGCAAGCTTGGTCCTAAATCATGAACATTGGGATTCGAGTATGCTGCTTATTCTTATTCCCTTGAATTCGGACATTACTGTACACTGTAAGAACCAACACCTGATTGGTTAATTTATTACTTTATGAAATCCAAAGAATCGAATGGAAATGCATCTCAGCGCAATGGACCTTCGCACACGCGAAGTTGAGTTTATGTTTTCCCGAAAAAAGAACACTATCATTGTCATGATTACAGTATGCCAAATTTTTCTTTCTGTGCCTAAATACGGTAACCACCTTTATAGTCTTCTGATCAGTTTTTAAGGTTCTTATTTTATCATAATACATTTTTTTTATATTTTTGTTGATTAAGTGTTTTAAGCTCAAAATTTTCAGTATTGATTTGGATAATTAGGAGGTGGCAAGTGCCCCCCTGGATCTCATATGTGATTCGCCGAATTATTACGCGAGTGGCTGGTGTTCGAATGGCTTGAGATGCGGTCGTATGACTTTTTAGTGTGTTCGAGTCCCAAGGTATTGATATTGTCAACATTTTTCTAAGTTCTATAATGATCCTCAGATATAAGCGAACCACAAAAACTAAACCAACTTTAAACTTTTAAAAAAAATTCAAATTTTGACTAAAATATTAAAAAAAATTTTTTTTGAAGATAATGGACAGTTTAATTTCAAAATAAAGTATGAAAAAATTTTATTATAATCTTAAGATATTTCCAACCCTGTAGAATTTTTACTCTGTTTGATGGTTTTTCTCTATATTAACTCAGCTTTATAGGGTCGGAAATGTTTCCTAAATTTTCATAACTTCATGGCATAAAATATTTATAAATCGTTGACTACAAGGTTCTCCTGCTGAAAAATGCAGAGTGTGATAAAGGATTAGCTTGCCACATTAGATTACATTTTATTTTTAGATATTATGATCGGTTCGATCCCAAAAATATAATTTTCTTCAAGGCCTATTTTTAGATCACATAAAAATTATTTTCGCCAGAATTCTTCATATGAATAGAAAAACTATTGTAGAGATTTGGAAGCTGAAAGCTTTTCTACAGTTGTTTTACTAATATGAAGTATTGTGATGAACTAAAATTTATGAGAATAAGCTAATATATTTTGACAATATTAGTTTAACATTTTCATAAAGAAAAGTTAGATAACGGTGATGTAAAAATTCATCTTTTGTCAAATTAACATGTTAATATGTTAACATTAATGTTAAAACTTTGAGGTAATTTAGGTAAGTTAAGGCTTTAAATTATTTCTTTCCCTGAGTAACGAGTATATCGAAGTCAGGTAGGGCCTACCTTGACTAAATTGTAGTCTCAAGATTCACTTAATAGCATTGATAGAACGGATCCAGGCTTTTCCTATTTTCTGTGCCACATCCTCACCTCAATGGTAATCACCTAAAAGGCGTCTGCTTAAAGCAAATCCACACATTTACATATACGCATATGTATGTACTGGGGGCCACATACGTGTACTTGTACTTCACCCACAATTGGCGTAGAGTTGGCAACTTTACCTTGTTGCTTCGGTTAAGCCTGACGGTGCCCAGCCTTTGGGTCTTATGCAAATTGTTTCAGCTTAAAGCGGTAGCTGTTGACAACTCAGACGCCTCCGACTTGGAGCCATATTGACTTATGTGCCACTTTATTTTTATGGTTTTTCCTGGGTGGCTGCTTGGCTATTTGCATAGAGCATAAATTTTCGTTTGGCATGCTTGGGGGCAAGGAAAAGATGTATGTACTATGTGGATGTTTAAAATGCCTTAAATTCAATTGAAGCCACAAAAAAAAAACGAACTATTATCGAATTTATAGTACTTTCCTAAGCATTGTTTGCCTTACTTTGGGTAATTGTATCAATGGCCACAAATGTTTAAGCCCCTAGGCAGCCACTTCAATATGGCAAACTTATTTCCAATTGCACTCATGAACACATCATCGCAAGCATTATAATCTTCCAGCATCCTTGATGAGCATTAAAAACCGCACGCTTTCACATATTCCATTTTCTCATTTTGCCAGCCAATGCCACCCACCAATCTCTTATGCAATGCCATTGGAGTGTACTAAAGGCAGGAGACAGAGAGATGTGAGGAATCCCTTCGCAATTTATTGTAATGCTATGGTACGTAGTTTTTTTTTTTGTCTATAATCACTGCACTTAATTACGAGCAGGCTATTAATTGAATTAGAAGTGCACACCCCACCCACACAGTGACAAAAACAGGAGGGAAAAGTAAAAGGAGGAACTAAAGGAATGCATGGAAAAATGTTGACAATACAAAAGAGAATTTTCAGGTTGCCATGGAAAGCAAAGTTTATGAGAATGTATGTGGGGCGTGGCACTGCCTCCCTATCTTTTATAAATAAGCAAGGAGTCAAGGCATCAGCCGGCTTCAGCAGGAGGCAGATGTGTCGTCCAGCTTGGATGTTTTTCGTGTTGTTGCCTGGCTACACTTCAGTGGATGCTGCGGGCGTTTTCTGATGCGATAATCGCTTCATTCATGAGACTTAAGCCTTAAAGCTGCCCACGCAAAAAAAAAAAAAAGGGGGATACCAGGTGATATGTGTATGCATATGTGAGCCCAATGTCAACATTTATTCATGAATGTAGCTGATGATATGAATTTTTGGCTTGGAGTGACGTGATAAAAAGAGGTAAGAAAGTCGGTCTGTCATACACTCTGTATCTGCAAAAGTTTGTATAACTTTCAAATGAGGCGCCACATGAACTGTGTAAAGTGCTGCCGATCGTGTGACTGTGTGAACTTTACTATCGTTAATCTGTTTGTTTCCAAAGCCGGAGGATCTATAAATAAATAATTTGGATTACTACATATATTTCGAAAGACTGTCAATCTGCCTTCAAAATTGTGGGAGATATGAGATATTTCTTAAATAGAGAACGTGGCATAAGAGAGATCTTAGATTTGTTTGTTTATACGATACTGACCGTCGGACAGAGGGACGGATAAACGGATATTGCTATATCGACTCGGCTGTTCATGCTTCTCCAGATTATATATACTGGCCGAAGATGCTTCCTTCTGAGTGTATCATACATTTTCACAAACTCATTATACCCTTTGTACTTTATGAACAGGGTATAAAAAGGCGAAATAAAAAAAGAGCAAACATTGCTCTTATTTGTGGCTGTTTGTATGCATGCTTTATGACTCTCAGATAACCAAACGAATTCTTTTTACGTATGTAAATTGTGCTACTAAAGACATCTTTAAAATCGTAATCATGGATCTATTGCATAAAGTTTTTCTCGAACGAAAAAATTTGAAGCAGATGCTGATGGTCATATTTTCATATTTTGAAAGTAATAAATATATAAATAAGCTACCAGTAAATGCAGTTGCAGAATTGTTTTATAAAGCTGTTTTTATAGACTCTTTGGTACAAAATTTTTCCCATCGAGTTTCTTCAATATTATTTGAGCTACAAAATAATCATTTTTGCTTTTCCAAAATCATTTCAGATTCAACAAATTCAGTAGAATCTTCAGTCTTTTACAATAGTTTAAGCTTTCTGTGTAATACATTTCAAAAATGGGTTATAAAAAAATATAAAAATAAGTTAAAACTAAGAAATAAAATTTAGAATATGAGTAGTGTTCAAATTTCTCCCGTTTACCGATTGTTCTCATTTTTTGATTGTTTTTTTTAAGTTGTCAAAAATCTCTAAAGCAGAGATGAAAACTAAAGAATATTCTGCACTTTTTTAACTGAAACTTTTAAAGTACTTAGTCCATCGGTTTTGAGCCATTAATCAGCTTTAAAAAATTGAAAGCAAGTTGGGGAGCCCTCAATGTAAATTCACTTTGATAGCAGAACACTAAATATGGTAGTGTTTTTTTTTTTTTTGAAAGAAAATGAAAACTTAAAGGGGCACACCTGGTGTGAATTTAAATAAAAAAATCGATTTTTTTTGTTCATATTTCGATAGATTACACCTTAAAAAATAACTTATTCAAAATTTCAAATCGATATCTCAAATAGTTTTTAAGTTATAGCCATTTAAAGACCAGAGCTCGGCCGCTAGAGAGTTCCGTTCTCGAAACAGCATTTTCAGAATTTGCTGCAGTGATTACTCAAAGGCAAATGATGCGAACACTATCGATTTTTTCAGCATGTACTTTATATTTTTTTAACTAATCATAAATCGAATTTTTGTCAGGCCAAAAACAACAAAAATTTTGGGTGAATTTCATTTTTTTTTAAAACGCCGCCATTTTAACAATTTTTGTTTTTTTTTTTTTGATCGAAGGTCATTGACGGACAATATCTTCTAGTTGAAAGATTTTTTTCTTTAGATTTCATAAACAGAGAAGTCCGGAATTACTGCAGCAGTATGGACCTTGTTTCGCGCCGTCGGAGATCGTGAATAACCTTAAAAATATTTAATTTTGTTTTCAAAAATTTCTCTATATATTTTTAAAACATGTATAAATATACTCTTAAAATTTTGAAACAACTAATAAAGTAGTTTTTTTAATATTCCCAAAAATCAAAATTTTTTAAGGCTTAATACTAGGTGTGCCCCTTAAATGACCGCAAAATCGTTGTTTGGGCTGGTGACCTTTTGTTTGTTTATATAACTATGTTTTTGTTCTCCGGCTCAAGGTCAAACGTTTTTCTTGTGCTCATTATAATAAAAAAAAACACAAGCTTTTCTTTTTTCCGATATATTTCGAAACCCGTCGGGATTCGTCTTCAGGGAAGAAACACAGCTTCCGCTTTGTCAGCTGTGGAGTTATAAACTTTTTGTTTTTAATAAAGGCGGATGCGATGCAATTTGTGTATGAATATAATAATAATCTTAAATAATAATGCAGTGGCAAACAATTGCGAAACACCAGCAGGAAAATTTCCTTCAGTTTTCAGCAGTCTTTATATATTAAAAATTCAACAAATATATAAATCAGCTTAAAAGGTACTTTGACTAAAAGTTTAATATCAATGGGGAATTGCGAATGTAATCTAACAACTTTAAAGCCTCGGGGCCACTCGAGCTTTATGTTTAAAACTTTGGGTTTCCATTCCAAGAAATATTGTTGTTATATTGTCATCATTGGACCTTCTGAGTATGAAATTTGGAAGGTTATGTTCCCAGACCTTATAAATAATAAGAGTGAAAAAAAATAGAATAATCAAATTTAAGGCGCGTGAAGTCTCAAAATTTTATCTAAATTACCCATACGCAGTGTTGCCAATTTTCGTTAAGATGTTTCATTTATAAGCCCACTGTTAATAAATGATTGATTTGACTTCATAAATGATGAAAATATTTTCAAAAAATAAAATGAAAGAAATGTTATTTGATTTAAATTGTATTTAAATATATGATGAATTTCGTGCGCTAAAACACGAAGCATGATATTCTGTCAATTTAACACATGTATTCCAAGTAGTATTTGTTTATTTCACAAAAATTTTTGGGATCTTCAGGATCCCCACAAAATTTCCCTAATATTGTCAAATTATGCAGAAGCTCAAATTCTGAAAAGTGCCAAAAATTACTGCTGCAGCGTGAGAGAGGGGAGTCTTGTTCGCAACGCCGAGGAGAGAGGTTATGTGCCCAACGTCACGGAGTGCATACGCTTAATTAATAGCTCAATATATTTTATTTATAATAATGTATCCAAACGAAGCCTAAATATTTAAGTCAATAAATGTATTTAACCATCCTGTCAAACCAAATACATTTTTGACAGAAGCAAATGTTATTTTTTATGATTAAAAAATCCTTAATAGTTTGGGAATTATTTAGATTTTTATTAAATTTTTAATTTTGGTGTACAAAATTCAAAACAGTTTCTATTACTTTGCTTATGGATCGGTAGTAGGTTTTTTGAACCAAAGTTATACCTTTTTGGTCTTTTGTTAAGTTATAGCATTTTTAAAAAAAAAAAGCCCGTCATTTTGTAAATTTTTTATTTTTTTATCGTGGGTCATGGTACGGGCAATATCTTCTAGTTTAATGAGTTTTTGTTATTTTTTAATTTCATCCACGGTGACGACCGGAATTACTGCAGCAGTGAAGGACCTTTTTCGCGCCGTCGGTGATCGTGTATAATTTAAAAAATATTGAATTTTTTTCAAAAAATTTTGTTGTATATTTTTTGTTTTTTTTTGTATGGAGAATTTTGTTTTGGCAGAAGTTCTGTTGGGATAGATTGATTTAATACTTTTTTGACCTAAAACAAAGTCTAAAACAACTAAAAATAGTCCAAAACGGTCAAAAATCAAATATTTAGGGACTGTAAAAAACGTTCTTAATACGTGAATTTTAAACTTTTGTTCTCTGGGTACTCAGTTTATACTTTATTAAAGTTTTGTTAGAAATTTCCATTTACCAGCTCATTAAGTGCTTTTGTATGCTGTGTCAGGGCCACAGTTTTCAGCAAAATTCCCATTACACCTGCAGTAAATTAATTGAATCTAACTTTAAAATTACTAAACTTTTTTTTGGCTGGTGTTTCATGTCAGTTTCACTGGTCGTGCCAAAAATATTTGGCATATAAATTTAGAACTTTGACGATGATGGAGTCAACTCAAGCGCCTTGTCTGTTGCGGTCAGTTTGGCTTTGAGAGAATACACAACGTAGTTTGCCCCTTTTTTCCTTTCTATTAATTTCCTGTCTGCATGTGGTGCACCTCAAGCCGGAAAAACAATTTGTTAGCTTGTCAAAAGCATCGACCATCAGGTCCAAGTTTTGCCATTCGTCGTCTTCCCTTATAACAACTCTTTAACTTTCGTTGGCTTTAATAACAATATTTGGGTTTCAACCCGAATTTCCATAATGAATTGGGCAAATATTTGGTCTGGCAGTAAAATTATCAGAAAACTGGAGTAGGAAAAGTTTATTAAATTAGCATAAAATCAACAAATGTATCTCTTAGTTACAAAATACCAAACAATTTGCAGATAAAATGAAATGAAAATAGCAAAACCAAAAATAAATGAAATGTGAGAGGATACTGTGGACTGCAATTAAATTCAATTTAATGCACACAAACAAAAGCAGTAAATGTGACTGCGTGGATATGTGTGTGAGGCAAGCGAACTGGACTTGATGATATCCAGTTATGCAGCATATTAATAGTTAATTTAATCGGTGAACGATTATGATTAGTTCTAGAGAAGGAAGTTGAAGTAATTAAAAATAACATTCATTTGCAGAGAAATAAAGTTGAGTTATTTTGTTAATTTAGCAATGAAATGTAAGGCACATACAGAGCATTAAACACTTTATCATGACACATTATCGATGAATCAAGTGAACAAGATCAAAAAATTGCAAAAATTAAGGGACCGAAAATAACAGAAATGGAAGTAAAAAAATTAATTTAAGAAATTAAATGGAGTACATTAATCTTCATAATTTTGAATCGCTAGTTCTAAAAACGGATACATTTTTATTTCCAATTTTATATTATAATTTAACATAAAATATTAACAGTTAAATGGTAATATTTATTTTAAAATTGTATAATAACAATTACTAAATTAATTTTCATTAAAAAAAATTTTAAATTAATTTTTATTTTGTAATAAAATTTTAATTTTAATTGCTATGAAAATTTAAATTAACTATTAAAATTTAAATTTCAATTGCTATGAAAAATTAAATTTTAATTTTTATAAAAAAATTTTATTACCAAAATTTTTATAAAAATGTATAATCAAAATTTTATAAAAAAATAAAAATTTGTATAACATTTAAAAATTAATTTTTATTATTAAAATTACAAAATTTCTAATCTAATTTTTATATTAAAAAATTTTAATTGTTATGAAAAAATTTTAAAAAATATTTAAAAAAAATTTTAAAATAAATTAAAGTTTTTATTATTAAAATTAATTTTAAACTGCTATTCAAACATTTTTATATAACTGTTAAAACAAAATTTTTATTTAAAAATTATAGAATAACGATTTTTATTTAAAAATTAGAAAATAATTGTTATTTCAAAATTTGTATGCAAATAACACTAAATTAATTCAATTTGTGACACTTTACTACATTATAAGTTACCTTAAAAGTAACCGTAAAATGTAAAAAATTTTGTATTAGGGTTACACTATTTAAAAATCAAACTAATAAAAAAGACTAGTCCAAAAAAAAAAAAAAAAAAAATTATAACAGTTGAGGTCTCCGCAAAAAATATATTTTTCTGTAAGGATCTACGCTAATAACACCTTCTACCCTCGCAGCTACCCTACATTACTGTGTGCGTCAATTCAGAGAGGTTTGCACTTTTCGTGAAAATTTTGGGTATTAAATGCGTCCACCGATTGCGAGAAACGAAACGTAAAATGCAAAAAGCAGCGCCTGACACTCGTTGATAGTAGTACTCGTTTTCTTTCCCTATCCCCCTTTCCCCCCACACTACCTCTTCTTCTACTTCGTGTAGGCTATTTTGGCACGCCCGTTGAGTGCACTGATTGATTGAGTGGCGATAGCTAGAGTCCGCCTCCCAAAAACCCAACCCACAAACATGTTGGGGGCCCAATTGTTGGCACTAATTTCGATGTCTCTCTGCTTTTAGGGAGGGGGGGAAATATGTAATGAACCGCACTTGGTGGTTTTCACACAAAAGAAGGCGGAGGCCAAAAAGAGAGAGAGAGAGAAGATGAGTAAATGAAAGGACACATGTGTATACATACATATACACAATTCTGTCATTTGCGGTGTAATTTGATATCTGTATAAATGAAAATGCAATTAATGTAGAGGGTATGATCAAGTTCAAATAAGAAAAGCAAAGGAAAGGGAACAGGAAGTGTGGTATTATATTCGGTTTATTTTAAATATCAATTAATGAAAAGCCCTAACTAACTTCCACATTTTATGTATAAGATTTCGCTTGTATTTATCTTATTTTTAAAACCACACAGCCACACTTAAGTTCTCTTAACATCCCACTTTAATGACTTCTTTTTTTACACTTGACAAATCTAGATCCAAGTTTCACTCAACTAATTATGCTTCCGTTTTTGGCACCTGGTTTATTTTTGTAAGTTTCAAAAGTTTGTCAACAAAAACTTGTCAGTTGACTCACATGCACCACACCCGTTGTCCAGTTTCCTTTAGCTTCTGCTTTGTTGTTCATAAACTAACTTCAAAAGTTTTCAAAGTGCATATATCACTCAGCTTCTCTTCATTCTGCATATGTCTTGTGTCTTACTCTTTACCCCAAGAACATAACGAGCATTAAGTTGCATTGCTGCTTGCCATGTGATACATGGCATTGCAAAGACATCAAGAAGACATATGTACACGGTCATATAGTCAGTCAGTTTGGGATATAAATCATGGATGGCCGACACTTCAAGACACTTTCTCGCCTTAGTTTTGGGAGTTACCAAGACGGAAAGTTAACTTTTGGCATGACAAAATGTAGATACTCTGTCGAGGCATTTTTAAAAAATAATTGAAAACAAAACATAAAAGAAAAAATAGAAGGCTAACATCGCCTACGCCGATGTTTTAAATACCCTTGCAGTTTTTGAAAGGCGCTACCATTAAAATTTTTTTTTGGACCGATCGTTCCTATGGCAGCTATATGATATAGTCATCCGATCCGGCCGATTCCGACAAATGTGCAGCGTATTTGTATTTAAAGACTTTTTGCAAAGTTTGGTCAAGATAGCTTCAAAACTGAGGGAGAAGATAGCATAGAAACAGACAGACGGACAGACGGAAATGAACTCAGCTCGTAATGCTGATCAAGAATATATATACTTTATGTGGTCGGAAATGCTTCCTTCACTGCGTTACAAACATCGTGACATTTTTAATATATCCTTGCAGAGGGTATAATATTAAAGCACACAGAGTTTTCTTAATTAGAAACTAAATCCAAAGCAAGTGCAGCAATTGAATGTAGCAACTCAAAAAACTTCCGTTTAAATTCACAGAACAAATATTTTTGAATTCATTCATTCATTTAAAAAAACTGTTAATATTTATATAGTTTTAGTGGCTTTTAAAAATAATTAAATTCAAACGACCTCCCAGCTCGATGCCGCATGTGCACCATCCTAATAAAAAAGTTTTTTTTTATTGCCTGAAGGGTTGGAGCGGGAATTGTCTCAATAATCGTTTGATTTTGTTTTGTAAACTTTTTGCTTGCAATAAATTTACTGAAAAAAAGCAGATACAGTGTTTTTAGAAGATCCAATTGATACCAAGGCGAATCTGGTGACGTGCGAGCTTCAGTCAAAATAGCAGCCCAACTGACCGAAATTCGCAGCTTCCCATGCGCGACTCCAAAAAGGATAGGAAAAAAACAAACAACCAAATTTAGGGGAACTATGTGGTAAATAAGTAAGAATAGTATTATTTTTAGCAAAAAGAAAGCATCTTGTGTTTGTCCCACGTTCGGTAAAATATCATATCAGACTAATTACAGACCATCCGCTCGGAGGCGAAAATATAGAAGTAGATATTTAGCTTACTTCAGCATTGAGTTTCGTGGTATTTTTCAATTAACAGCGCGTCACACTACTCGATCGCTGTAGTTTTTATATAGATAAGCAACTTCTCGTCAAGCCTCGCAGACCAACAATACCTTTGCAAAAGTTTTTACTAAAACAGTTTTGATACAATGCAATGCAATATCGACAATTCATTTTGCATTATCAAAATTTGCTACGACTATTTTAAATTGTTTTGCGCATTTAAGGCCGTGTATGATTTAGTCAAATTATAACATTTTGATTTTTTTTTTATTAAATAATTCAAACCCTGGTTAAAACGAGCATTTACAATGGTATCAAAACTTCCACACAAACAAAATTAGATTTACCTTCTCGTCTTAAATTTATTTTCTGCTGTTTTCTGATGATTTCATTGCAGAAGAAGGATGAAGTAACATTTACTGCAACAATATTTATTTAGCTGTTCGAAATAAAATAAATGCCACATAGGATAACAAAGTTTCCATTCATGTGCTGTTAAGCGCAACAGTACCTCTCAACTCCGTATGGGCACAATGTAAAGGATAAAGAAATCATTACTTCTCCTTCGTCTTTCTCTAGATTTTATTTGAAACTTCTCGTTAATTTGCAGGGCCGTATAGGGCTTTAAACTAAAAGTCCAATCAGTGAAATTAAAAATGAAACCGATTCGTTTAGGTTAGAGTGGTTATTGGAGAGTATCTTTCTTCAGGCCATTTATATTGGCCCATTGTGCCGCCAGGTCAGTCGTGCAATACTGCAGGATGTGACTAATTTGCATTTTTGAGTAGCTTTATATCTCGTATAAGATGCCTGTACGTTGCCATGGGCACACGTACTCAAAAGCTGACTTAGTTCCGAATTTCCCAAATTGAGAATACAAAATTTAATTTTAAAATCGTTTCGGGATTATAAAAACTCTTTAACTTGAAATCAGATATTTGCGTAAAGAATAATATTATTGTAATTACTTCTTATTATGTGGTTTTTAATTTTAGATGGATTAATATAAAAAGACTAAAACGATCAAAGTATTATCACGGTCAAACCTAAATGGCATTATTTTCATGTTCTCTTTGAGCCCTGCGTTAAAGGGTATCTAACAGAAGCCTGGCGCAGACATTCGGGTATTTTTCGATTCCTAAATAATAATTTGGTTAATCAGTGTAGCCATCCCTAATAAAAAAAGGTAATAGAAGACAAATGATCTGATCATTTCATATCAATTAAATGTAGATATTAAGGAATGCCAATGACCTCTAGAGAAGCTCAAAGAGTTAATTAAAGGCCAAATCTAGCTCATTTCAACCAATATCTTAAAAATATTATGAATGTGCAACTTAAGACAAACTTTGTGACAAATTAATTCTACCCAATTTTTGGACAAGTGTGTGCTACAATATTTGACAGCTGAACCAACTACGTAGTTTGTTATAAATGCTTCTATTGCCTGGATAGCTGTCACAACAATAAAAGTTTTTGTTTTTTTGTATTGTCTTTCTCTCTGATTGACATTCCCTCCAAGAAAAAAAAGAAAAGATTTCCTTGGACCTTTGAAGCTTAATTAAAAAAGTTTCTCTCACTCAACGCGCACTTCTGCACACCTTGTTCCGCTATTACTTCCGTTGGCAATACTCAAGATTCACATTCGACACACATATTTAATGGTTTTTTTATTGTACAACCGATTTGATGATTGGTATTGTCTTTTTTATTCGTTTACAGCTCCCGTAACTTAAAATCAAATCAAAAAATTTGAGAAATCATAAGAAAAATATAACAATAAATTAATAAAGAATGCATTGACTGCTCGTTTTCTGCTCTCTGGTTTTTTCTTAAAAACTTCTTCAACTAAATGTAAAATTTAAAGATACTTGTTTTCCATTTGCCTGCCATAGCTAAGCATATATCTGGATGGAGATGGATGGTTGATGTTGGTGTTTGGCTATGCAGATATATGTAGATAGGATTGATTGATCGCTTAGAAGCACTTGCGGTGCACAATTCCAGGGCCGGATTCATCGTACTCCTGCTTGGAGATCCACATCTGCTGGAAGGTGGAGAGAGAGGCCAAAATGGAGCCACCAATCCATACAGAGTATTTACGCTCTGGTGGAGCAATGATCTTGATCTTAATGGTGGATGGAGCCAGGGCAGTAATTTCCTTTTGCATGCGATCAGCGATACCTGTAAGAATAAGAAGAGAATGTGGAAGAATTGAGTGGAATTTTTAGCAATAAAGGAAAATAGTAATATTTAATATGTCTTTAAACTAGATAGATTTTAGTTCCTTACAATTTTTAAACTAATATTAAAAATTAATATAATAATTAAAATCTAAAAAAATTTCTTAATTTTGTTTAAAAAAATAAAAACAAAATTTACTGAAAATTTGCTAAAATATCAAAAAAACAAAACAGTATTACAATTTTCTAAAACAAATTAAAGTTTATTTGAATTCACTGAAAATCTTTAAAAACTAAAAGATGCATTTTTGAAAGAGTTTAATGTAAGCTTGATATTTCGAACTGGCTTATTTTGAGAAATAATTTAATTTAAGAAAATCTCACAAGAAACAACAAACAATTTCTAAAATTATGGAAAACTGTTACAAACTTGCCTAAAAACACACATTTTTAATGAGAGATAGGAACTGCCTGACTCGAATTTAAATGCTTTCTCAGGCAGAACAAAAAATATTTTAAAATCCTCCAGACGTCACAAGATGAGTTAACAATTAAGAAATTAAATAATATTTCTGTAATTTCCTACAGAAAATAAATCTTTTAACGTAACGCTTATCGCTACTTTAAATGTCTCAAAATTTAAAACAAATTCCAATTGAAACATTTTCTAAAGAATAAAAATATATACAAAAACCGTCAGAACTAAAATCTACAAGAAGTTGTAAAAAAAACTTTTTAAAAATCCTATTGAAAAATATTCTTAAATTTGTAAGGATTTATTTTCATATGATTTAAAACAAATTACAAAAAGCCTCAGATCTAAAATTTACAAGAAGTTGTAAAAAAAAACTTTAAAAAATTAAATTAAAATTTTTTTTAAATAATTTGAAGGATTATTACGAAAGTATGAACAAAATTACAAAAAACCCACAGATCTAAAATCTACAAGAAGTTGTAAAAAAATTTAAAAGAAAAATAAATTTAAATATTTTTAAAAATGTTTAAGGTTGCCCTCTGGTTAAAAAAAAATTTCTAAGTATCCAAAAATTATTTTTTAATATTTTGTAAAATTTTGTAAAGATTTAAAAAAATTCGAGTCAAACCTTCAGAATGAATTAAATGCAAAAATTCCAAAGAAAAATTAAAAAAAAAAAACCAATTGAAATTTTTTTAATAATTTTAAAACAATTTAAGTCTATCTTTCAGTTTTAAATAAATAAAAAATTAAAAAAGTTTCAACTCAAAAATTTTCTAAAATTTCTAAGAATTCATTTTCTGAGAATTTTTTAAAAATTTTGAAAGAAACCTCAGATCTAAAATATACAAGAAGTTGTAGAAAAATAAAGTTTTTTAAATTTTATTTTAAAATTTTTAAGGATTTCTTAAAGTTAAAACTCAACAACAAAATTATATAAAAAATTTCGAAGTGATAAATGTTTAAGGTTTCCCTAAAGTTAAAAGAAATTTCTAAGTGTCCAAAAGTTTTTTCAAAATTTTCTAAAATTTTGTAAAGACTTAAAAAAATTTAAGCCAAACCTTCAGAATAAAATAAATGCATAAATTTCCAAAAAATAAAAAAAGTAAAAAAAGTTACAATTTGAAAATTTTCTTAAATTTTTAAGAATTCATTTTCTAAAGATTTTTTTAAAAAATTGGAAGAAAGCCGTTACAACTAATGGAATAGAATCACTTCAAAGTTTTTTTTGCTTGCATATAAACCCTGACGGGCGCTGTTGAGTTGAGGAGCTAAATCTCTCACTCACACAAAAAGGAGCCGTAGCAATAGTACCAACACACCTAATGCATTCTTTTCTGCTATGCGTTTCTTGGAATTCCTAACCGGTTCAAGTATCTCAAGCTTGCATAGACGACTGAAAGGCTGAAGAAGTCAGCAAACTTCCCTGATGAGGAAGTTGAGAGAGTTTTGATGTTGTTACTGTAATTTAAAGTTATGGAAACAACTAACATTAGCTCGATCAGGCTAAGCCCGCTATCGTAACATATTAAATACTGTCGAACTTCCATATAGCGAATCTTAAGGATATAAAAATAAACTTAATTAAAAAAAATGGAAAAAAAAAATTTAATAATTAATTATTGTTATGCCTTTTATGTCTTATGCCATTTGAAGTGATTTCTTAATTAATATTTTATTCAAAAAGTTTTTTCAAGAGTTTTCCTCACACTAAACTTTCTCAAAAAATTGCAAAAAAATTTTTTTTAAGTTTTCAACTTTTAATTACAGTAAAATTTTTCAAAATTGAATCATTTAATTCAAAAATGTTTTATTATAATTTAATGATTTTTAAAAATAAAAACAAGAACCAAAAAAAAATTGCAAAGAAAAATTTGAATAAAGATTTTCTAACCTATCAGCAAAAACTCAAAAAACTAACTCGAAAATATCAAAAAATTCATTATTCTTTTAAGCAACAAGATGTCCAAAGATATCTAAATTTTTTCTCAAAAAATTGTATTTTTTTATTTTTTTAGGTTATCACAAACTGTTTAAGTAATGTGTTATTATGATGCTGCCCACTTTTATAAGTAAAAAACGCTACGTCAAATTAATTTGTATCTATATTAAAATAGCCACAAAATGGCGGAAGATACCTCGTGTCTTAAAATAGACAGAGGAGTCCTTACTAAATCAATATGCAAGGGTAAAGCCTGCCTAAGAAACTTTCATTTTATTTAAAAATTATTTTTTAATTCTTCTCCAAAAAAAGTATTGACTTAAAATTTTAAGTTCTTAATGGTTTACTGTCACCTACCTGGATACATGGTGGTGCCACCGGACAGCACATTGTTGGCATACAGATCCTTACGAATATCCACATCGCACTTCATGATCGACTGATAGACAGTCTCATGAATACCGCACGATTCCATGCCCAAGAACGAGGGCTGGAACAGAGCCTCGGGTGTACGGAAACGCTCATTGCCAATGGTGATCACCTGACCATCGGGCAACTCATAGGATTTCTCCAGCGAGGTCGATGCCGCAGCTGTGGCCATTTCCTGCTCAAAGTCCAATGCCACATAGCACAGTTTCTCCTTAATGTCGCGCACAATTTCACGCTCAGCGGTTGTGGTGAACGAATAGCCACGCTCCGTCAGGATCTTCATCAGATAGTCGGTTAAATCGCGACCAGCCAAATCCAGACGCAGGATGGCATGTGGCAGAGCATAACCCTCATAGATGGGCACGGTGTGTGAGACACCATCACCTGAATCCAAAACAATGCCAGTGGTACGACCGGAGGCATACAGGGACAACACAGCTTGAATGGCCACATACATGGCTGGCGAGTTAAAGGTCTCAAACATGATCTGGGTCATCTTTTCACGATTGGCCTTGGGGTTCAGAGGCGCCTCAGTCAACAGCACGGGATGCTCCTCGGGGGCCACACGCAGCTCATTGTAGAAGGTGTGATGCCACACTTTCTCCATATCATCCCAATTGGTGATAATGCCGTGCTCAATGGGATATTTCAAGGAGAGGATACCACGTTTGCTCTGAGCCTCATCACCCACATAGCAATCCTTTTGACCCATACCGACCATCACACCCTGATGACGAGGACGGCCCACAATCGAGGGGAAGACGGCGCGTGGCGCATCGTCACCAGCAAATCCAGCCTTGCACATACCGGAACCATTGTCCACCACCAAAGCTGATGCTTCTTCGTCACACATTTTGTTATTGCGAGTTTAGCGGAGGAGGAGAGCACTACAAGGATATATATATATATATGTGGATCAATTAGATCAACTATGTCTACACTAGGATAAACTGCGAAATAGCGACACTCACGACGTGTAAATCCAACAGCGACAGCAATCAGAGTGATTCCCTGCTATGACTGAATTCTGCATTTAAATAAGTTCTGTCCCGACAACATCATTTTCAACAATTGGACATTTGTAGTAACATGTTGATGAATTCATGATATATGGTGCATTACAAGGGAGAGCGGGTGCGGGGGGAAGAGAACTGCCAGAGAGAGGGTTGGATACACATCATTTCGATTGAAATGAAAGTGTAGCTAAGGGTATGATGATGCAAGTGCCAAGGCATGTCTATAAATATAGACTTCAACTTTGGGAGATGAATTTAACTCAAAAAAACTTAATAATATTGTAATTTACTTATAGAAACTAAAAAGGGTTATAAAACATTTGGCTTGAACTGCTTCTCTTATTCGCTGGAAGCAGAATTCCAAGATGCTTTTAGTCATTATTCTTACTTCGCTGTCTGCGCCAATTGCTAAAGAAGGTGACTCGCTTATACTCGCTTATAATACATATGTAATAAATATATTTCTTTATTTACGACCTTTATAGTATTCAAACTAGCAAGCTTATGCTGACCTGAGATCAATTTATTAAAGACCTTAATAACTTCGTACTAGAAATTTTAAAGCCGTTTTGTTCTCAAAGACTCAGGCAGATTGTATAAAAATTTCGTGTGTCTTTCGAAAGATGCAGTTCGATTACTAGGATCGAAATTATTGGAAAATGGGCGATTTCACCAGAGATACTCGATTACTAATTAGTTTAAAAAAAAATTCGTATGAAATTGCCATTTTATATTGAAAAACCTTTTTTCTTATTTAATACTACACCTAAAAATATACTATGTAAATTGTACTATTAAATTATCTGCTGAATGGCACCATAGTTTGTTATTGTTTACTCTCTATATAATAAAAAACCTTATGACGTGAATGAAAAAATCCGAGATGACTTTCTTGCTACTATCACCCCTTTGACCTATCTCTTAGCTCAGCAACATATCAAAGCTCTTTGATCGGAAAGATAAGATGCACTTTATCCTTAATCAATATGATTTTAAACCTTGCCGCTCTACCACACCGAATTAAGCGGTATTTTGTCATTATTGTACCATTCGTTTTGCCAATTCAACTTTATTTCCGAAATTTTTTGAATCTCAATTGCGGTATAAATTGGAAAATAGCAGGCAGCGGGAATTCTAGCTTTTTTCCAATATGATATGCTATCTTCAGTTTTTTCCAGCTATTTTTCGTTTTTTCTCCGTAAAGTGAAAATATTTACAAAACTTGAAAGAAAATCGTTACATTGGCATCTCTGTTCTCGACTTAAAAAAATTGTTTGCCCAATTTTTTTGAAAATTTGTCTAAAAAGCCATAACTTCCGATTTTTCAGGACCTAAAACATATGCTATGGATCCACACGCAAATAATTTACTCATATAGTGCTGAAAAATATGCTATAATGACCTCTGCTACCAATTTTTATTTAAATTATTTGCCCGTGGGACCTTAGCTTTTGTAAATTGGTAAAACAACGCTGACATTAAAAAAGTTAAAATGTTAAGTATTTTCATAGAAAGGGTCTGATGGCAGAAACAGATTATTGCAGATATATAAGCTTACAAAAAGGATGGACGTGAACAACCTTTACTAGGCATAAGGTATTTATTTAAGGTAGTTAAGATATGGAAAACGTTGTATAAAGCATCAACCAGATAACGCAATTTGTTTGGGACAACAGTAAGCTATATATATTGATATAGACGATATTACTCAAATAAACTAAAATATTTTATAAAAGATTAAAAAACTGTTAGTTTTTTAATCGTCCTTTTTTTCCCAAATTCAGATTTTTTACTGTTGTCCTTGAAAATAGCATGTAATTATGCTTAAACTTTGTCAACACTGTGCCACAGTTCCTTAAACCAACGCTGTAAAGTTGATTTTGATTATACTGATTTTTCTGAGGTATTTGATACACTTTACATGGCGCACTACTTGCCAAGCTTTGTAAGCTGGGCTTTCATTTTTCTTTACAATGCTGGATTGAATCTGATCTAGACCTCTGAACTTACAGAGTAAGAATATATACTACATATATACTACTTCTGGCCTTTCACAGGGTAGAGCACTTGGGCCTTTATGAACTCAAAAAGAAATTATTTGGACTTTTTCTTAGACTTTGTCTTTGCTCTTGATTTTCTTCTCTGATCTGGCTTATATCTAAACTCCAAAACTAAGCAAAAAAAGAAGCAAAGCTCAAAAAATTTTCTAATAAACTCGTAAAATAGTCAAATATGACTCTTAGTACTTTCGTATGTAAAATAGCTTAAACAGTTATTTGTTTCTAATGTTCAAATTTTTGCGTACAACTAAAAATAATGTTAATTTTTTTCGGTTTTAATTGGAAAAATAAATAAATTATGTAGGATTTGCCATTCTCCCGTTCGCGAAACAAGCAGTTAGATCCTTCTTACTTTGACATCCTCAAAGACACCTTTTTTATATTATTCTCTAGTTTATTAAAGCTGTAATCAAAAGTTTGTAAAAACTTCCTCGTATATTGATCAAATTTTATCTGATGTTCCCGAATTTCGGTGGATATATTTTTCATATTATTCCATAATTCCATAATTTTTTTTACGATTTGTAAATTTTAAACTCATTTCAATGAGAGATTTCCGTCGCACTCGTGAAGACATAATTATTTGTAATTACAGACATTTCAAAAATCAAATGCAAAGCTGTAAACAAAAAAAGTTGTAAATTGAAGAAAACGTTATCCAAATTAAGAGAATTAAAACAAACTAGCAACACTAGGGTGCATCAGCTCTTCGCTTTCTATCTGCTCTCTGTGTGCGGTGCATACAAAGCTGAGCATAGCTTACTCGCTGAAAGTGGATGAGCTGTGCTCCGCTCCGCTCTCTGTGTGCGGGGGGCCTTATGCTTTCAAACAACAAGTTCAACTTTTGATTTCACAGTTTTTTTTCTCGCAAAAATCCCTGCTTGTCCACCATCTATATAGCTTAGCATATGGCTGCGTTCTTTTACCTCGCGAGAGCACGCAGTTCGGATGCGTTGAGATGCTGTCGTTAGTCCTTTAGTGTCCCCCCGTGGTCGTGAGATCACACACGAAATATATATATCAAACGAAAAATTATTGGGTATAAAACAAACGAAATATTGATTAATTTACCAATGAAAAATTGGGAATTTTCCAACGTTTTTTTTGTGTGTACTAGTGCAGTTCATGTGACTAGGCTAGAATGATTGCAGTTAAAATTTCTCAAATACGCGCTTAAATTTTTTTTAACTTTGTCGTCTGTCAACTTTAGAAGATCGAACATCAATTGAATTATTGGCCGTGTTCAGCTGAAGAATTTGCTCCCTGATCAATGATTTATTTCTTGGTGATGTACGTAGCCAACTTTTCCTCCTGCGTTTAATATAATATTTACATGGAGCTTTTCAAATGTCAATTTAACAAGACCCCCAAAAGTATGCTTAATAATAAGAGTAATTTTATGATCAGTGATCAAGTGTCTCTGCTGAACGCGGCAATTGCTTTTTTAAAACGACCTTATTTAAGGAACCATTGACAGTCGCATTTTTTTTTAACTATAAATATAAACTCCTTCCAATCCTTTTTCCCTCAAATTTCTCGAACCAACAATTCCCTAAATGAGCTTATTTAAAGGATCTTACAAGTAAAACTTCTTCTAGGCATAATTTTATATAAATAAATAACAATTTCATTAAAAGTAAGTCACTTAAGAACATGTTCAAAATTATTTGCGAGTGCAGCATATGCGTTCTATGTTATTATCAAAGGTAAATATGTGTATTCTGTTTCAAATTCTGAGTCGAATTTAGTATAAAAGTTTGTATTTTTAATTCAATTTGGATATACTTAATATATATCAAGATGTCTTCAGTCAAGATAAAATATAAGGGCTAATCGAAGTCTGAGTGCACCAGTAAATACCCACACACCTGTTTATTTATATCTTTAGTCACTAGATGATTCTCTACAGCAATCGGTCTCTTCTATTTTTTCGCTAAAACCTACAGCTGTGTAATGTAGAATTGGATAATTCCATAAATTCTATTAATTCACATATAAATGTGTACAAGCCAAAAATAAGAATTGACCAAGCGCAGAAGATAATAACTCTTATCCCGTACCTCTCAAGAGTGCAGTACCCTGGTCAGTCGGAAAACAAGAATTTAAATATAATATTACTCCATTTCACTGCAGAGTTTAGCTGGACGCGACGGTATATTCAAAGACCGCTTCTACATTACAGAAGTTTTCAAGTCGTTAGGTTGGTTTTTTTTTATATCCAATGCACGGTTTTTCTTTTTATTTAGTCGCTCACTCTATATACTTTTTCATCTACTATATAAGAGTCAGTTTATGTCAGTGTTATGTAGAAGGTGAGAAATCGGCCTTAAGGCGAATGAATAATATTGTAAATATTTTCTTTCCTATGTCTCAAAAACAAATAGATTTTAAATAATTTCAATAAAGGCTAACTTTAAATTTCCAAAATTAGTTACTTATTCACCTAATTAACCCCAAGTATTTTATTGGAATATATACTTTTTCAATTCCTTTTGCTCTCCCTCCAAAAGAGTATTGCCTTGTTCACCCTATCCCAGTTGCAATTTATCATTTGCACTTGTCATTTCATTTTCGCGTAAATTATGTGTTGCTGCTGCTGCTGCTGCTTTTGTTGCGTTTTGCTTTTGCCCACAACGCTCTTTGACTTTCTTCTATTCTGCTTGAACAAAAATATGCGCCAGGACTTGTATAGGCATCTCTGGCTGTTTTGTTGTTATATTTTTAAGTTTTTATATAAATAAATTTCCCCCGCGATACGAACAATGCTTTGGCGTGCACACACACGCCGATTCTATTGCCACACATTGTAAATATAACAAATTTGTGCCAATGATGTGACAAAAAATTTGCCTTCTCTCACTCAGTCCATAGATGGTGTGGCACCAAAAAATGCTGCCAAAGAATTTTGCAGTTGATATAAAAGTTGATGTCGTGTAGATTTCAGTGAATTTCAAATGAAATTATTTTAAATGCAGACAACATGGGCACCAAAGCAATTTCTCGGCTGTCTTTCCGATATGATCTTAACGTAATATTAGCTATAAGATTAATGTATGTATATATTTTTTCAATTAAATGTGGCGCAAAATTTTGTACATTAATCGCAAGGTTATCATAGTTGGCGCTACTTTGCATCTTTTTTACTTTGAAAAAACATCTCGCCACTCGTACTAAAACTTTTTTAAGTGCTTTTCGGTAGAAACTATAGAAAACTACGTGACTGCTGCAAGAAGCAGGTACCGTAAACTTTCACGTATCATTGTCCCGTATGCAGCAGAAAGCAGTTGAAAGAGGTAAGAATTATGCTCACCTTGTACCACGTAGTATAAGTATGTCCGGGTTGCCAAGAGAGTAGATAAATAGACGGGTTGATTGCAAACTTTATGCACAAGAATGAGGGCAATTGAAATGTGACAGGGAAAGTTGCTAAAAAAAAAAAAAGGGATGGATGGAGCGAAATGTCTAAAGTAAATTAGTTGTAAAGACTGAATGGATCTGTATAATTATTTTTAAATTTTTTTTTATTTTTTTTATTTTTTTCTTTTTTTTAATATTACCAGCTAGAGAAATAACCCATTCTGATGCTTAGAGAAAAGCTAAAATAGACAGTGCTTATTTTGGCAAGCTTGAGAATATTATTTCATAATTTTGCCGCCAAGCAATGCATCAAAATATTAGTCCAAACTCATTTCCTCCTTTATCCCAAAATGTCTTGTTCTGTGATAGTTGTTGTACATATTCTTAATTGGGTACAAAAATGCATCTCATCAAATGATTTTTCATCTGTTGTAGAACCTGAAGCACATACTCTGTGTGCGTCTAAAAACGACGCGTCTAAAAATGTCATGTACACATAAATCTACAATGTCACTTTTCTGATTGTCTGGCAATTAGTTTTCGGTTGCATATAAAAAAGAAGCTACTTTTGTTAAGAAATTGATAATACTTTTAATAATCTTAAGAGTAAGAAATTTCTGTGGGGTCTATTCCTACAGATAAACTTTAATTAATAATTACACAAAGCAACAAAATTCAACATTTTTCATTTAAAGTGGGAAAAGTGCCTTTTTTGTTGGCAACCTATAGGGGAACCCTTCCACATACTGCCGCTTGCGGACTTAATTCTTGTCCATTCCTCCTATTTGTGGAGCCTAATTCAGCTCTAATTTCAAGAGTTCCTTTGGGATAGAAACTTTTTAGGGGCTAGGTTCATCCTGATGCCTGTATGAATCCTAAGATTTAATTTGGAAAAATATCCGAAAGTTCTGATATGTCTGGAATTTCTGTCTTCAACCACTTGGAGCAGGACACGAGCACAAGGAGTTGTGAGTCAGATTCCACTTCTTTCTTGTCCCTACAGCTTCTGCAGAAGTCATTTTTGAAACTCACAACCGTTTTAAAAAAAATAATTTAAAGTTGTCAATTTATTTCTCTGCTCACATAAAAATATTAATTATGCGTCCAAGAAGGTGTCGCTCAGTTAAATCGATGGATAAGTGCACAAGTTAAAGTTGTTTGTAGCTCAAAGGTTTATCGCCCATTATCACGTATACGCACCGGTAACTAAATGGCCATGCTTACCAAAACCTTCAGATTTTTGTTGAACTTTGAAACAAGTAGAGATATTCTCAAAATTAAATATTCTTTTTATTAATTGGTATTGGAAATCAAAAATTAATTTAACCCATTAAATTCCGAGACCTTTTGAAACCAAAAACCATGGAGGTTCTTTGTTTCGATGTATTTAAAATAATATAAGCAACTTAAAAAATTTTAAAAGAAAAACAAAACATATGATTAGTAGGTTTTGGTTCTGCGCGTACCGAAACCAGATTGACCACATAATAATCAGTAATCGGTTTCATAACTTACTAACGACATGGCATCATATTGAAGAACGCAGACCACTAAAAGTAAACCTTAACGCCTCGTCACCACTTAAACGTGACCGCAAACTCCTTGTGTATAATGCAATGCACTATCAAGTAGGGAAGGATGTCAAGAAGGACAAGCGGTCCTTTGCGGAAAACACAACCAACACCAATACTCGAGTATTGCTCATGTGTATGGTCACCTCAGTATGCATGTTACCAAGACCTCATAGAATCGGTACAGAAACAATTTCTCCTGTTCGCCTTACGTGGACTAAACTGGGATCAACATCGTCGCCTGCCATCGTACAAAGATAGGCTTCGTTTATTAAGTCTACCATCCCTGCAGGATCGCAGGAGCTGCCATGGAGTTATGTTTCTCTTTAAGCTTATAAACGGTCACATTGACTCTGGTTTCCTGTTAAGCCGAATTCAATTCTCGGTCCCTCCTAGATTTACCCGACGGTTCCGGCCAATTTTCTTACATATATGCAGTTCTAATTTTGAATCCCATGACCCCTTTCGGATCTTATGTCTGCTATATAATAATTAATACCACTTGTTAACTTTTGAGGATTCTTTATTTGTAAATGTATCTAATATATTGTCATATTTATCCTCTCAACAATAGTAAATCTTTGCCTCCGCCCCCTCGATGTGAGTCGGAGCATATCGTAAAAAATGTACTCCTTATTTGGACGGAGGCAAGATTAAGATTAGGATTAATATTAGTTATTGTTATAGGTTTATGTTGACAGATAACACTAGTTTACAGCGAAAAAGACCCATTGAAGCCATTATTTTTAAATGATGTATTGTGGAATGCTGAACTCAAAAATGAATTTCAAAAAATTTTGTATGGATATGTTTTTGAGTTAGAATTTTTTTTTTTGTTTTTCGGTAGGTACACTTACATTTTAAGCCATATCTCGAGTTAGAAAATTTAGATGAAGTCAAGCAAGGGATTAATCAAAAGGTTTTGCAATTCCCAATAATCTAGTCAAAGAACATTTTCTAATCGGTTTAGTAGTTTAAAAGTAAGAAGCAAAAATATTTCGAAAAAAATTATTTTTTTCTCAAAAACGTGAAAAATTTGATTTTCTAAAATCTGTAAATGGTTGAAAATAAAATTTAAAAATTGGTTTTTCTTTTATTCTTACAAACTGCCCTATTACGAAGAAAATAAGGCGTTGATGACGAAAATCTGTGAATAAATAGCTAAGTTGTAAGTAATTGTATGAAAAAACTAGGGGTCAAATTTGACTATTTTACGTGTTCATTAAAAAACATTTTTTTTACTTTGCTTTTTGCTCAATGTAAGAGTTCCAATAGAATCCAAATCACAGAAAAAAATTAAGAGCAAGGCCAAAAACGAAGAAATAAATAAAAATATTTTCTAATAAATACATAAAACAATGAAATTTGACTGTTAGTACTTGTACTCAATTGCTCACAGCTCCTTTATTTATCCATAGATATTCTTTACCAATGCCTTATTTTCTTTGTAGAAGTGCTATTCGTAAGAACAAAAGAAAAAAACAATTTATTTTTATCAGTTTCAACCTTTTACAGATTTTAGGAAAACAAAATTTGCACGTTTTTGAGCAAAAAAAAATCGATTTTTTCGAAATATTTTTGCTTGTAGCATTTTAACTACTAAACCGATTGGAAAATGATCTTCAACTAGATTATTGAAAATTGCATACCCTTTAGATTAATACCTTGCTTGACAACATCTAAATTTTCTAGCTCGAGATATGTCATAAAATGAAAGGGTACCTACCGAAAAAACTGAAAAAAAATTTTAACTCAAAACGTTTCCATACAAAAATTTTTTAATTTAGTTTTTGAGCTCAGCATTCCAAAGTACATCATAAAAAAATAACAGCTTCAATCGGTCTTTTTTTTTTTTTTGTAAACTAGTGTAATTTGTTAACTTTATTCAATAAATGAAATAAATAAATAGATAAATGACTGTCAAAAAAAATCGGAACAGTCTGCGAGGTGTGGCAATCTTCGTGATGTCTACAATACTATTCAAAAGATATTGAGTACTAAGCCCATTATACCTGCTATTAGGGCCGATGATGATTTCTATAGGCAAGCTAAAGAACAGCAAGTCTGCAGGACCCAACGAGCTGCCGGCAGAGCTATTAAAAGCTGGAACCAGCATCATCTCACGTGCTCTACAACCAATTTTACAAAGCGCCTGGTATATCTGCAACAATCCCCACTGATTGGAAGGATGAAATTATTGTCACCATTCCCAAAAAAGGTGACTTGAGTCAGCGCACGAACTGGCGGGGTATCACCCTTCTCAATTCTATACAAAAATATTCTACTTCCCCGCCCCGATCTGTTCCTTTCCCCGTCACGCTCGGTCCCGCTGGAATCATGCTTTTTCCTTAATTGGGGCACACGCCAGAGCAAGAAAAATCAGCGACCCCAACCCGAGAAGACGAGAATTCATTAATTTCAAAAAACCGGTCACACAACGTAATTAACTTTAGAATCCCCTTAATTTGGCCTTATCAGCTGTTGGCGCCAGCCTTTCACGATAATAATTAGAACTACTTGTTAATTCAAATTAAGAAAATGGACGAAGAAGCTCTCAACAATTACAAAACATTCGCAGCTGTTAAAAAATGTCCCCAGAATTTTTGTTAATTAATCAAATCGTTTTGGTCACCACAGACACCCTGAACTAGTACTGCTTAGAACGAGAGCCTATTCCTTACTGACGGATAAGTTGACTAAAACAATCCTAAGAGCCCATATCCACCCCAACAGGAAAAAGCAACAAAATTGAAATTGTTAGGCATATATTTTTTACTTTATTATCCTGGATAGAATCTTACCCGTTCTAAATGACCTGCTCAGACAAGAGCAAATCGGTTTCAGACCCAACCGTTCATGTTTGGTCCATATCAACACCCTGCGTATAATAGTAGAGCAGTCCACGGAATGGAGGTTGCCTCTTTAGCAGCTGCAAAGCGTGCTTATACTATCGGTGTGCTGACGTCGCAGTCGCAGAGCAGTTTTCTACGCACCGAACACTGCATTAGAGGTAACCTGCAAATGCTCAAGTTTAAGTTTTGAAATGAAACAAAATAAATTATATTTAAAATAATTTTAAAAGTAACCAGCAAATATCAATTTAATATTAATATTTTTTTCTTTGTTCATACTAATTTCTCAGGTCCGTTAAAAAATATTTTCAAAACTTGTATCAAAAGTTCGCATGCTTTAAAACTTGTCAATCCACCCACCTTTTAATATTCCCCACCGAAAAACGGCGCTAACTGAGTTGCGACTGGCAAATGGCACAAAGCTGACCTGAACTTCAAATACTTTGCCCAAAAATGGGTGGCCGAAAAGAAATGTGCGTTGACAAGGCAAAACCACCTCAGCTACACTAAAACCAACCGCCGCGGCGATGTGGTGACGGTGGTAATGGTCGGCGGCGTGGTGTTTTGGCCCTTTGGCACGCAATGCAGCGTGCGGCACTAAAATAAACTTTTAGCAAAAGTGAGAAACAGAGGAAAACGAAGCTGAGCAGCACTCTAAGCAGCCAAACTTGCTTCAATGCACATAAAAATTAAAATACTTGCATCGCGGTTGCATACCAAGTGGTTGCAATTTCATATTTTATGACTAATTTATTTTAAATATTGCAGTTAAAAATTGTAAAACTTAAACTTAAATTTTAATTCAATTTTCATTATCAACAAGAGCGTAGATATATATATATATACTTATAGTTATAGTTAAGGAAGTTGGGGGGACGTGGTCTTAACTTTAGCCTGGGAAAAGTTTTTTCTTTGCTTCGCCAAGACAAGCGCTGACAGTTTACCAGGCTCCCTTCACCCTTCATTTTATTAATTACACAAGTTGCCTGGGCAAATATTTTTCACTCTAATTAATTTCTCCCATGTGGCCACGACGTCAGCTGTCGTCATCCTGTTCCTTTTGCCCCCACACACTTAATTATCCTTTCCGAAATTTTAACAAGTTTTTCCAATTTTATTTACAAAACAAAAGTGCGCAAAGCTTAAAACTTAAAATTTTTAATTTGTAACATTTGCTCCCTAATCCAAGGGTAAGGACTCATGCAACCAGGTACGGTCGCCACCCTCGGCAAAGTCAGCGGCGGCATGATCCTGGCCATTCAGTAGCCATTTGGTGGTTAGCAGACCTTCAACGCCAACCGGTCCGCGTGCATGGATGCGTGCCGTTGAGATGCCCACCTCGGCACCAAGGCCAAAACGGAAACCGTCCGCGAAGCGTGAACTGGCATTGTGGAATACACAGGCGCTGTCCACGCTACCCAGGAAATGCTTGGCGGCGGCATCTGAAAGTGGAAAACGCATTGTACTATATTCGCATGTGGACAAATTGAAACTGGAGGAATGCAAAACATGCGGAGAATAAAATTAATTTCCCAAATGATTCAAAGTTGTTGTTGCGGCACCCAGGAGAAAGGTGCTGAATTAGAGAACCTGACGACAACACATGCAAATATTGCATGCAATTTCTGGTTGGTTTGGTTCTTGGGGTTTGGCATTTTTAATTGAATTTTTCCGAGGGTCAGTGGCGTTGGTGGTGTATGACAGAATGGGGTTAACCCCAAAACTAAAAAATTAAATTTTTAATTGCAAAAAAAAGATTATTTTGCGGGTGCGGGTGCTCAGGTGCTTAGCCCTAGACCGCTTGAGATTTGTTGGTATTTTGGTGTTAAAGGGGCACACTGAAATTTAAAGAAAAGAAAATATCTGCTTAGCAGAATTTATTCTATCTATCCTTAAGTTAATAGCCGTGCTTTACTGACACATTCAAATTCTGACACATTCACATCCACATTCTGACTCTTTCTCATTCACAGTCTAAAAATCAAAATTTTGCCTGCTTAAGGATTATAAAAAAGAATATTTTATAACCGTGGGGGATCTAAGTTTTTATAAGGGGGGTCAAAATTTTGGTAAGGGGTAAGGGGGGGACATTTTTTCCTTGAGTTATGCATAATTACCACGTATATACAGGTCACCATAACGTGGACTAACGGTTATAGAAAGCCATGTCCAGCGTCATACAAATCAGTCAAATATTTTGAGGATTCCTCGGTTCGTTCCCGTCACTGACGTTTCTGGACAAGCTAAATTCCATCAGGAATTATCTGACCGATATCGGCGTGGATGCTCATTCATGTACGGCCAAGGATACGACGGAGCTCCGGCAATGAGTGGCGAATTTCATGGAGCACAGGCTTATTTGAGGTCTCATTTTCCTCTCGCAATTTAGTGCATGCGAAGCACACAGCTTCAGTTTGACCATCAAGCAGCTTGCGAAGTATCTGGTATCAAAAACGCGTTGGGAACAACGAGCAATTCAAGCATTTTTTTCACTGGCCCAAGAGACAAAGCATCTTGAAGAACGAAATTTCAAAAATGACAGAGAAAAGTGAGCGAAGAAAAGAAAAATTGAAGTCCATTTGTCCTACAAGATGGGCTCAGTCTCATGAAGCTGTATCAAGATACGTCGAACTTCAACCGATTGAAGCGTTGGAAGAAATAAAAACGGGAAGGATCGAGAAACTTCACGGAGCATCCAACTTTTGATAGCGATTTTCACAATCGAGTTCCAAATTCCTGCATATTAGGAATCAATTAATTCCATCGTTTTGCCATTGAGTCGAGAATTGCAATGAAAAATCAAGATCTGGGAGAGGCCACGAAATTGGCTGAGAGCTTTGAACGACTTCAAGGAAAAGCGTGAAAACGTGGATTCATGCTTCCACATTGTTTATCAAAAAGTTTCTGAAATTTGTTCGAGTACGAGATTGAAAGAAATGCCTCGTCGATGCAGTCGACAAAAATCGTTGCAACGTTGAAGGAAAACAGTTGAAGAGTATTACAAAATATCATTTTACATCCCATTTCTCGACACCTACATTTCTCATCTCAGAGTCGGTTCGAAAAACAAAAACAGTTTTCAAAGTTTTGGACAGCTATTCCTCAAACAAGAATCGACGAGAAGAAAGTGCAAGCCTCTACCAATTTTACGAAGAAATACGGATTGTTCCGAGAGTAATTTCATTCAGAAGTCAAAAGGGAGACAACGGATCTGCAATCAAAACATCGAAAAGCACAAGCATTAGCGTGAGTATCTCCCAAATTCAGATAATTTTTGCTAAAAAATAAGCTGATTCTCAATATTGTACCAAAAATCTGATTGATTATAATACTAATAGATTATCATATATTTTCTATTTAATTTCAAAACAAAATTTTTTAATTTAAAAGAATCAGAGAAAAATCACTAATAGACGACTTATTGACAATTAATTGAGTAAGAGATTTTTTTGGGAATTGGAACAAGTAAAATATATAATATCCATTGAAAATCTAAATAGAAGGAATTTTTGCAGATCATAAAGACAGAACTTTCAAAAACGTCAACAAAATCCTACTAGTTTTGGCGGTGATACCCGGACCACAGCAAACAGAACGATCATTTTCGACTTGAGGAGAATGAAAGATTATCTGAGAAACACGAGGTCAAGAGCGTCTCAAGGTCTTGCATCTTTGAACATTCATCATCGCAAACTTGACTGAAGACAAAATTCTCAGAAAGTTTTTTGAAAAACCCGAAAATTTAAGAGTGACTAGAACCGTTTGTGGATCATAATTTTTTCTGATCGGTCAATGATTATCTTCGTAATTATCTTCTCGTAATTATCTTCATTGCATTTATTATTCGAAAATAAATTAAAATTTGTGTAAAACATTAAATAAATTACGAATTTTTATTAATAATTTGTTTCACCACCAACATGCCGAATAAGATAAATTGAAACTTACCCCCGGGTCCGCCACGAAGAGCCAGGAATGCATAACCGTTTTCTACCCCAAGTTCTATTTTCCTAAACTTTTTTCTTTTGGTACGTCATTTATTAAACAAAAGGCTTATAAAAGAATTACAAGTACGAAATTATGATACATCTGAGGCAAGATGTATCTTTTACAGGTGTGGCAAACAATACAATTTTTAAACTCTAAACTTTTTCCTAAATGCGCAAGAGTCAGACAGACAACATTTGCTTGAATAGCACACTAACCATATGTGAGCTATGAAATCAAAGCTATTGAATGACCGTCGCACCTCTAATAGATACACTTTGATCTGGGGTACGCTCTAATCTACTGAATATAAGACTGAACATATTTTGTACTAAAAACGTAAGTTCATACGGCCTTCCTTTTATTTGTAATATTATGAAGAGTTTTTCAAGGTATGTAGAATCGATGTGACGTATATATTTATTTATAAGTGTGTTTGTTGTTGTCAAGTGATTTGCTATTTAGGAAATATTTAACTAAGGTAGTTGAGGCTTGTAAAGTATTATTTTCGTGGCGCAGCTTTAAGCATGCTGCTATTGACGCCAAATAATTAAAAAAAGAATATAGATTTAAGTTTCAGAAAACTTGCATGCCCGTTTTTGCCCGAGTGTTTACAAGAGTAAACAAATGTTTGTTTTCAGAGCTTTGGAATCATCAGACTCGTTCAAGTCTAGCTTTGCGTACCTGAGAGAAAACGCTTCAACAAAGTGATAAAGCTTCCTAAAGAAATCGAACTTCTGAAAGATCCGGAGATTACTTAATAAGTAATACTTATAATACAAATTTAGAAAACGATACTGCAAAAATCAAAAGCAATTTTAATAAAAAATCTACAATTTAAATAATAATATTATATGAATAATCAAAACTCAGAAAATAATGGAAACACTAGTTTACAAAATTAAAAACAAAATGAATCATTGAAAGCGGCATTTTTTCACATTTATTTTGGAATGCTGAACTCAAAAATCAAATTCAATCATTTTTGTTTGCAAACGTTTTTGAAGTAGAATTCTTTAAAGATTTTGGATAGATAGGAACTCTTACGTATTAAACCACATCACAAGTTAAGAGCATTACATGGCGTCAAGCATGAGACATATTTAAAGGGTATTAAATATCAAATAATCTAATATAAGATCATTAAGAAATTGGTTTAGTAGTTTGAATGAAACCAGCAAAAAAATTTCGAAAAAATCTAAGTTTTTCTCAAAAATGTTATTTTTTTAAGCCCGAAAAGAGTAAACCTGAAAAAATAAATTATTTTTATACACTTGAAAAGTGTATATTAATTTTGCCCAGAAGTTTGTAACGCATAGAAATATTCATTTCCGACCCCATAAACTATATATATTCTTGATCAGGACGACGAGCCGAGTTCATTTCCGCTTGTCCGTCCGTCCGTCTGTCCGTCTGTCTGTCCGTCTGTCTGTCCGTCTGTCCGTCTGTCTGTTTCTACGCGAACTAGTCTCTCAGTTTTAAAGCTATCGAGCTGAAATTTTGCACAGAGTCTTCTTTTTACTGCACGCAACTAATATGTCGGAAGCGGCCGGATCGGATGACTATATCATATAACTGCCATAGGAACGATCGGTCTAAGAACAAGTTCTAGTTAGAAAAACTTTTTTGTTTTCCATCGTAGCGTCACTAATCTTGGTATGTGTTAGTTTTATATGCTTCCACATAATTCTGGAAAATGTATCAAAATCGGATCACTATAGCATATAGCTGCCATAGGAACGATCGGTCCATAAACTAGTTCTAGTGAGAAAAACTTTTTTGTTTTCTATTGAATCGTCACCAAACTTGGTATATATTAGTTTTATACCCCTTCACACAATTCTGGAAAAATTTATCAAAATCGGATGACTATAGCATATAGCTGCCATATAAACGGACGGTCAAAAAAACTACTTCTAGTGAGAAAAACTTTTTTGTTTTTTTATCGTAGCGTCCCCAATCTTGGTATATAATAGTTTTATATGCTTTCACATAATTTTGAAAAAATTATCAAAATCGGATGACTATAGCATACAGCTGCCATAGGACCGATCGGTCGGAAAATGTGTTTTATTAAGAAAATTTTTTTTTTATGGTATCAAATTTTTATTATTAATGATTTAAATATTTTAAATATCTTATATCTATATCCTATATATATATTTTTCCATTTAAATCATTTGGAGTAAAGTTTTTCAAGTGTATTAAAACTTCGGCACAGTCGAAGTTAGCTTTGCCTTCTCGTTTCTATTTCTCTTACGAATTTCATTTCTACGAAGAAAATAAGGTATTTTCATGTGTTCTACAAATCGCTTTTAATCCAAAAACGACTAAAATCGTATGAGATTTGGGTCAATTTTGGTCGGAAATGCTATTTATGGAACATATGGTATTGATAAAGAAAATGGAGGAGTTGTGAGCAAGTGTGTAAAAAATGCAAGTACAAAAATACAAAAAAAAAATAGCTGTTTTATGTTTTTATTAGAAAATATTTTGACTTTTTTCTTCTTTTCTTCGTCTTTGGCTATCTGAAGCATAAAACTTCTAATCAGCACGTAAAACAGTAAATTTTAAGTCTTTGTACTCTTCTTAGTACTTTCACTCAATTGCTTACAACTCCTCTATTTATCCATAGACTTACGTCATTAATACCTTATTTTCTTCGTAAAAGTGCAATTTGTAAGTAAAAATCAAAAAACAATTTTACGATTTTCATTTTCAACCATTTATGGATATTAACAAATAAAATTAGTAGTTTTTGAGAATTAAATCGATTTTAAAAAAATATTTTTGCTAGAAGCATTTAAACTACTGAACCGATTGGAAAATAATCTTCAACTAGATTCTTGGAAATTTCAAATTCTTTAAATTTATGACTTGCTTGTTTCTATCTCTAGTTTTTCTAACTAGAGGTATGGCTTTAAGTGTAAAGGGTACCAACCGAAAACACTAAAAAAATATAGATCTCTAAAACGTAACCATCCGAAACATTTTGAATTCATCATTCACGAATACATCAAAAAAAAATCCAATAAGTCTTTTTGGCTGTAAACAAAAGTCGGATTTGGGATAATGTAGTACTGTCTTCATTGTGGAACTTTTATTGTTACCTACGAGGCGTATGAGAATTTTTTGGTTAAAACTTTGTGGCCTCGTCGTGCCCATTTATAATGAAAATAAAATTTTTCTGTTCGAAACCGAAAGAATCCTTTAAGAGGTTGGCCTCTCTGATTTAAATCTTCACTGTAATGTAAATACAGTTCAATTAAATGAATGAAAACACTCTCAATCAAGGCAACAGGGTATTTCATAGTCTGGCCACACGACTGCAGCGCTCATACTTGTTTATCATCGAGTTGACAAATTGTTGCAAATTTTTTGTAATTAGGGCAACGCCACAGCAAAAAGTAGCAGCGAATACCAAAATGATCTATAAATAATAAAATTCCAAAAATAACAAACTGAACAGCATAAGCCAAATATTTCTATCAAATTAAAAATAAAATTATAAATACATTCAATATACGAGGGCAGTTTGATAGCTGTTTTTATATTTGGGCAAAAAAAAAATTATTTTTTCTCAACATACAGTCATGATCTCAATTCCACTTCCACAAAAGATTGGTGATTATGAGACCACATCTTGTCCAATAATCGATTTTTAATCGCAAAATAAAAAAATAAGCCTGCATTTTACAGTGCAAGAAGAGCTGATTCTTCTTCTGGATCTCGTTGAGGACAATAAGAATGTGTTGGAGAACAAATAGTCGCACAACGTGATCCGAGACAGAAGGAGAAAAGGTGAAACATATTGGCCGAACAATTTAATGAAAATCAAGGCATTTGGCTCGAATGAAAGCAGCTCCGCTACAGGTTTTTCTGAATGAAACGAAAGTCCCAGTCAGATCTGGCAAAGATGAAAGCTCACAAATTCAATTGTAAAAATCAATCAATTATTTGGAGTATTGCAATTATTTGACCAATTTTTTGCTGCTGCTGTTTTTGTACATTGTTTGGTGTGACCGCATTTTTGCATGCATTAAACTACCTAACATACATGGTTTTTTAATTCAAGAGGTTGAAGTAGATTGCTACAAAATCCATCTAGTTATTTTTTCGTGTGCATGAGAGAAGCAATTTCAGTAAATCCACCTTGACTTGCAGAAACTGGAACATGAGAAATCGACCCTAAGTCTATTTCAATTTTTCTCTGTTCCAAAGATTTTTGAAATATGCGTTTGATTCATTACTTCCAAAACTCTTAGCGCCAAGCCACTGAAAATAGTAGCTGGGGCTCGATTTGGCAAATATGCTTGATGAAGTAGCAGATCGTAGACTAATTTATGGATTTACTTCAAATCATTTGAATCAAATGTGTACAACAGCAATACAATACAATACAATAAGAAGAAGCCCACTGCACAATGGTCCCAAAGTCAATTTATTTGGCATAAAGTCTGAAAAAACATTTTGATTTCCACAATAACCCAGGGGTCATAGAATCGAACACTTTTATTATGAAATGCAGCCCTTAAAGTTTTGCGAAGCTCTGAAAGTTAGCCACTAATTTTACTCAGAACGTGGCTTTTGTTGTGGCAAAATTTTGACAAAGTTTATTGACTTGAAAATAAACGAAAATTGATTTAAACAATTGAAGTAAAATATAGAAAATAATGTCCAATACATAATAAAATTTCGTTTGAGTTTATGTGCTTCTTCCTTTGTTTTATGTGTTTTTGTTGTGTGTTGTTTAAGGCGAGCTTAACCTCAAAATAATTCTGTTTTATGGAGTAAAAGTTTGGTGAATTGTCCTAACTGTTAATGCAATATTGTTCATTCCTTTATACGATAGTGTAATTGGGTTTTTCGCGAATTTTCACAATCTTGTGAAATCACGAAATTTTTCAGAACACTTTGAGTTTGAGCATTAAGAATTGCCTGAAGTCTTTCACATAATGAAAAATTAATGCATGCTAGTTGGCCAGATCGGTATGGCAGCTACATGAAATAATAGTCCAAATTGATCAAAATTTGGTAAGTCATCTTGGAAGCTTAAAATCATGTACAAACTTAATTTCCGATTAATATTTCAAAAAACAACAAAGTTAGTAAAAATCGGTCAGATCGTTAGATTTTTTTTTCAAATAAAAATAAATGAAATTTATTTTTTTTTAATTTTTTCGTATTCGAATAAATAATAATAAATCGTTATTTCTTTAAAATTATTTACAAATAAAATTTCTGAAATAACTATTTATTTTAAATAATTATCTAGATGATTCGTTATTCGAATAATGCCAACTCTGTATGGCAGCTACATAAAATAATGGTCCAAATTGAACGAATCTTTTTAAGTCGTCTTGGGGGCCTAAAATATGGGTATTAACCAAATTTCGTGCAGCTATCTTTATAATTAGATTGTATGCCAAAAAAAAAACCCGGCTTCGGGACCATTGTGCGTTGTATTGGGTCAAATAGAACCTATTTATAATAAATAATGAGTATTTTATTCTATATCCAAAAAGTTAGGATAGTTCTGAGTATACAGTTTTATTGTATACAGCCTTGTTTACAATTCCGCAAAAGTTTTGTAATTTAGAGACTAAATCTAGACCAAAAACCGTTTGTAAATCACAAATTTTTGGGGAAGTGGAATTGAGAAATTGGTCTATTTTCAATTTTTTTTACCCCGCACCAAAAAAAAAAGGTGTGGTGTTGGATAAAAATAATATTGTTTGGGTTGGGGGGTTGGTTTTAAAACAAATTTTTTTTTTTTTTTTATTTAAAAAAAAAAAACAATATTTTTTTTTTTTTTTTTGTTATCCTCTTTTTTCTAATAGATCTTTTTATAACACCCCGCGTCCCACAAAAAAAAAAAATAATAGGAAAATTTTTTTTTTTTTGCAGTTTGATCACAACTTGATAGAAGTCTATTAACAGATGGCAGTTGACAGAAGAAATGTTGCTTTTAAATTCAATAAATCACTGACTTATCAAACTCCCTTCATTTAATTTACTTTTGAAGCAGAAAAGATGATGCCATTACAAGCTTCAGAAACAGAAACGAGCTAAAGAAAGCTAAAGTGGAAAACAATTGAATATTCACTGTTTAATATTGTTCATCCAATATAGAGGCTCTACGGGAAATAAAATAAGCATACGCTTCTGAAGCACACTTACAACCACAAACCAACAATTCTGATTTCAATAATTCCACAAAATTAATTGTAAATTAATTTGCAGAGTTTTCAATCTACAATTTTAGTTCAACTTAAATATAAATTCCAACTTGTGTAACCTGTGCATAGTAATAACCATTAGATGGCATTTCCAGCAGCAGCAGCAGTACAAAATTTATAGTCCGCACATTGGATTCTCATTAGCTTTCACAATGGGATACCAAAGCCCACCCACTCAAAACAATTTTTCTGCTTCAATTGCGAGCAATTTGAAATTAATTTTCAATCGAACATTTTTGTTCCCCTTCCCCCCCTCACTTACCATTTTCCGTAACAATGACATCCGTATGACCACTGCCAAAGGTATGTATGTGATTAATGGCCTCCTCCAGGCTGGGCACAATCTCAATGCAGCACTCCAGTGCGCCATATTCATGCTTTAGGCTCTTGGCCGCTGGCGGACCAAATGTCAATTGCTGATTTAGACGCGGTCCGGAATTGATCTTGACACCCTCACGTTTCAGCATGTTGCAGACATCGTTAAAAATGTCACCGCTCATTAAATCCTCGTGTATGAGTAAGGTTTCCATGGCATTGCAGGCTAAGTAAAACAAAAGCAATGGAGGAATGGAATTTTTTAATTGAAATTAAAAAATTTTTACCTGCTGGATAATCGCATTTGGCATCGCGAGCTATGCGCAAAGCCTTTCTTAAATCGGCATCTTTATCTATATATACATGACACACACCCTCGGCATGACCCAATACGGGTATGTGCAACGATTGCTGTTGTATACTGCGCACCAGTTCGGATGAACCGCGTGGTATGATCAAATCAATGTGATTCTCCATGGATAAAAGATCGCTAATCTCTTCCCGAGTGGACACCTTAAAAGGTAAAATTTATTTTCAGCTTGTATATTTCAACTTTGTTATTTTTCCACTTACCAAAGACACGGCATGTTCTGCTCCCACACTGGTCAAAGCTTCCTTAACTAATTCCATCAGTGCCTTATTACTGTGCGCCGCTTCTTTGCCTCCCTTGAGCAACAAGCCATTTGCCGAGGCCATGGCCAAGGCAGCCACTTGAGGCAGTGAGTCTGGACGCGATTCGAAAATAACCAAAAGCACACCAATTGGCACCGTAACCTGTTTAAGTTCCAAGTTTTCAGCCAAACGTGTGCGACGTAAAACGCGTCCAACATTCTATCAAACAGAGAGAAAAAAGAGCGAGTTAGAAAAAAGCAATTGACAAGTCAGCACAAATCACATTACACATACGCCATGTGGGTTCACGACCATAAAATAACTCAATATTTATGCGACGAATCCCTAGCGTCCATTTTACAGGCATTTGCTGGCACAGTTTTACATAAATCAAGATGCTCATCTTTGTCGTAATCTTTATTTATTTTTAATGGGCTACGAAAAACCCACCACAACCCACCCCAACCCAAAAAAAAAAAAAATCTGCTGGAAATTGGCTGCAGATAACATGAAGAAGATTGCGGCCGGGCTGCTGACAGCAGCTGACTAGCCTCGTTTGCATAGGCAACCCCAACAACCTCATCCTCAGTAACTCAACTTGTGCTCCAAGTAAATTTGGTTATATGGTCATTATTATTGACTTTGGCATTGTAGAGAGGAGAAGAAAAACTTTAAATTATATTTACAAAGGACAATTGGATAAGTCATGGCTACTAGGTTCTGGCTCTGTGCATAGTTGAGTAAGTGAAGAAGAATGGAGCTGGGGGGGGTGGTAGGAGTTTATTGTGCACCATAAAATATACGAGCATAATATTTTGCCTAGTAAATTGTTGGCTCCATAAGAAAATTTGAGGAAATTGAAAGAAACTGTTTATTGGAATCAGAATTTATGGAATTTATTACAATCAAAAAAAAAAAAAAAACCTTTTATATGAAGCATCTTCAAAAAATCGTTACTTTTACTTTTCTGTTAGCGACTTATCAATTTTAATCAATTTTTAATGACATCCATTTAGTAAACTGGGAAAACAACACGCAAAATTTTGAGTCTTGACAATTGATAATTTTATTTCCTCCTTCTACTTCGTCGTTTTACCAATTTATTACTTTGATTTCCATTTATAAGTTTTCATTTTGCATATTTCTAGACAGATTTGCTGCAACGGCAAATGAAATTGTTGATTCGTGGAACTTCTGCCCCAGGCTAATGAAAGTGTGCCCGTACCAGTTGATCAAATAAAGGCCAAATATCTAGCTACATACTAAAGTGGCGGTCAGATTTTGCCAAAAGCGTGAGAGAGACAACGTTTGTATGTATGTGTGTGTACAAAATAGCACAGCCATTTTTGCCTTACATTAAAGCAAACAATCAACTGCAATATGTGGAGAGACCTTATTTCCATTATGGGTTTATGGCCACACTGCACCTTTTGTATGGACCATTGGAATACAATTGGGCCCATTCAGCAGACGATTCCCATTTGCGATTTATGATTGAAAATTAGCGATCTCTTCTGAATGGCATTAGCCATGTTCAGCTGAAGAGCTTGCTCGCTGATCAATAATATATTTCTTAGTAATTTACCTAGCCTACTTTTCCTCTTGTGTTTAATATGATATTTACATGGAAATTTTCAAAATGTTAATTTAACACGACCCCGTAAATGAATGCTAAATAATAAGAATAGTTTTATAAAGCTGATCAGTGATCAAGTGTCTCTGCTGAACGCGCCCATTAATTGTAGGTTTAAGGGATTCTGTGGCTATAGTTTTTTTTTTACACAAAAAATAAACTCACACTAATAAAATTCAATACTAACGTATTGAAAATAGTTGGTCACATTGTAAATATCAATTTAAATGCATTCAACAGAGCTGAGCTGACCCAGCAATCGGTAATATCATTCAGCAATCATACTTTTTGTTCGATTCCTTTTCAGCAATCCTGATTTTCAAATTTACCAATGGCTATCGGCAATCACTGCATTAAGCATGTAAAATGGGAAATCAGTAATTGCAAATCGAAATTATCTGCTGACTCGGTCCATTGTTAATCAAATTTCGTGAATAGGATGAATAACGCTAATCACCATCATACACGCGTGTATTATATCGCCAAAGAAACTACTTTTATATTTTTAAACATTATTTAAAGTTTCTAAAAATTTGTTTAATGACGAATTTATGTTTTTATCAATAAAAAAATAGTATTAGTCAGTTTGCTGGCTCGAGGTCAGGTAGTTGTGTTTACTCACAACCATGGAATCAAACCGAATCGAATTTCGGTTCCGGTTCTGGTACATACCAAAACTAATATTTCGGTAAAAGGTTCTGTTTAGCTTCTACTTTATTTCTGTATTCGGTTCCGTATCGGTACCTTGGTTTTTAATTCGGTATATCAGTACGTAACGGTATGATTTAAAAATCCTTTAAACCGAAGATATAGTAGAACCAGTAGCAACATACACAACAGAATGTAATTATAAAGAAGGAAAATTAAGCAAAATAAACTTTACCCCGGAAAACATATTTCCTAATAATACTTGTGTAACTGAAAGAGCAAGAAGAACTTTTGATATCTAATGGAAGGTTAAATACACTGTACCGATCACAATTTAACCCTGTTATTAGGTAAAGCCCTTTTTTCGATTCCTTTGCAAAAAAAAAAAAATTAATTAATAATATTGATGATTATAAGATTATTATTTTATTAAAAATTTCATTATATATCAGATGGTACCTTAGTCTAACATTTGTAAGTTTTTGCTAACGTTTACCCAGCTTTTTACCCTGAGGAAATCGCTGATTGAGGCAATAAAATTTAAATAACAAACAAAAAATTCATAACCGAAACTGTACCGGTACAATGTTTCGGTTCTATTCGGTCATTTCGGTTCCAAAAATAAAGGTTCCGAAATAACGGTTCCGATTACGGTTCTGGTTCTGAGTTTCAATCAATTCTATTCAGTATACGGTTCCGGTTCGGATTCCGGTTTGACACCCTGTAAACAACTTAGCACTGACACCAAAAATAAAACGAAATAAAAACTAATTAGGGTATTCACGACAACTTGCTTAAAAGATAACCTGTTAACAAATGAAATCTCCAACAGCAAAATGTACTACCGAAAAATAAGCTGACATCACCAGACTAGAGCTGGGTCATGTGGTTGCCTGGTTAAAATTCAATTTCAGTGTTGGTAAACATTTCAAACAGTGCTGCCCATTGGATGCCAGAATTGTAATATTTTGAGAATAAAGCGCGACTATTTTATAAAGCACACTAAGCTGGCACTTCCACCTTGGTGGCAATGGTGTAGAGGTTAAGGTGTGACACTGAAAGTCAACAAGACCTGAGTTCAAATTACGGTAAGGTCGGTCAATAACTAATTTCTTTTTTTTTTAGCCATTATCTTTTAGTATATGTTAAAATCAAGATATTTACACACAAGTGTGTTCACGTCAGATGAAAATTAAATATTATTTTTCAGCTGGTTATCAAATAAGCAAGTTGTCGTGAATACCCTAAATATTTAACAAAATATAAATTAAATCGGATAATATCAAATTGAAATTGATAGTTTTTTCTGTGTGTCTCCAGCACTTGCCACACTCACTCCTTTTCTCCAACAATATATATTACAAAGTGAGTACGGGTGAAGGTACCCATTTTGACCATGAAAATGACTGTGTTTCTCAAATCTTTTTTATTTTATTTTTTTGATTGACACCCAACCATTTAAACTCTCTTGAAAATGAAATAAAAATATTTAAAATCCCCAAAAAAGGCTCCGGTTATAACCTCCCTTGTCAATTGTGCTGAATATTTTCAAGTAGAAAAACAATAAGAGTCACAGGGAGTCATGTCAGGTGAGTATGGTGGGTGTTGCAGCAATTTACTGCATCATGTTTTGCTGCACCATTTGGCCACGACAATGACAGATGAATGTGCGTTATTGGGGTAAAAACTTTTTTTTAATTTTGGGCAAAGTGGGGCTAGATCTCCCTTAATTGAATCTCCCTTATTTGAATTAGTCCAATACCTGAGTGTAATACTCCCACGTGATTATTGATATTTTTCACCATAAGTTCAAAAAGATTATTATTCTTTTGTGTACCAAAAAATTTTGCCTATTAGCAAAGAATTTGCAATACCTAGAAGCGACATCATATACAAAATTTTTGAAGTCTTGTCTTAGTATATAATAAAGCCGGGGGACAGCTAAAAAGAGGGTTAACTTTCTGATTAATTTTGTAGAAAGTATGATGCTTCGTAGCGAGGAGGCGCCTTATTCTGTAGGTAATATGAAGTCCTAAAACTGAGGTAAAATTATTACCTTAAATTTTGAGTACCTTACCTTAATCTAAGCAAATATAAATCCTTGAAATATAAATAAATCTCATACCTAAAAATGTAGGTAATTTGTATATCAATTTTAGCGCATAAGGTGCTTAAAGCCTTTAGGGTTGGAGTGTCCTAAAGTTTTGAACACCATGGCTTCTTTTTTAGATAATTTCTGCTAAATTTTAGACAATTTTCTTTTATATTTATTATTATTAGTAAGGAATATTGCCTGACTTTTTTTGCTAATTTGGTAAAATTTTACCTGAATAATTTAATTATAGTCCATATTTCGTTTTTGGCTCCAAATACACTAAATTATAGGAAGAATATTTTTTTGAGTGTAGTCATGGCCATTGCTTTGAAGGTTCCTTTGTCTTTGGTGTGACAAAATTATTTCAGAATTCATTGAAGATGATTTGTTGAAGAAATTTATTAAGATTTCGCTTAAAGAGATCTCAGCTCTAAGTTGAGTGTGATAGCTGCTTGTTGTAATTTAGTTGATTTTGCGCTTTTTCACTGACATCAGTTTATTTATTATTATTTTATTAAATTCCTGTTTTATACAAAATAAAATAAACGGAATTTCATTCTATTTTCTCATCAATTTTTTGCCCCCCCCATTTTAATCTTTGCCTTTTTCACTCATAACACGAAAACTTTCACAGCTAACTTAAAGTAGCAATGGTAATTGAAATTTGAGAACATATTTCAGGACCCTTAACAACTACCCAACACTTAATCCATATACAACTTTTTCATGTTTCGACGCCAACGGCCGAGCAATGTCCGAGGCGGCAGAGTTTGTTTGTGGCAAACTTTTTTTTTTTGTTCCACCAACCAACATTTATTGAGTGCCTTATGGCTCTTACTTGTTTATTTGCTTTCTCTCATATATATGTATGTACAATATTTTCGTTTTATGATTTTTTACGCTACAGCCATTTTAGTGTCACAATTTCGCTGGCATTTTTACAATAAACTCCCACCTACAGGAAAAAGTTTTGTTGGCTCCCAAAAAAAAAAAAGAAAATAAAAACGAAAGCAAAAAAGTTTTGCGTTTCCGCACAATCACATCCAATAAAACGGCTGGATGCAGGGGACGAGAGCAGCTTCATCCATTCCCTGCTAACCCATATTCCATTAACTGTGTCTGGGTCTAAGGGGGTCTGTGTGTGTGTGTGTGCGGGTTAATGTCATTGCCAAGATCTCATATATGGAAACTGTCTTTTATCTTCCACATGCTTAGGTTTTTAGTAGCTAATAAAGCAGGGTAGGAGGGTATGCTCGATTTGTGACAAAGATTCGAAGAGAGTTTTAATAATATTGAGAATTATTAAAAGAAGCATCAAAACTTGTTTGAAAACCAAAACGAATAGTTTAAAGCTGAACGGCAAACCGGTTAAGCGGTTAAGCTTGAACCTGATTCGAACAAAAAGTTTCAAGAGAAAATCAAAAAAAAAATGCCAGATTCGTAAACCCAGTAAAAGAAGGAATTTATAATCAATTTATTATCGGCTCCGCTGATGTTTTAAATACCCTTGCAGTTTTTTAAGGACGCTACCATTGACAACAAAAAAGTTTTTCTCACTAGAACTAGTTTTTTGGACCAATCGTTTCTATGACAGCTATATGATATAGTCATCCGATTTTGATGAATTCTTTCAGAATTGTGTGGAAGCAAATAAAACTAATATATACCACGATTGGTGACGCTATGATGGAAAACAAAAAAGTTTTTCTCACTAGAACTAGTTTTTGGACCGATCGATCGTATGGCAGCTATATGATATAGTCATCCGATTTTAATAAATATTTCCAGAATCATGTTAAAGTATATAAAACTCATATATACTACGATTGGTGACGCTACGATGGAAAAAAAAAAGTTTTTCTCACTAGAACTAGTTTTTGGACCGATCATTCCTATGGTAGCTATATGCTATAGTCATCCGATTTTGATAAATTTTTCCTGAGTTATGTGGAAGCCCAAAAAACTAATATGAACCACGATTAGTGACGCTACGATGGAAAACAAAAAAGTTGTTCTCACTAGAACTAGTTTTTTAACCGACCGATTATATGGCAGCTATATGCTATAGTCATCCGATTTTGATCAATTTTTGTGGAATTATGTGGAAGCATATAAGACTAATATATGCCACGATTAGTGACGCTTCGAAGGAAAACAAACAAGTTTTTCCCACTATAACTTGTTTTTCAACCGATCGTTTCTATGGCAGCTATATGCTAAAGTGATCCGATTTCGATAAATTCTTCCAGAATTATGTGGAAGCATATAAAACTAATATATGCTACGATTGGTGACGCTTCAATGGAAAACAAAAAAGTTTTTCTCAATAGAACTAGTTTTTGGACCGATCGTTCCTATGGCAGCTATATGATATAGTCATCCGATCCGACAAATTTGCAGCCCATGTGTATTACAAGACTTTTTGCAAAGTTTCTTAAAGATAGCTTTAAAACTGAGCGAGGAGATAATAACAACAAACGGACAGACGGACGGACGGACAGACGAATGGCTATATCGACTTAGCTTGTTATGCTGATCAAGAATATATATACTTTAAGGTCGGAAAGGCTTCCTTCTATACCCTCTGCAAGGGTAAAAAAAACGAACTTGAAATAAGAATTTTGTTTTCAGAATTGAAAATTCTGAATTGGTTCCGATTTTGAGATCATTTGTACTTGAGTTTCAGCTGTTCTGATTTTTTTCGCAGTATATTTCTCTGTTTAAGTTTAAGAGGCATCCCCCTAGTCGATTCCTCTTTGCATTAAGTCTCTGACTAGTTCACCCATTGTCCTTAGTCTACCCCCTAGCCATTTGAAAGGGGTGTCAATTTTTGTTGAAGTGTAAAATTGCTTGGAGATTTCATAATGTTGTTAAAGCATCGGAAGCCTTAAGTCAGAGCTGAGTTTTATGTTTTGTTTTGCTTGGTTTGCTTGTCTGGAGTGACCTCATAAAATGACCATTTTGGTGAAAACAAATCACAGCGCCCAAAAGCTAACTCAATTTAGGGGGTGATTTTTGCAATTTTCTTGAACCTCTGCTCCTCACTTACCTTGTGACTATCCTCAGCGATTTGCTTCAGGCCAATGGATAAGTTCTTCAATTTGGCTGAACTCAAGGAAAGACGCGATAGCAACGGCTTGGCCAGGCCATTTTTCTGGGCCTCGGCCAAATCCATTTCGTTGGCATCCAAAATGAATTTCTCACGGCTAACCAAAAGATCGGCCAGCATATTGACAGCACTGGCTCGCTGGGCGGCACTCAGAGCCTGCATTTGACGACTGCCGGTGCGAGCTGTAAAGAAGTAAATAAGAATCACTTAACAAGTTGCATCTTCTCTTAATTAACAAGCAGCTGCTGCAGTTGGCTCTAATAACAATTAAATTAAATTTTAGCCACAACAACTTCCTTCCCTTTTTAGCTCTCCTGGTTGGGCCACTTAAGTTTTCCGCCTTGGGTGATGAAGCCACTTAGCAGAGTCCTTTGCGTTGAAGACACTTTAAGCCAACCCTAACAGATAGAACAGAACACCGTGACCCACTTTTTGCAGTGGCCTCATCAGGTCTGCGCTCAACTTATTTAGCCTCTCTCGCTGGGTGTAAAACTGTAATGGCTATTAGGCTACTGCAAAGCCACTTGTCATTAGGTGTAGGTGGGCAAAGATGGGGATAAGAATTTAAGCTTTTGTAAAACTATGCCGGGGTATTTAGTTTCTTGGCATAGTTTTAGGTTTTTTCTTAATAGGGCTTGCTAATACTTTTGGAAAAGTAAATCAAACGCTATTCCGACTGGGTTTTATTTTTCCTTCTCAATTGCGAGTGAATTTGCTTAGCTTTGGTGAAGTACTGTTCCAAACGTAGGTACCTTTCTCTTGAGACACACGAGCCAAGAGATTGAGAGAAGCTCGGCTTGGCCCTTGGATGTAACAGCCAGATTTACAATTACTGTTCCAAACGAGTTCTTACAAGGATTACAAAAAGTTTCTAAATTGATTCAAGAATTAAGGAAAATGTTTTTATGTAAATTGATCAAAGCTATGAGTGCCCAAAATGACTTACTTGGCAAGTACATCTTTTCAAACCGTAAACCTTTGTCGTTTTTGGGCTGTGATAAAAGGAATCAATTTTACTTTGAGAACATGCCTGAAAGTGTTTTGATTTTACTGCATCAGATGCCGTATTCAAAGAAAATGTTATGGATAAGCAGCTAAACGTCATTCTTGCTTGCACACATAATTTAACATTGGATCGAAAATATGATAGCTTTTATCTGGAGTGATTAGAATTACTTACGTAGAGCGTTTAGAACCGTATCTAATGGAAACAAGTAAGATAGTCGGTCAAGCCCGACTGTAATATACTCTGTACCTGTTTGTATATAACTAATAACTTTAAAGTGTGGGGTCACACAATCTGTGCAAGTGCTGCCCATCACGATTACGGGCAGTACTGCCCAGCGTAATTATTTGATTTGCTTAAAATTCGAATACCGTTGATCTGATCTGGAAACGGTGTATGGTGGATCGGTAAGTAATGACGATTAAAATATATCCATAAAAGATTCAAACAATCTGTCTTGAAAATTGTGGAAGATATTTTGTTCAAATTGTGGGGGCAACTCTGCCATCGTTCATCTGATCGGAAAACAATGTAGTAAATAAAATATCTAAAGGTTTGCTCGATAAGTAAATTGACGATTAAGAATATATGTCTAGAAGGTTCGATCAACCTAACTCCAAAATTGCGGGATATTTGAGGGGTTTTCAAATTGGGGGGTGGCAACTCTACTATCGTTCATCTGATTGGAAAACAATGTATGGGGGCTCGATAGGTAGTGATGAGAAATATTAGAAGGTTCAAACAATAAGTCTAGAAGATTTGTTTTTCTCAATTTCGGGGGAAGGGGGCGTGGAAAAAACCAATTGTTCTATATCGACTCGGCTATTCATGCTGATCAAGAAAATATATACTTTATGCTTCCTTCTGGCTGTTATAAATTTGCACAAACCCAATATACTCTTCGTAACTTCGGTACAGAGTATAAAAATATATAACTGTAAAGCAGTTAAGTGTGAAGTTGGCTGCAAAAATTCAATAAGATCAGCTGTTTGTCATCAAACAAAATTACTTAGTGAACGACCCAATATTTTGATTGGCCTAAAGGAATCACTCCACAGATAGGGGGTGAGGCAATAAACCTTCCAAATCGTATACCCAAGAGGTCCGCTCTAATGTTGACGACTATTTTCTCAGTTGCCAGTGGCCCCTTCTCTGCTCTAATTGCCGACCGCTGCTTGTAACTTAGCTTACTGATCACAATCTGCCTTTCACTTTACTATATTTTAATCAAGGCTGCAAACCTCTATAATTGTAGATGAGGTTCGGTTCGGAGGTTCGAACCGTGGAAAATCTATAGGTTCGGTTCGGGGACCGGTTCCCAATAAAGAATATTTTTTTCGACTTGCTTAAAAGATTCAATTGGTTTCATGAAAAATATAAGTAATTTTTAACATTTGCTTAGTTTAAGTCGCGAATAAAGAAGCACTCCATACAGACCTTAAGTCCAATTATTATTTTTTCTGCAATTAAGTAGCTTGACTCGGTATCCTGCAATGCGATATAAGTAAATGATTGCAACAAATCTTTTCCAGTGAGGTCAGAGTAGTCCAAAATCTACCAGACCACCTAACAGAAATAGACAAACACGCGATAGGCAGAACGCAGGTATGCCTATGGCAACGTGTATGCTCGTTTTTTTTAAATATCTTCGAGCTCAAAGCAAATCGGAAATGGCTAGACATAGCCAAATCGATGCGCAATGCGCTCAACAAACCTATGAAGACTTAGGACCATATCACGGTACTATATATAAGAAAGAGATAGAGTCCGTTTCCCACTTCGTCTGTTTCTGATACAACGGAGACAAAAACATCTCGAATCTTCTTATAGAATTCACTGATCCAGCTGAATCAATCTGAAACAGCTGAAACTACGCTTTGACTTACGGTTTGGGTTTAGGTGCGAGGGGTCAGAAATGTAAAAGGTCCGGTTCATGGTCCAGCAGACGAAAACTCGGTCCAGACGGTTTTCTTTCTGTTGCCAGAAAGATAGGATAAAAGTTGAGACTAGCGTTGTACAGTACTCTAAATCAGAAATATATACCACGTTCTCCATGATCTCACACTTTATTACTAAGTTTATACGCGCAAAATTTACCATGATATATGCCCATAAAAGTATGCAAACTTTTTTTGATTTCATAATTATCGTAATGGTAGCCTTATTCATAATTTACACTGTGCATTTGTTTATATTGTTGGAGCAAAATAAATAAGCGTTACGGAAAATAGAAGAGAAAAATGTTCTTTAATTATTCATTTTAATAGCATACTTTGAAGGGCATTTATCATGATAAAATTTGTGAGAATAAACGAGGTATATATTTAATGGAAGTTCGATTTAAAAAAGATCTTGGAAACAAACTGTTCAAAAAAGTGGATTTCAAAGAATTTTTGAAAAATTTTAATTTAAAATCCGAGTTAATTGGCCTTAAAGTGAGAGACCCGGGAATATTCAACAATTTTGCTCTATTCATCCTTATTTATCTTCAACCTCAACCCATTGCCCAGCCACTTACCATTCTCGGCCATAACTTCCACGGGCATTGCATTGGTGTTTTCCGTTGCCTCCGTAAAGAATGTGCCAACTTTTCTGCCGCCAATTATAGTCTTAATCGCCTTCTCCTGCATGCCATTGCATATTACCACACTAACGCCCCGGTCTAGTGCCCAAGTGGCTGCTTTTACTTTCGAGTCCATGCCGCCAGTGCCCACCTAAGCAGATTTTCAACACAGTGTCAACATTTTCATATATGTATAGAGAATGCGGGGGGGACTAACCTTGGACTTTTTGCCAAACTCAATGCTGTTGCAATCGTCGCTTGTGTAGGTGTGCATCAGTTTGGCTCCATCCTCCCAGGGTGGCTTATTGTAAATACCATCGACATCCGACATGAGGATTAGCAGGTCCGCTTGTACTTCGGCGGCCAGCATGGCCGACAAACTGTCGTTATCCTTAATGGGTATACCCTGAGCGGAAATAGAAGTCTTCAGTCACGTGTCTCTGTCGATAGATAAGTTCACTTACCCGTCTCGCTCCGCCGGCTGGCTCATCATCACGTATAAACATGGGTGGTGAAACGGCATCGTTCGTATTAATAATTGGCACAATATTTAGGCTAATTAATTCGGAGAGCGTGCAGAAGAGATTGTTGCGTGTTTCCTCATTGTAGAAATCAGGTTTGGTCACCAGCACCTAAAACGAAATATCTCACTCTTGTTGATGTTGTTGTTTGTGTGCGTTTTAATTAATTGGCTGCTTTGGTGTGTGTACCAACCTGTGCAATCTTGACGCCATATTGAGCAAACATTGCATCGTAGAGTGACATGAGACCTGATTGACCCACCGCTGCTGCCGCACGTGGTTCCAAAGTGGCGCCATCGAACTAATGAGTGGGGGTGGGTGAGAAGTGTAAGAAAGTGTGAAAATTGAAATTGCTTGAGCATGATAACCTCTTTGCCTTCCTTGGGATTCAGAGTTTCACGCATGGACAGGGACATGAGCAGTTCCTGGGCTAACTTTTGCTTGCCAAATGCCACGGCACCGCTAGTGACCATCATGACTTCCCGACCCTCCAAGTGACATTCGGCCACCTGGAAAAGAAAGAAAAAGAGAAAGAGATATTTTAAAATAGTTCGAATCGGTCTAGAATCAAGTATTTCGGTATTAAAAAAATTGATCTTGATATAAGAATTTTGTACTATTTTTGTACTTTGCAACGTTTGTACTGGATTCAAATACAAAGTTCTTATATCAAGAACGATTTTCTTAATAGTTCCAAATTTTCGGAATATATCCCGGAACAGTCTATAATTAAGTATATCGGTCTTACCAAAAAATTGTACTACTTATAAAAACTTTGTACTTGAATCAAGTATTCCCGTACGTACCATACTATAAGCAACGATTGTGCCTTATTCAAGTACAAAGTTCTTATATCAAGTAAGATTCTTTCAATAGTTGTAAATAATCTGAATATATCCCGGAACGGTCTAGAATAAAGTATATCGGTCTTACCAATAAACTGTACTTGTTTTAAGAACTTTTTACTTGAATCAAGTATTCCCGTACTTAAGATACTACTGACAAGGATAGTGCAGGATTCTTTTAATAGTTCGAAATGTTCTTAATAACATATCTAAAATTCATGTATTTCGGTATTCAAAAAATTGTACTTGATATAAGAACAACGTACTTGAATCAATTATTTTTGTACTGTTTTTAGTATATGTTCTTATATATCGCGGAACGAATGAATGAATCTAGAATTCAAGTATTTCGGTATTAAACAAATAAAACTTATTATACGAACTTAGTACTTGATTCAAGCATTTTTGTACTTACCGTACTGGATTCAAGTACAAAGTTCTTATGTCAAGTACGATTCTTTCAATAGTTCGAAATGATCTGAAATTATATCGGCACGGTCTTAGGTCTTATAAGAACTTTGTATTTGAATTAAGTATTCCCGTACTTAACATACTATTGACAACGTTAGTGCTGGATTCTTTCAATCGTTCGAAATGTTCTTGTTAATGAAGTATTTCGGTATTCAAAAAATTGATCTTGATATAACGGAACGGTCTAGAATCAAGTATATCAGTATTAAGCAAATCGAACTTGATATAAGAACTTTGTACTTAAATCAATTATATTAGTACCTATCATACTTTTGACAACGATTGTAATAGATTCAAATACAAAGTTCTTATATCCGGCTCGACTTTTTCAATAGTTCGAAACAGGGAACAATACCGTTAGCGGAACCGTTAACCGAAATAAACCATTTCAAGCCACGTACCGGTATCGAATCCGGAACCGATATTACAATTTTTTTGAATACCGAAAACCGTTATAATAGGATCCGAAAAATCCAGAACCATTTTTTTATACACTTGAAAAGTGTATATTAATTTTGCCCAGAAGTTTGTAACGCATAGAAATATTCATTTCCGACCCCATAAACTATATATATTCTTGATCAGGACGACGAGCCGAGTTCATTTCCGCTTGTCCGTCCGTCCGTCTGTCCGTCTGTCTGTCTGTCTGTCCGTCTGTCTGTCTGTTTCTACGCGAACTAGTCTCTCAGTTTTAAAGCTATCGAGCTGAAATTTTGTACAGAGTCTTCTTTTTGCTGCACGCAACTAATATGTCGGAACCGGCCGGATCGGATGACTATATCTTATAGCTGCCATAGGAACGATCGGTCCAAAAATAAGTCTTAGTGAGAAAAACTTTTTTATTTTCCATCGTAGCGTCACCAATCTTGGTATATATTAGTTTTATATGTGTCAACACAATTCAGAAAGATTTTATCAAAATCGGATGACTATAGCATATAGCTGCCATATAAAGGGTCGGTCAAAAAAACTAGTTCTAGTGGGAAAAACTTTTTGTGTTTCATCGTAGCGTCACCAATCGTAGTATATATCAGTTTTATATGCTTCCACACAATTTCGAAAAAATTTATCAAAATCGGATGACTATATCATATAGCTGCCATAGGAACGATCGGTCGGAAAATAAGTTTTAGTGAGAAAAACTTTTTTGTTTTTCATCGTAGCGTCACTAATCTTGGTATATGATAGTTTTATATGATTTCACATAATTCTGAAAAAATGTATCAAAATCGGATGACTATATCATATAGCTGCCATAGAAACGGTCGGTCAAAAAACAAGTTCTAGTGAGAAAAACTTTTTTGTTTTCCATCGTATCGTCACCAATCTTGGTAGATATTCGTTTTATATGCTTTTACAAATTTTTTTAAAAATTTATAAAAATCGGATGACTATAGCATATAGCTGCCATAGGACCGATCGGTCGGAAAATGTGTTTTACTAAGAAAAGTTTTTTTATGGTATCCTATTTTTATTATCAATGATTTAAAATTTTTTAATATCTGATATCTATATCCTATATATATTTTACTGGTTAAATCAGTTGGAGTAAAGTTTTTCAAGTGTATTAAAACTTCGGCACAGTCGAAGTTAGCTTTGCCTTCTCGTTTTATTATTATTTAGTACATATTTCAACCAGCAAATTAACAATATATATACACTCAGAAAAAAGTCTTACATTTTATAAATTCGGCCTTGAAGAATCAAGCAGGATCAAATGATTTTTGAAGATTTATAAGATAAAGAAAAAAATTCGAAAAAGGCGGAAAAAAGTTCGTAAATATAATCGCTCTAATTAAATGTAAAGAATTTCAAAGTCTTAGAAAAATCCTCCCTTAAATATTGAAAGTTTAGAAAAATAGTAATATAAATTATAGAAATGAAGTTTCTTGATTTAAATAAAATTCCTCTCTCAAATTTAGAAATATTATTCACAATTTTAAGAAAATTTCGTATTAATTTTAAGAAAAATATAATGTATGGAAAAGCTCAGACAGATTTTAGGTTTCCGACTGTTTTAATTTTGAAATATTAAAAAAAATACTTGTACCGGTACATAACGGTATTCCGAAATAAAAATGTAAGTACCGTGTTGAAACCGATATCCGATATCCAATATTGATTTCGGGATTAATACCTGGTTCGAAATAATTTGAATATATCTCGGAACGGTCTAGAATTAAGTATATCGCTTTTACAAAAAACTTTACTTGCTATAAGAACTTTGTACCTGAATCAATGGGCGCGTTCAGCAGACACACTTGATCACTGATCAGCTTAATAAAACTTATCTTATTATTTAGCATACTTTTAGGAAGTCTTGTTAAACTGACATTTGGAAAAGCTGCATGTAAATATCATATTAAATACAAGAGGAAAAGTAGACTATGTAAATTACCAAGAAATATATATTTGATCAGGGAGCAAGTTCTTCTGCTAAACACTGCCTATTATTTTCGTTCAATTATTACTATTATCACCGTTTTGTACTAGAGTTTATTTCTGAGTGTTAAATTGAAGTAAGATTCAAAAAGTACAATTGAGGTAAAGTTAAAGTAAGCCTGATTTAAGATTAGGGTATGATTAAAGTAAGATAAATGTAAGATTGAAAAAAAATTAAGAAGAATTGAAGTATAATTGGAAATTTTTTAGTACAGAGTGGCTGATGAAAGTTGCTACAAAAAAATGTAATAACTTTTTTCTATTTAAGTAATCGGCTTAATTTTTTATTTTATTCTGTAGATTGATCTTTAGTTTTAACAAAAATTAATAATTGGGACACTGAAACAAGAAGTAAAATTGTTCGTCCATTGTATTATAAATATTTATGTAATAATTACGTAAAATTAAATTAATTTAAATAAATATATATAAAATATGTAAGTAATTTTACCTGCTCCACAATGGATGCCAAACGACCCAGAGCCAATCCATGATTATCCTCTCGTGTAATTACAGCACTTCCCAGTTTGACCACCAAACGACGTGCATATTTCAATTGACTTCGCTCCGTAAATGTGGGATGTGCCTTTTCCAATCTTCTTTCAGGCGGCACCAACTGCATCAACAAAACAACAAAATAAATTAAGTAAATATTTTTCCAACACTAAGGAAGCATTCGTAATGCTTATCTGTGACAATCAGCAAACAGGCGAGGTCATAAATTACGACAGCTAAACGCTCAATGCAAAACACACATAAAAAAACAAATCGAAAGCCAATTAATTAAAATTGTACCCCACATTCAATACAAGCGACTTAATCAGTTTGTGTTGTGTTTTTGTGTGTAAATCATAATCACTAAATTACCGTTAAGTCCGATTGTCAATATGTACATTATGCAACAAATTAATTCCACAATTTTCTAATAATCATTATTGGTTTCTGTGTTAATTGGGTTTTTAGCCAACGGTGCGTATGCAAAGGATGCATAATTTATTTGAAATTATAGGCTAATTGAAAAGCTAAAAAACTTTCAACCAGAGATTAGCTAGAAATGTGCAACTTTAAGGAATGGCAAAAACTGTAGTGTTTATTTTACTAGCAGCTTACATTTCCGGGCAACGGAAGCCCAAATCATCAATTGGAATTGGTTTTTTTTTTTGCTTGGAAGTATTAGAAGAAATGTTTCCGTCAACAAAAGGAGATACTTCAATACTAAAAGTGGAGGTTATTGGAAAAAACAGAATTGTTTTTGTATTTCTTTAGGAAATAGGTAAACAACTTGTAATTCTTATACAAATAAAGTCAATTACTCATTTTTTCAGTTACTCAGCTATTGTCATTAAATTCTATTGTAAATTAAATAAAGTCAGAAATATTTTTCCATTCGTTACATTTACACTTCAAATTTAACTGCCAAGAGTGTCTTGACGAGCACTTAGGAATCTACCACACACAATAAAATATTTATTTGTTTGTTTTGTTTATATTTCACACTCGACCAAACACTATCATCACCCTATCAAATGGCTCATTTGTTATCACAAAACAAAAGCAAAAGAAAGAAAAAGAAATCTTTTGTCTGGTGACGCTATTTTGACATCAAACAACAGTCCGTACTCGTGGCGTATGCGTGATTTCTATACTCTCTGCGCTGACACACTGCAATTAGACAAAGGTCAAGGGTCAGGCTCGTGTGTGCTTGTTTCTTATCAAATGTCTTGACTTTTACTGATAATTGTCTGGCACCTAAAAAGGGGTTAGCCTTACATATTGTGTGTGTGTTTGTGTTCCATTGGGTCAAATTCCCATTATTTAGCAATTAATTTTGGATCTATTGTGGCATTTACTTTATGACTGTTGTCATCAGAGATTGTTAGCAAAATGAGTAAATATATTGTTACTCTGTCTCTTTTTTTTTTTTTTTTTGTATATAAATAGATTCATATTTATTTAACAGACCAAAAATGAGAAGAAGAAGATATATTGTAATACGCAATCGGCATCAAAACGGGCCTAATGACCTAAGTGTGTTGAAGGATTTCCCCCTTCAGCAACCGCTTCAACCTAACCTAACCTACATTATTTTAAAGATCAGTCTCGTCTTTTAAAGTCACTTATTACCTTGTCCATCCCAAAATTTAAAACAAAGTAAATCGGTTACTGCTCTTTTCCCCATTTTAACAATGAATGTAAAACACTTGTGTCAGAAAAGCCTGAAAAAGGAACTTGCCGATGAATCAATATAAAATTTAGGGCAGTTCTTACAGGAACGGTAACAGTTATAACTTTTATTATAAAAGTCCACATTAAACAGTTGTTTTGAGAATTTTAATATAATATTAATTTATTTTAGTTTAATAATTTAAAATTAATTAGGCTTTAAATAAAAGTTATTAAGGACTTTTATTTTTTACTCCGTAGAATGCAGTTATTCAAAACTTGTTTTTCTTTTGACTATATATACTCGGTATACCAGTTATAAAAGACTTTTATTATATTACTCAGTAAATAACAGTTGTTGAAAAACTTTTATTAAAAAGTCAATAAATAACAATTATTGAAGACTTTTATTTTATTACTCAGAAATAACAAATATTAAATACTTTTATTTTATTATTCATAAAATAAGTGTTATCGAAAGACTTTAATTATTAAAATTATTCAAAGTAATTAAAACTCAGTCAAGGACTTATATTTTTAATCACAATATAAAAGTCTTTTTTATTTATCGCAGGTAGTTATAAGGTGCACCTAACGATTCCTTTGCGCAGAGATTCATTCAAAGCTAAAGCGTTAATAAATTCAAAGAGTTTTATTAAAAAATAAAAGTCTCTGGAAAAGTTTTACTTAATGAATTGAATAATTTATGTCTTTCAATAACTCATATTTTCTAAGAAATAAAATAAGAAAATTTATAATTGTTAGTTATCAAAATAAAACTCTTCAGTAACTGTTATTTATTAACTTATAAATACAAGTGTAGAAAGAACTGTCATTACAAATTCATGTATGTAATTATACAAGTCTTCCAATAACTGCTATTAACTGTTACTATGCACAAATAAAAAATCATGATTTTTGCTCTTTTAATTATGCAATGTTTTATAATTATGGAAAATATTATTTTTTATAGCCTTAACACAAATTATTTTTGTATACCTTTAACTAATTCAATAAACTGAGTGAATGCAAAATGTGGATTATGTATAATGCTGATATAACCGACTATAAATAAATAAATTATTCTTGAATAAAATAAAGTTTGCATACTTTGAAGGGCAAAAAGGGAATAATTTTTGAATAGCATAAAGTATAGTGTAATTAAAAATAGTTCTTAATAACTTAATACCTAAAAAATAACTCCTATTTTTGACCATTACAATAAAAGTTTGAAAAAAAATTTTATTATGGATATTGATGACAGAAAGAAAAAACAAACGTTTTGGTGTATTTATAATTATTTTACCATATGAGCTTTTATAAAAAAAATAACTGTTATATGTTCCGTCCCTGGTTTTCTCATGTTCAGTGTTTTATTTCCAATCTAGGTAGATATTAGGAAAATGTATGTTGACTTGGCTGTTTTTAAATTATCTTTTCCTGTTTCTACAAAGACCCTCTTATAAATAAACAGATTCTCGCTTACTTATCGAATTAGGTTAGTAAATATTCTATGTAGAAGGCAAGCGGTAAATCTGTTTAATCATTTCGAAAGCGGCCACAAAAGGCGGCAACATAAATATTCTAAATATCCACCTAGATTTGATAAACTTGAATAACAGAAAACGACCCTTTGTGTGCTATCTTAGGCTGGTTCCAGGAATATTGGAGGAAGCTGATTATTCAGTAATTAAGGCCAAAAAAGGATTGATGGTTTAGAGCAAACCCTAAAAGTTTAAGGATCAGGTTAGACTTTCTCGCTTAGTATATTCAAAATTTACTAACGGCGCTCCTCGACTGCAAATTTACGATTGTTTACACTAATTTTTAAATTAGACCAATGTAATTTAGTCGAAAAATCATGATCCTCGATCAGCAAATCTTGAAGATTTTTTGAACCAGATGACAGCCGCAAATTTTTAATTTGAGTAGACTCAAAATGTAATATTCTATGCATAAAGAAATCACTTCCCTCAAAGTAATTATGTTGCCGAAAAGTAAATCTTTAGAAATATTTTTATTACCTTAAACAATTATTGGTAAAGCTTTTAAATTAATCTGATCTTATTAAAGCAGAAGTTGCATAACCTAAAATATCTAACGTAAAATAATAGTTGAAAAAATAATGCTTCATCTTTTGTGTCATTTTGAGTCAAATTCTTATTATTTTCAAGGAAAAACATTGTCAATTTCTGTCATTTGCTATTTTATGACCCAATGGAAACTCCAAGCATTATGTATAAATACTACACAGAATAATAAATTCGAGATATTTTGATGAAAATCAATCCCAAGCAATATCAGAAGAAGGTCGATCACTGAATTTCTCAATCCAAATAAGAAAGGATTGAACGGAGTACGAATTTACCTAGCCCAAAATACTTGGACTTGATTTTCAAGTAGAGTGACAGGAGAATATTGGGATTGTTCCAAGTCTTTCGCACTTAAAACTTCAATCCGAAGGTCGGGATCAACTCAAATTTTTTAAACTCGAATATAGCTCCTATAGCTTGAAATCGTAGAGACGCGCATGATTCGAGGCAAATATTTTCTAATTGGCTGGCCATTAAAAACAAAAGGGTTACCTCAGACATGCTGGACGTCAAACTAATGCTAAGAAATACCAGCAAAAAACTGCTAAAAATGAAAAATTTCGAAATAGGTCTCTTTTAAAGTTAGCACAAAATAAGTACAAATTTATCCTGTGGAACTTAGTTATACACTAAAAGAAAATATAATATTCAAATCAAAGTATTTAGAAAGCCATTAATTCCATATACAAATTAGTAAAAATTTATTAAAATTTATTCTTCCTATAGGAAAACGTATAACTTCATACATAGAGGGAGAGAACTTGGTTACATTTAACCTTAGCTCAAAATATTATGTTAATCACTTTAAAGTCTATTGCTTTTACCTCAATTTGCCTTTTGTCTATCTCTCGTATTTAAACAGATTATTTAGCAACCCAAAAATGCTTATCTCCCAAAACAAAGCCCCGTTCTTTGGTCATAATTTTTACTGGACTTTGATTTTGTATACCCCAAAAGTGGCCAGACAATGTTTACAGTTTATATCAAAAACGGTTTAATATAGTATAATTAATTGCAGCCCCATTAGGTTGACCGATAAGCAAAGTTTATTTTGAGCAAAAAAAAGTCATGACGCTCGTGCGTGAAAGTTAGCTGGTTTCGAGCAAGCTTCCGTATGTGTTTTTATTTTGCAATCTTCTAATTTGAGGCCTAAACCTAACAACGCTAATAGCTCTTCTTATGATACACAGCTGGTTTTTGTTATTGATTATTGTAATGGAGTCCTCCAGGTGGTTAATCAAGTTTTGTTATTGGGTAAAAGATTTTTTTTTTATTTTCGGGGCACTTAAATCTTAGCAGACCCCAATCAAAACAATAATAAAGTCAACGCTTTTTTTAAAAGTCACTCAATAGTAATGGGGTAACAGCTTGGGCTGGAGAGACCCTAAAATCATAAAGTAAACATAAATGGGCTATCAGAATCGTTAAATATATTGTGGGTTGAAAGCTAATTAAGGAGGCAGAGCATGTTACATTGACGAGCTAGGATTTGTAATGGAAAAGCCATATTTACAAAAATACAAAAAAAATAATAAGACTGTGGATATCGTGGACTTTGTATAATAAAATGGAAATGTATAGAATAAAAGACCAAAAATTGTTACATAAATTTTTATAAAGGTACTGAAATAATGTACTTAAAAATAATTTCCATTATGAAAATGAGAATATAAGCGAGTAAGGATAAAGATAAATTTGAACTTTCAATTTTAACTACAAAAAATTTTTAAATAGTTAATTTATAATTTTTATATAAAAATCAAAAATAAATTGTAATATCAATTTTTTTTTTTTAAAATCATATAAAGGGTGATTTTTAGCTATTATCTTTTTGGCAACACTGGTTTAAACAGCTCACGCACATTTCGTGTTTTGTTTCACTGTCAAACATCTTCAGTTTTGTCTATAATTTAACCATGAATCTTCTTACAAACGAACAACGCTTGCAAATTATTGAATTTTATTATCAAAATGCGTGCTCTGTTAAGAAAGTTCATCGCGCGCTTCTTCCATTTTTTGGTCAGTTTAATCGACCCACTGAATCGGCTATTCGGGCTATTGTGACTAAATTTTGCACCAAATTTACATTGTTGTACATTAAACCACCAACACGCTTACCTAGAGTGCGAACTGAAGAAAATATCGCTGCTGTATCGGCCAGTGTTAATGATGACCATTAATTCTCGATTCGTCGCCGTTCGCAGCAATTGGGCCTCTGTTACTCAACAACGTGGAAAATTTTGAGGAAGGATTTAGGTGTGAATCCTTTCAAAATACAGTTGGTGCAAGAGTTGAAGCCGAACGACCTACCGCAACGTAGATTTTTGGTGAATTGGCTCTTGGAAAATTGGCCGATGATCCACATTTTTACCGAAAAATTGTGTTCAGCGACGAAGCTCATTTTTGGCTCATTGGGTAAGTAAATAAGCAGAATTGTCGATTTTGGAGTGAATATCAGCAAGAAGCATTGCAAGTGCATCCAGAAAAAGTCACAGTTTGATGCGGTTTATGGGCTGGTGGCATCATTTGACCGTACTTCTTTAAAGATGATGCAAATCGTAACGTAACTGTGAATGGTGAGCAATACCGTGAGATGATATCCAACTTTTTTTTCCCAAAATGCAAGAGCTTAACTTGCATGACATATGGTTTTAACAAGACGGTGCCACATGCCACACAGCACGCGCAACAATGGACTAATTGAGAGGCGAGTTCGGTGAACATTTTATTTCACGTTCGGGACCGGTCAATTGGCCGCCTAGATCGTGCGATTTAACGCCTTTAGACTATTTTTTGTGGGGCTATGTTAAAGCTCATGCCTATACGGACAAGTCCGCTTCAATTGACGTATTGGAAGAGAACATTGAAGCATTTATTCGTGAGATACCGGCCGAAATGTTGGAAAGAGTATGCCAAAATTGGACTAAGCGGATGGACCATTTAAGGCGCAGTCACGGTCAACATTTGCATGAAATAATCTTCAAACAATAAATTATATAGACCTATAGCTCTTAAAAAATCACCCTTTATAAACAAATGAAAAAATGTTGTTGGTGTTTAAATTGCAAGTTCAAATTAAACAAGGATATTTAAATTTTTAAATAAATATTTTTAAATAATTCAGCTAGTTTATTTTGTAATTTTTTATAATTAAAATTTAATTTTATTGTATTTTAGTGGTAATGTTTAGTTTCCACCCCTGAAATAATGTTTTGTATTTCTCTATATAGTCCTTAATATGAGTTCTTATGTCCAATTTGCCCTCAAAATATTTCACTGTCTTTGACTGATTTTGTTATCCAGTGTAATCGATTTCTAGTTATGACTTTTGGTTTGCTTGTTAATCAATTTCTACAACCGACATCAAAAAACATATAAAACAGGCAAAGACAAAAAAAAAACCAAAACAACAAGAAATACTCTTGCCTTAACAAGAGCTGATAAAATGTTGTCACAGCAGGACAGCTGTTGCCTGGCAAATGGAGAAACGTGTTAAAAGTAAATTCGAAAAGAATAAATATTCTGTTCAATAATGGGTGGAGAGAGAGAGGGAGAAACCTTAAAAAACCCCTTTAAATATGCATCAACATTTTTGCTTGCTTGGCTGTTGCCCTTAGGCAAGGACTACTTGTGGCCACTCTTTCCACTACATTTGCATATGTCCGACAACCAATGGCCTGCCTTTGACACTCAAAACGATTTGGCTAGGTCAGGGTCAGGGCCGACCCACTCTGGGTCCGTTTTTATTTTGACACGTGTTGGCAGTTATGGCGCCTTCAGTCTCGGACTCGTCGGCAGTTCCACTGTGCGTGTGTGGGGCACATCATAAAAAAACACACACACACACAAAAAAGGCTGTGTTTGTAAAATTATGTAGAGTACAACAATTTACCAGCTGGCGTCAAACAAATTCAAATGCATTTTTTTGTAATTAGTCTAGTATTTTGCCAACTTTTTGCACACATTTTCCCACTTATATAATTCAATTGATTTATTTTTATTTTTTTTTTTTTGCACTCACTGGCTGTCTGGGACCATGAGAACTGACAGCTCTCCAGGCATTGCTGGTAAAACTGTTGCGTAGGCCATTGGCCAAATTGAAGCTATTGCGCAGCATATGGTTAAGTTATTTTTTATTTTTGCACACAGAGATCCTTTTTGCTTAGATCTCGAATCTAAATATATCACAGAATTAATCGACACAACGAACTTTAGCCAACGGAACCGTACCGTAAAACCCAACGAGTTCTACTGAATATGAAAAACTAGACGACTGACTGATGGACTTGCTTGATTGTTGGCTGGCTTCACACACAAATGGAACTGATAATGAGGCGCAAACATGTGTAATTGTAAGTGTTCATTGCGATTGCGATTAAAATTTTGTGCGGCTCTCCAACACACCCCATCAACATCCCCAACTGCATTGACAGTACTCGCTTGTTGTGATTCAATTAGAAATGTTATCAATCACAAATACTTACACAACTTGGCTGTAGCACCACCAACACCAACACACATGCTCTACATTGAGATTATGGCAAACATTTACACTTTGGAATAAGCCAGAGAGAAATGGGGCGAGGGTAGCTGGAGGGAGAAACGTTGTTCAAGTCTTATCAAGTGGGGCAGAATTTAGCTTATCTAGAGGTTCAGTGTTTGCACAGCAATCAGCTGTTGGTGTTGTTGTTGTTTTTGTTGCATTTTCTGCACTGAGAATTGGGGTAAGATTTAATATTTTTGAAATTTTGTCTAAGTAAATAAAAATTATTTTTTTTAAAATATTAAATCAGTAAAATAGTCAAGAAATTCTTACAACGAACAAAGCTAACTTCGTCAGCGCCAATTTTAATACATAAAAACTTTTCTCCCTGGTTGCTGAAAAATATATATAAATAAAATATCAATATTCAAATTTTTAAATCATTATAATAAAATTTAATAAAAATAACTTTTCTTATAAAACACTTTTCATTTTAAGTGGAGTATGTAAATACATAGATAAAACTAATATATACCAAAATTGAGGACGCTACGTTTTTATACCACAGTTTATATAGCAGCTATATGCTATAGTCATCCGATTTTGATATTTTAGCAATGGTTGTTGAATTTCTGGAAATCAAAGAATTTTTCTCGACTTAAACGCCTATGGCAGCTATATGCAATATGATCCGATTTTGATAATTTATTTTGTGGAAAGCATATAAAATAACAAAACAAGAAAAAATCAACTGAAATAGTCTTAACCGATCGTTCCTATGGCGGCTTTATATGTATAGTCATGCATCGGCCTTCCTTTCAAAAATGGCTCTTAAACTCAGAACTAGTTCGCGTAGAAACACACTCAATATATATAGTTTATGGGGTCAAATGAATTTTCAATGTTACAAACTTCTGGCCAATATACACTTTCAAGTTATAAATCCAACAAAGTCATCAAATATTTTAAAATATTAAAGATTTTAACAGATTCGTGTTTGGCATACTATAACCATATACGGGATAAAGTGAAATTCTAGAGGATATATTAAAAAATTGGCCTGATGTTTTGTAACGTAGGTTAAGACAGTTATTCCATAAAATATATACTTTTTATCTTCTTCTTGTCCATCCTGTTTGTTTCTATGCTATTCTCCTAGTTTTTATGTTGCTCTTCAACAAACTTTGCAAAAAATTTTTTGAAATTGATAAAGGCTCCAATTGGTCGGAATAGAAGGTGCGAAAGGAGCAGTCGTTGCAAACCAATAGTTAGGTACGGGGAGCTTTGGTGTAGCGTCTTCTAAACAGTATACATCCATATAATCTACACAATGTACTACAAAATCGTAAAGCTGTAATAAATTCGATCCTCTAGAAAATGGCATTGCTGAAAAATGTTGTTTTTTTAGTGGTAGCGTCTTTTACTTAACAATCTTGAATATTATCTGTTTCGAAACAATTTCCCCTGAGTTTGATCAAAATCGGATTAATAGATCAGCTATTCGATCTTACAAAAATCGTTTCAATCGTTTGGCTTGGTCAGCAAAATGGCACACCAGAATTCCAACGATTCAAAATATGCATTCATTTATAAAATGCGATTTTTTTTTTAGAAAATACAATCCATATTTGCCATATTTTCATAATATCATCTTGATTATTCCTTAACCTTTTTCAAAAAGTTCGAGCTGCCTGTTGCCGACTCTGCGATTGTTAGAGGTACAATAGGTAAACGAGACATGGCAAAATGAGGGCCTTTTCAACATGTTGGCCCCATCTTCCGATCTATTTTATACACTTGAAAAAAGTGTATATTAATTTTGCCCAGAAGTTTGTAACGCATAGAAATATTCATTTCCGACCCCATAAACTATATATATTCTTGATCAGGACAACAAGCTGAGTTCATTTCCGCTTGTCCGTCCGTCCGTCTGTCTGTTTCTACGCGAACTAGTCTCTCAGTCTTAAAGCTATCGAGTTGAAATTTTGCACAGAGTCTTCTTTTTACTGCACGCAACTAATATGTCGGAACCGGCCGGATCGGATGACTACATAGCTCGCTGCCTTAGGAACGATCGGTCTAAGAACAAGTTCTAGTTAGAAAACCTTTTTTTTAAATCGTAACGTCCCCAATCTTGGTATATGTTAGTTTTATATGCTTCCACAAAATTCTGGAAAAATGTATCAAAATCGGATTACTATAGCATATAGCTGCCAGGAATGATCGGTCGAAAAATAAGTCGTTGTGAGAAAAACTTTGATTTTCATCGTAGCGTCTCCAATCGTAGTATATATTTGTTTTATATGTTTCTGAAAAAAAAATTTATCAAAAATCGGATGACTTTATGCATATAGCCCTAACGGTCGGCAAAAAACCACTTTTAGTGAGAAAAACTTTTTGTTTTTTATCGTAGCGTCCCCAATCTTGGTATATATTAGTTTTATATGCTTTCACATAATTTTGAAAAAAATATTCAAAATCGGGATGACTATAGCATATAGCTGCCATAGGACCGATTGGTGAAAAATGTGTTTTACTAAGAAAAGTTTTTTTATGGTATTAATTTTTATTATCAATGATTTCATAATTTTAAATATCTGATATTTATATCCTATATATATTTTACCGGTTAAATCAGTTTAAGTAAAGTTTTTCAGTGTATTAAAACTTCGGCACAGTCGAAGTTAGCTTTGCCTTCTCGTTTTTTACTGTGATGTCATGAAAAGAGTTAGAATCCACAAGTTTAAGTTCAAAAATGATTAATATATTTGAGTTATCTTGTCTTATGAATTGTACCAATTATTTTGGAAACAACTGATAAAATTTTTTTTTAGTTTAAACAAAAAAATATTTTTTTAAATTTTAAAACAGAAAAAAATTGTTAGAAATAATTTTTTGTCACCAAATAATTTATTTTTCCTAAATTTTGACTTTGATAATATCCAATATAGCAATGTTCAAAGCTTGAACAAGTATCTATCATTTGCCACTTAAATTATGCAATTATCTCATTTGGTTCAAAAGTTATGATTTTTGAAACGAGAAACAAATATACCCCACTGTGCGCTGCCTTTAAATATAAATATTTGTAAAAATTGCTTTTGTCTTCGTAGTTCAAATGAAAAGAGTAAAGTTTTTTTCAATCTCGACTTTATGATCTGTCTGATAATATTTATAGTCTTCATCATTTAATGGATTTGAATGCTTACTGCTTGGTTTCGCATCATCTTCTCCGAAGAAGCAATAGAAATAAAAAGAGTTTTAACTAAAAATCCTTATAGCTCGTAGATATATACAAAATTTCAATAATGAAATCTGTATCCACATTTTAAAAACATGTTTTTATAGTTGTGAATTTTTGAATTCTGGAAAAAAATGTTTTATGTTTCTAATAATTAACACATTTTCACAAAAAATGGGAAACGATCTCTTTCTTGTTTGGCAGCTTAAGTCTCGGTTTTGTGTAAGCCAAATGGGTTGCATTTGATCATAAATCTACAAATCATACGAAAATTAACCTTAGTGGATAATTGCTTTGAGGCAACTATATTTAAATTAACGAAATTATACAAAAACAATTTAGGACTTTATCCCAAAAAAAAAGTTCCAACAGATGTGCCGTGATTGAGATAAAGAGTGAGCACAATTCTACTTAGAACTTACTCTTCCGACTAAGTAAACATTTTAAAGCCTACTTTAAGCTGCCTTTTACTGGATTAATTAGCTCTAATTTAGTTATTTATCACAGGATATGTGCAACAAATTCATTTATATTTTTACAACTCTAACACTAAAACATTTGACACTTCATTTGCAATTAATTTTATTATTTTTTTATTATTTCCACATTACCAAATCAAAATTCACTGAACAGTTTCAATCTTTTTATGCCACTCACCTGGAAACACATTACAAGTCAACAAAAAAAAAATGGGATTATAAATTTAATTACACAATATTTAATATAACGACATGCAACAAAAACAATTTTAATTAACTGACAAAAAATGTGAGGATGTTTATTTGAAAGCGCTCTGGCAAGGCAAGTGACAGAAGTGAAGGAAGAGGTGAAACAAAAAGGGACTGGCAAAAGCAGAAAGGACTCTGGCAATGTAATTAGTGCATATTGTCTGTGGGAAAATATGCAGCAGATTTTTAATACCTTTTATCAAAGCTGCAAAAGGGTATAATGAGATTGTAAAAGTGCATGTAGCAAAAGTAAAGCAGAACAAAGTAGGTTGCAAAAATCAATAAATTCATGAGCGCCTACGAAATTTTGAATGAACCCATCTTATGGGAAATTGTTCAACGATTTCAAATACAATATATCAAAGTTGACCTATTTTTAGTTTAAAAAAAAACACACTTTTTAGGTAATTTCGTTAATTTGGTAATATGGATTTGTGTTATTAATTAACTATATAATAAAATATACAAAAAATGTTTGGATTTCGAGGGCGAATTAAGGTCTCAAAAAAAAAGGTGTCGAGGTAAGGGGCCATGATTCCGGGACTCCAGGTTATCGAAATTGAAAACGGTATATGAGGTTATGATCAGAATTTATGTAATTCTGGCCCGTACCTCAATCATATTTTTTCAATATTTTTTAAAAAATTAGTGGCCGTTTAAAAAAAATTTTGATTTTTCAAGTTTTTTTTAGTTCAGTGTAAAAAAATAGTAAAAAAATGTTTTTCCTTTTGATTGAGGTACGGGCCAGAATAATATCAATTATGCGTCGATTGCAACATGTCTGGCTAGCCAATCGGAAAACCAGGTTACTAGCAGCCAACTTGCTTGGCTACCAGGTAAGACTGAAAACTAATTCGAATATTTAAAATGGTATAAAGTGGATGAAAGGGAATTTAGCAAATAATAAAAAAATAGAAATAAAATATTTTCAAATGTAGAAGACCCCCTTAAGTAATTAAAAAAGTTCCAGCTGCCTTCCGCTGCCTACTCGACTGCTAGAGGTAAATAGGTAAAAATTACATGGCAAATGAGGGCCTCTTGAATGATCCATTTTTTCATCTCTGCGGCATGTGAAGTCACGAAAGGTGTAAGAATCCACTAGTTTTAGTTCAAAAATGGATGATCTATTCCATCTTATGAATAGTAAAAATTATTTTTGGGAAAAACATAAATTTTAAAAAATTTTAAAATCAAATAATTTTTTTTTTAAATTTTAGGTGAATATTTTTAAATATTAAAGTAGAAACAAACAAAAATAAAAAATTGTTAAAAATATTTTTTTTTTTTAGCAAAAATTGATTTTTCTACAAATTTTGCTTTCCAGGGACCCCCTTTGCAACAAATAAAGTCGATTTATATGTATTATCTTTTATCTACACTCAGAAAATTTATTTACTACATTCAAAAAAAAGCTACCCTAAAAAAAAATTGCCCCAAATTTAAGAAAAATTTTTTATTCCAAAAAAATATATCCTTAAATTTAGAAAACTAACCATACAAATAATTTTTCCAATTCTTAGAAAATAAATTTCTATATTATAGAAAAATGATATTAAATAAAAATTATTAAAATTAAAAAAAAAATAACAAATAGGAAACAATTTCGTGTCTAAAATTTGGCCTGAAATTGCTAGTATTTATAGTAAATTTTTGTTTTGTTTTTTTCTATAATAAGAAAATCAGCTATTCAAAAAATATGTCCAAACAGACAGAAGATAATCGACTACTGACAATGGGCTAAACTACTCGACAGACTCTATTCATCAGACCTCAGCCGCGCGCAAATAAAATTCCAGATTGGTAGAACGATTTTCTAAATTTTAAGGTCATTTCGGGCCGTTTTAAGAAAATCAGTATTTTTAAAACATGCCACAACCCGTTGTATTTATTTGCCATTTAATTTGTTCAATTATCACATTTGGTTCAAAAGTTATGATTTTAGAAACGAAAAAACTCAAATGGTGCCATCGTCCTCTCTTCCTCTCTCAAAAATCAGGCAAATGCAAATTACAGTTCGCAATGCCTTAGCACAATTAACTCCTAGAAGTATGCAGTGAAAATTATATTGCGCAATTCATTAGAAGACGTAGCCCACAAAAGTAGGCAATTAATTTTTTATTTGTTTTTTTTTCTCAGGCAAACGGATCACAGAAAATAGGTAATATTAACTGGAAATAAAATGTTTTTAACAAAAATTCAAATCTTTATATTTCATTGCATTGCATATTTTATATGCAAATAGTAAAATGCATCAATATAATCGTCAAGTCTCTTGATGATGAAAGTGCATCCAGATCAGTTAACATATACAGTTCTCTCTGTTACAGAAATGAAAATGGGGACTTAAAATGTTTTTTAAAAGATTCGAATTAATAATTTTGATTTTGCTAAAAATCAATTTATATAAAACTTTTTTATAATATTTAATTTGAGTTATATTTGGTTCCATAACAAATTCAATTCCATTTTTTTACCCATCACTTTTTTTTTATTAACCAACCCAATTGAGTCATGAGCGTCAGTTCACTGAACCAAGACACCCGGACACACAAATTATTTTCATAATTAAATTACATCAGCATAACAACAACAACAACATCAAAAATGGGTTTTTTGTTATTGCAACAGAAGCCCGTGAATAATTTCCTGGTAGCCGATTGCACATGGCAATGCATAGAAAAGCCATAAAATACATACACCGAAGCAAACAGTGTTCAATGGACAAAAACACGCTTGAAAACTTGGACTGGGCTGTGGCTGGGCTGCCTGGGGTCAGATAAGTGCAAAATTATGTACCTAAAGGAAAAACGGGCACAAGTTTTTCAATCGAATTTCGTTGTTTATGTATTTGAGTTTCCAGTTTTTCTCCCCATTTCCGTGTGCTGCTTTTGTTTTATGCGTTTGCGAGCAGAAGGAGCAAAACGAAGAAATGCTTGACCATAAATGTGAATTTATTACGCATACGGCATGTAGGCCAGTAGCAAAACTATGTTGTCAACCCTTAAAAGGGACACTTGTTAGTAAAACTAGCCATAAATTCCTGTAAATAGAATACAGTTGCAGGCACACATTCTTTTGACGAACAAAGGGCACAAAAAACGCATTGAAGTTTGAAATTGTTTGCATTTTGGGTAAGCAAAGTAAAAAAAAGTAGAAAAATTGATTGCGTTTACGGCTTGAGATTTATAAGGGGGCCAGAAGTGCAAGATGTCATCGATTTGACGCCTCACTGATTCATTAGATTGTGTTTAAATTCTTTTCCTAGTTACTTTTCCCACAACTTGCGGCTTCTGTTTCTTTCTTTTTAATATATGCGCCAAAGTAAGTTCTGCCTATTGCCCTGCGCAGTCGTCTCCTGTTCTGCCTGTCAACTAGTTTTCCTTTTCAGCACAAGGCAGTAAAAAATTCACTTACAAAACACTTACCCTGACACCTAACCACGCCCACCCACACACACCCACACACACCCATTTGTGCGCACAGAAACTTGTGCATTGCAGCAGAAACTTCATCAAATCCAAGCTAATCACACTTTGATTTGCATTTTGTAACCAAGAGGAGCGAACTTCTTAAGCAAAAAGCGCATCGCTACCAAACACTGAAAGGAAGGAGCATAGCACTTAACTCTAAGCGTTGTCCCGACATTGATGAATGAAGTCCACCTCACCCCGCACCATCCACGTCATGCAGCCCAGCTTGTAATTATGCTAATGAGATGCCCTCAGTAAAGGGAAAAGGAAATAAACTTGGCTGCTTTTGCCACTTGAGTTAAATGCAATTAATTATATTTTTTTTCAGCCACTAATCCTTTCAAGCGCTAATTAATACATTCTGATAGAAAGTGCATTTAGTTGATAGATTATATTTCGATATCAAATGTATGTCATTGGTAAGCTGATGAAAGAACAGCTATGTTCGCGAACGATCACTGAAATCCTAAAAAGCATCCAAAATCGTTTGACATACAAAATTTCGATAAACGTACAAAGACACTACGTTTATGCTATTAAAAAAAAACATGTTTTGCCCCTCAAAGTATGCAAACATAATTTTTTTTAAATTATTTATTTGAGCGAGATAATTTAGAGTCAGTTATGGCAACGTCATACATCATCCACATTGTGCATGCACTCAATTATGTTATATATAAATATATAACTATAAAACAAAATTTATTTTCCATAATTATAAAACATAGCCTACTTAAAAGAGCAAAAATCATGATTTTTTATTTGTGCATAAACGTAGTATTAGTCTCATTTTCAGATTTTTCACCTAAAAATAAAACATGCAAGATTTAAATTTAAAAAAAAAAAAGAACAGGTCTCATAATCTTTAATTAGAATGGTCACACTCTTTGATTTAAGGCCGAAGAAGGCATATTCGAGTCGAAGAAAAGAGATGTTGCCTGGTAGGAATCCGATTTCGATGTGCTTCCCAAACTTAAGTTTTACTTTAAGTTTTTAAATAACTTTCTTTTTGTTTTGTTTAAATTGTTTTTAAAATTCACCTAAACAATTTTGTTTATTATTTAAAAATATCTTTAGAATTGAATTTTTGGTTATTTTTAATTTTGTGTTTTTTCCTAATAAGAGATTTGCCTAAATAACACAAGGCAACAAAATAAAAATTAGTTTAGTTTATAGAATGAATGGTAGTAGAACTAGATGATTTTGTTTGCAAAAATGATCCATCACGTCAGGATTTTTGGTAATTAGAGCTTAAAGCTTATAAAAGTGACTTTTTAGAGCAATTTAAGCTATGTTTTGGGGGCAACATGTACGTTTGTTTGGAGTCAAAACTTTTGACCCCCAATGATATTATCGTAAAGTAATATTTCTTAGCTTTAAAATACATTTGTAGTGGTAGTACACACTAAAAAATAAAAATACACAAAATTCACCAATTCTTGTTTTTTACCCAATAATTTTTCAACATGTTCGACGTATGTGACTTACTTGAGAGGCATAGCACAGGATTGATCGTACTACTGCTTAAAAGACTACATCATTTGTGCTAGGTTGCACTTTTTCCTACTAAGCTGATTTTTCCATGATGATAGATGGCCACTTTTGCATCTTTGCAGCTTCTTACAAAGATGAACTCTAAAGGTCATATTATGGGACAGTAACACTCCGAGGTATTTGTAGTACCGTCCATCATGCAATCTTCTGCAAGTGCATAGTTCTAAATACCATGATTTTAGACATCCGTATTGATTAAAAGGCACCAGAATGTGCAGTACTCGTGTAGCCTATCGATCATTTCGTAAAGCATTTGGGGAATAAACAAAGAGGCACATGTCGTCGGTATACATCAACGTTTTTAGTTGTTGCCCAGCAAAGGTAATGCCGCCTGGAAGGGAATGTGTGATGTCTTCGACATATAGCGAGAATAAAAGTGGGGGTTTATCCCGCGAACTAATATCGTTAGAACCGACGCTATCGTATAGTCTGGCCATATAAACTGGATAAGTCTAAAAACTAGTTTTTGTTAGAAAAACTTATTGTTATATATCGCAGCGTCACTAATGTGGTGTAGAATAGATTTATATATGCACTTCGATAATAATTTAGAGAAAAATAAGTATCCATATCAGATCCTCGACTATCGTATATAGCTTGACATAGAAACGGTGGGAGAAAAAAGAAAATATAGTGAGAAAAACTATTTTGTTATCTATCATAGCGTCTCAATCTTGGTATATATTAGTATTATATGACTTTCACATAATGTTAAAAATTTATTAAAATAGATGACTATAGCATATAGCTGCCAGGACAGATCTCAGAAAATGTGTTTGACTAAGTATTTTATGGTATCAAATTCTTATTATCAATTATTTAAAACTTTAAATAATAATATATATATCCTATATATATTTTTCTAGATTAAAATCAGTCTGGTTAGTAAAGTTTTACATGAATTAAAAAAAAAAAAAAAAAATCAGAAATTTTTTTTTGCCCCTTTCCTTTAAAAAAAAAAAAATTGGTGGGTGAAACGGAAAAAACTCCCCAAAAAACGGGGGTTTTAAAAAAAACTTGGATTCAGTTGAAATTGATTTAAGTCCTGATATCTCGTTTTTGATTATATCTTCCTGGAGCTGTTCATTTCTATGAGCTTTTACTTTTAAAAGAACATACATTAATTTTAAAAATATTCATATTTAATACGATGCTGCGCACGAAATTACATGATCGAAGCTAATAAAATAAAATTAATAATTTGCAAATTAAATCAGGCATAAAGAACCCTATTTAAATCTTTTGCCCATTGATATATCCAGATTTTGGCTTAGATAAATGTTTTCTGAGTCGCAATATTTTAGTCTTCGTTTATATCTTCAGACCTAGCCAAGCCAATTCTAAATATTTTCGATTAGTGAGGAAAAAAACGTTACCAGATAGGTTTTAATGATTATGTCTCAAAACTTTCACATACTAATAGACGTAAACTCAAATTTTCACTCGAAAACTTGCTTATGTACACCTCCTCTTTTTTTACTGTAGTTTTACAAGGTCCGTCCCCCGATGACTCCTTTTGAAGTGACCCCAGTTAAAACATCACATGACAAATGATAAAAATTTGATTTAATGAAGCTTTGAAATTCTGTCTTAATCATATGTGAAATTCGGATTAGAATTTAGAGTATAATGCACTTTTAAGTATTTATTTTTCATTAGATATTAAATACTTGAGACATATGGTGGAAATTCCATTTTTTTTAATGGTTCATGATAACAAAACATTTAATTGACATATCAAAACGTTCATTTGAAATTGAATTAAATTTTTTTGTGACATCGGTAACAATAACTTTGAGTTTTTAAATAGGCAATTTAAATATACTTGCGTAAATGTCATATAATTTCGTCTTTTGACTTTTATTTACTGAATAATGGAATATTTTTTTTACTTTTTCTACATTTTAATGGGCTTTCGGGCCATAGTTTACTTAAGTTCTAAACAAATAATTTATATAAAAAGATTCTTCGATTAATACTTTAATATGCCAACTAGAACTCGGTATGTTCATAGCCGCCATTATCATAGATTTCCATATTATTGCTATTACAGAAGCTCACTTTTTTCACCGCCAACGGAGGACGTTTTCCGCTCTTAGGCGTGGGTGTGCCATCAGGGGTAGCTGCTGCATTTACTTTCGCCTCCGAGCGTCGCATTTGAAAAAGTTTCACAGATTTCCGATTCAGCGCCAAATTCTTTAGGTTCAGCTCATCTTCACTAAAGAAGCGTCGCTCGAAATTCATTACCAAATTGCTGTAGTCACTGTGCTGCTTGTTTCGATTCTCATGTAACCTAAAGATGGTCTGTCGTCTAACCAAACTCTCACGATTGTCACCTTCCTGATTTAACATTAATTCATCATATTGATGTTCATCTTCATCATCATCGTACAATCTTTTGGGGCGTTGCAAGCGGCGGGCTATATTCACAGCACTTCCTTTCAACTCCATGGCGGCATCTTCATCACTAAATTGTCCACCAGAACGAAACCAATCCACTTGAGTGGTGGCCAATAATTGTGACATGGTGGCAAAACGATGAAAAAACATGGCCACAAATTGTATTATTAAAATAACTCCAAAAAATATGACAAAACACAGGCCAATGGGATCCAATTCCTTATACTGACGATAAATGCCCACTTGCAGGTTATCTCGATCGAAAGAAACAAAATCTTTGGGATCTATGGGCCATTTCAGGTGCAAATATTCCTTCTTCAGTTGTAAAAGAAAGAAAATCAGCACAAATATGGCATTGATCATGACAAAAGCAAAAGAGATCATATTACGCAGATCCTTCAATCCATCCGTCATTAATTGTTTTTGCTCCTTACTCAATTCCAAAGGTTTAAGATATTGTTTAATTAAATCACGCCAAAAACGTTGTTCCAGTAGAGAAATTTCACCTAGCTCCGAGTTGATGAGTAAAGGATCATTTAGCCAGCCGGGTAGATAATTTTCAGAATTATTTGATAAGTCTTTGGCATCATCATCATCATCTTTGATAATGGGCGCCTCTCTGGTACCCCAGGATACATCGTTCATATTGAAAACGGAATAGATCATGAGCAGCATATACATGGAGGGTATAGTTATATAGTAGATGATACCACAAATTAAGGCCAAGAACTCTTGGGGATGCATGAGACCTGAAAAGAAAGAAAGGAAAGTAAATTTATAATACTTAAATATAAGCTGAGTAGGAGGGTGGATCGATAAGCAAGCGGCGTTTGCGGAGAGATGTTTAGGTTACCATTGTGTACGGTGATTGATGAAAAGACAACATACTATATTTCAGACTTTGAAGGCAACGACCGGATAGGACAGTTCCTAATGGGATCTCTATTTGAATTTTGCGAAAATAAACTTTATTTAGTTGTATATGGGCATTTCCACCAAAAGGTCCACCGGGACCAAAAATTTTAAAGTTTTTCAAACCCCTTTGCTTTAGGATATTTTCGTCGGAAAACAGTCATTAATTTAAAATAATAAAATAAAAAAATAATATAAAAAATGTCCCGTGCGACATGTCCCGTGCGAAAGTGCTTAAAATTGAGTTTTGAAAAAAGTAAAAGTTTTTTTTTTTGTGTCAAATAAAAACCGTTTTAAGTGACATCAATCAATATCATTCTAAAATTTGACAGATTGAAATATTGCCTAAGGATTCGCTAAAATCGGCTTGTCAATTGTGGGTCGCGAAAACCACTTTAGTTTTTATACCGTGCGAATACCTTGGTTATCTTGAAAAGTAAAAATTGCCCAAAATCAAACATAGCACAAATATAGGGCCATTTAAGAGCTAAAAGTTAAGGCTTCTGTCAAAACTATAATCCGTTTTATTTTGACTTTTTTTCACTTCAAAAATGTTCGACGGTCCCGTTCGACATAATGGAAATGCCCATATTCAAAACGAATTAATAATGGGTATCATGAAGTTGTGCAATAATATATAAGGGGCACAAAATAACATTTCCGAAGTCAGAATAAGCAATTTTTTATTAGCTTAAGTTTGATTCGGGTTTGGATCTTCTACAGAAAATCTTTGGATTTAAACAGGCAACAAATTCATAAAAGAGAGGATTTAAAAAAAATATGTTAAATACTTTTAAGGCAATATTTTATAATTTCGATACAAACAGTAAATAGATATTAGCGATTGGACTGTGTAGAATATTTTATACAAGACACGTATGGCATATTTCTAAAAAGCACACCACACGCACGTTTTTAAATTTTGACACGACTCGCACGACTTTAATAATAGAAAAAAAATTTCGATGAATCGCCTTCTGAATTTCGTTGTTAATTCTGTTAAAGAGAGTCGATTTAAATAAATGTGACCAACAACCGATAGAGTAAAAATTTAGATATTTAAACTGTATATAGTGTTCGGTTCAGGGATTAATCCCGAAACGTACCGTTACGTACCGATATGAGAATTTCGGTAAAAGGTTCTAATTCGGTTTTTAGTTTATTTCGGTTTTCGGTTCCGATCCGGTACCCGACTTTTTATTCGGTATAATTAAATTGTTTTATGATATCAAAAAAAATACTGGAATTAAAAAATTGTGTTATAAGAATATGACACATAAAAAATTTTTAAAATATACCGATTTTTTTTATTTATAGAGGAACAATTTTCCTAAGCGCTTCTGTTCGTACTTTCTGTGGTATCCCTAAACTTAGAAGAAAAAAACCCGTATTTGGAAAATTCTGTAATTTTTTGTAGCCCAGACAAGCTCGCCTTAGGACCAATTTCTCATCTTCTTCAATCAAGTAAACTTACAAATAACACAGTAAAATAGTTAGTTTAGTGTAAAATTGTATTGTAAAATCTTTCCAAAGAAAAATATTTCTGAATTATGGTTCGATATAATCAGCGTTAAAATCTGCTAAATCCCGGCCAAAAAAAAATATCTTTCTCGATTTGGATAGATTTAAACCCATACTAAAAGACTACGGTTCAATATAGCTCATATAAGCTGGTTAAATTCTCAAAGGGGTGTAACTGCTCCAAAAACGCTTTAAAGCAATTGGTAACGTAAAATCTCCATGAGCTTTTACTTGTACTACATTTTTCAAAATATTTAAACAAAACTTTCTTAAATAAGGAAAAAATATTTTTAAATATGAGAGCGAAATTTAAGTCAATAATCTTCATTTAGAAAATAAAATAATTACAACTTTTCTTTATTTAAGTAGGGATTTTTCTAAGACTTAGAAATTCTTTACATATAATTAGAGGGTTTATATTTACCAAAGAATACTGTTTCCTCTACTTTAGAAATTTTATGTTAAGACTTTTATCTGAGTGTGTGTATATTGCTATTCTACCAGTTGAAATACATTTTTGAAATAATCATGTCAGTAAGATAAATAATATGAAACCGAAACAGTACCGGTATTAGCGTTTCGGTATAGTTCCGGTTTTTTAGTTCCTATTATAATAGTAAGCGGTTTTCGGTTCTCAAAAAATGTTAATATCGGTTCCGTTATCGATCCCGGTACGTGGCTTAAAACGGTTTATTTCGGTTAACGGTTCCGGTTACGGTATTATTCCCTGGACTTTTTCATATTGTTAAGTTAAGTAGTATCGGCTTGTTTCGTGTAGGTCGGATTTTGTCGGGTTAAGTCAAGTTAGGTCGTGCTAAGTTGTGTTAACTCGTGTTAAGTCGCGTTAAGTTGAGATAGATCGTGTTCGTGTTTTGAATCTAGAGGTGCGCGCAGGACGTGAATTTCAACGTGTCACGTTGTGTTACGACGTTTCACGACATGATCGTGACAAAACACTGCCATTTGTGCGTGTGCATCCGTCATCCGTGCGTGATGCGTGCGTTATTAAAACATACCTCGTGAATAGAAGTCGTGAAGTTCAGGATCTTTTTTTCTAGTGTATTTGATTAATAATATTATTCCTAAAAAAGATTTGCTTTTGATTTCCAAACCCATGATAGGATTAAGGTCTCTCCACCCAAAAATTCGCGGTGGTTGATCGTGAGTGATCATTCGTGGCCTCTCCTTTAATCACGCATTTATCGTGCTTGACGCAAAATAAAATATAAAATATTTTAATTTGGTGAATCGTGTAGGAAAAATTGCTCACGCTTGCACCTCTAGTTGCTACACAAACACGTCGTGTTAAGTCGTGAGTGTTTGCGACACGACGAAAAACACGAAAGACACCCAACTCTAATACCTTTATAAATTTTTTTTTGCACAGTATTGTAAGTCGCAAGTGCCTATTTTATGGGAAGCCAGTTGGTGGGAGAATTGTATGTAATTGAGAGAACCGGGAGGCCCTCCTTTTTCTGTCTAATGTTTATAACGGTTACTTATTGATCCATCCTCGTAAAACTCACCTGCTATGGTTATCTGCACGGCCACCAATAGAAAGAATAGCGAGGCTGGTGCCAGGGGTCCATCCTCCAGCATCTGAACTATAATACCAATTAAAACTGCCATCATAACCAGACAATATAAAGAACTGATTACAAAAGCAATCAATAATTGAAATTTCTGTTTCAGATACACACAACTTAGTATGAAAAACAATATGGGAAAAAAATTCCAAAGAAATGCCGTCCATATATTTATGCTAAATACAGCCACCAAAGCGCCCACCATCATTAGAAAAATCGTCCCCGGTCCCACGACCGTACCAATCATCAGCATGCCCTGATACATAATATACAACGTGGATATGGAATTATTTTTCTTTACCACTGTTTCCGCATCGGAGAGTATATCGAATATATTGGCCATAGTTGAGGGTACCCAACGTCTACGTTGATTATAAAACTCATTGAAATACTCCGGTGAATGGGTATAGGCATCAGAGGCTGCACAATATTCCACTCTTGAGCCTTGTTTCAACAGCAGCGTGCACAGCCAACGATCCTCACCCTGATCATATTGTACCATATTCATGGGCTCGGCACTCACCGTCGTATAACGTTTCATTACATTATTCTCCATCAGGGCGCTGGCGCGAAATAAACTGAAACACCCTGGGCTGCATAAAACACAACCAATCACATGTTCGGTAGCCTTTTGTAGCCAATGTCCTATGGCATATTCGAAGCGTTGATACCAAACCATGGGACCACGTCCCACCGGATGTATGCGTCCACAGGCGGCACCCAGCTCATCCACCGCCTTCATGCGATCTATAAGCAATTGTACGGCTCGTGGTTGAAAATCTATATCCCCATCCAAGGCCAAAATAAAAGTATTCTCCGCTATAACCGCCTTGCGTCTGGGTGAAAGCTGTTCCGTTTCCATTATACGATAACCCAGCAGATAGTACATGTACATCACCTGCGACCAACGTTTTTTGTGACGTATTTTATCCTTATTCTTAAGATGAGCCACCATTTTGGTGCGTCCCGGTAGAGACCACACCAAACGTCCGCCATAGGGTGTTTCTATTTTCAAAGGTGGCTTAATTTTGATATTCACGCCATACACCTCAAAGGCGGCCTTATCCAGCGTGCGTGTAAGAGTCTTCACATAATCATTGAATGGGGGATTTCGTTTATTCTGACAATGGCGTTCGTCCAGCACAAAAGCATCGTCAAAGAAAATGTTAGCTGCGTGTGGTAAGAGAAAAAAATGTGAATGTGAAATTCACAGACAGAGATTAGTTACAGTCGTAAACTTGTCACAGACAATTCGTTGGCTTAATGCCATTTGGGTTAAAAAAAAATGGAACCAAGAAAATGAAGTTGCCAAAAGGGCTATAAATAGGAAAAAGCCCAGCTGCAGTTGCATTTCTTTTTATGGGCTAGCATAAATTTCTAATTTGACAGCATATTTTAAAATATATTTTGCGTGAACAGAAAATTTAAATACAACTTAAGGTGAAAGTTTTCGGGCTAACAAGCAAGTATAATGAAAAGCAGGTCATGTAAAATTTATATAAAACATTTAAGAAATCCGGTTAAGTTAGCTTGTTATATACCGTGTAATTTCGAGTGAGATCATACATGCCTCGTTTATACACAGAAAATTGATCATGATTCATGCCCTTTAAAGTATGCTATGTCCATGAATAGGAATTATTAAGGGAAATTTTTCTTTTTAGTTTTTAGTTTTTATTTGAGTTTTATCCTAGTGCTTCAAGAATACTTCTTTTAAATTAGTGCACTAGTCACGAAAAGTTGATAATGATAATATTTTTTCAGTCTTCCTACTTTCACATCTTAATACTAAAAATACATAGACTTATTAGTTACTTTCCTATTAACTAAGATCACAAAGCTATTATATATATAATTTAGACAAATGTGAGAAGAGAAAAAAAGAAATACAAACAAACGAAAGTGAAAAAAAAACAATATATTAATAATTTTAATAATTTAATAATTAATAATTTTATATTTGCCTTTACGCTCATTTATTTTGTTTAACTATAACCTCTCTGACAATATAAACAAATGCACAGAGTAAAATATGTATGACTCTTCCTTAACTGACTTGATCAAATCGATAAGTATTTAAAAAAAAAATTAAGTTTGCATACTTTTATGCGCATTTATCATGATAAATTTTGTGTGTATAAACGAGGTAACAGATACAGCTATTTACTAGCTAGCTTACATTACTGCTAGCTGAGCGGGCTTAGTCTAAGGGCCATTTTCTCATCTTCATGGTTTTTAAATCTAGGTGCTATCAAGAAATTGTTTGTTGCCTACTCTTAGGACGCGTTTAAAATCATTCGCGGGTCGTTGTAAGCACAAGTACAGATATAGACCTAGATTTGAGAACCATGAAGATGAGAAAACGGCATTAAATATATTTTAAATATCTTATTTATATTGGATATTACAAAACTCATATTAAAATTTTCATTGAACTGAACTTATTATACAAAAATGATAAAACAAAAATATAATAAATTGTTAGTCTTTATAATAAACTAGCAACATATGCAGCATGAGCATAGAGCAAATATTTCTAGAGTGAAAGATTGCTCTGCCGCCACAAACTTAACAGCGAAATAATCAGCTGTTCTTTGTTATTGTCGCTCTCGCAACAAACTTAACAGCGAAATAATCAGCTGTTTTTTGTTATTATCGCTCTCTGAGTACAGTCAAGACAATGTCCGTCTCGCTCTAACCACCGTGTTTTCCTATCTATGCTAAAAGACCTTAGCAACATGTTGAAATCGCTGGCAACATTTTAAAAGTATCTCAACTCGTACTGTTACTTAACAGCGCCTCATTTTGAGAGCCGTCTCAATCTTCCCCTCTATCTCTCTTTACTCTATGGCATGAGGCCTTATGACACGACATTAATTGAACGTATTAATAATGCATTGATTTCAGTTGATATTGGTTTTTCTTGAGTGAGAGAGAGACAAATATATGTGGAAATTAATGTGCTTTAAATGTCGCATTAAAGCGTTATAATCGATTTTCGATACAAATACAAAAAAAATACCAACTCCAAAAAAAATATACCGACTTCGATTGGCATCTGCTGATAGATTAATGCATTAAATTGTTTTTCAAAACTTATTAATTTGTCATTAATTTATGAAAAAGCCCTCAAAATGGATAAGACAGGGACAAATTTGCTTCTATATTCAGCTGTATTGAAGTTGTATGCGGCAATCATATTATTAAATAAAAATAATAAAAAAAAATATAACACAATTTTCTGCTACTTCGCTGTTGCTACGCGAGGTATTTTGCTTTATTTTTAATGATAAATAAGATGTGGAATAACAATAAGAAAACTAACTGCAGTCTTCATTCATAAATTGTTACCGGAGATCATGGACGAGGACACGAAAATTAAGAAAACTATTCTTCGTATGACTCCACATTAATTTTAATTGATTTAAAATATGATAAAGCCGTAAAATTCAGAAGCAGAACACAGTAATGCGTAGTTGCATTGGACCTGCAGAAAGGCCACAAATCACATTGTTTTATTTGGCTACAGTACATGACTACATTCTTTTATAAAAATATTGTCATAATTCGAAATCATTAATTAAATGGGAAAATTGGAACTAGTTGCAATTGCCAATTTATTATGGCGATTGCTGATGCTAATTATAAATTTAAATTTATTAAAATGCCCGTACATGTGGTAAGTGTGACCGTTCGTACTTGCGATAGAAATCCAGAACCAAAAACGTATATAGCCGTGCCGTTCACTCGCATTTAATTAATGAAAAGATTAATGTCGTGTCATATAGCCTTTAGAAAAAAAATTTTATGAGGACATCTTAAAAATGAAAAAATAAAAATTGGGAAACCGAAAAAAAATCCAATATCATAAATATAGAATTTAAAAATAAGGAAAATTCCGAAAAAAAATAAGAAAACAAAATAAATTATAACATCGGCTCCGCCGTTGTTTAAATACCCTTGAAGTTTTTTAAGACGCTTTCATTTATATCAAAAAAGTTTTTCTCACTTTAACTAGTTTTTAGACCGATCGTTCCTATGGCAGCTATATGCTATAGTGGCATCCGATCCGGCCGATTGAATATTTAAATACTTTTTGCAAAGTTTGGTCGTGATAGCTTTAAAACTGTGGGAGGAGATAGCATAGAAACAGACGGACGGACGGACGGCAATGAACTCAGCTCGTCATGCTGAACAAGAATATATATACTTTATTGTGTCGGAGATGCTTCCTTCTATGCGTTACAAACATCGTGACAATTTTAATATACCCTCTGCAAGAGTATAATAAATTACCTTAAACTTGAAATATCATTTATTCGGAAAGAATGGACCAATTTGAGCAAAACCATTTTAATACTTAATACCCTCTGCTACGGTTTAAGGTTGTAGGTTAAACAAAATCAGAATACCCTCTGTCTGGCTTATTATACTTGGATACAAATGCAAACTGCAAACTGCAGACACAGATTTGTGCTTATGCAAAACTAAAGACAAATAAAACGAAAACGTTAGCGCAACATTTTGTAGTCACTTGACACATTTACATACTTTCCAGTTCATAGTATTCGTCATCCACTTTGCCGCCATTTAAATGGGTTTTTGCCATTCGCCGGGCGCATTGATCTTCATCCAAGCGTATAATTGATTTGAGAAACTCCATCATTTCCTCTTCGGTTTCATGCCACATTGTGGCGCAGACAATCAACTGGGGTATTTTATCCTCCTCCTGTATATCCCGACTGGCGTTGAGGTCTGAAGCCAGAGCCAAGACGGGATCACGGGGTGTGGTTAGGTCGCTCTGTGTGATAAAGAATGGATGGAATCAATGCAGGTGGCATGAAAGTAGTTTTGGTGCATAGTTTAAATAGCAAGGTAAATGCAAAATTTTAAATGAAAATACTAAAAACATTCTCCGAAATGCACAAACCCAACATTTTCAAAAGTATTTTTGACCTCTTAACACGAAAATCGCCATGAAAAATAAATCGATTATTATCGATAAACTATTTTCTCGATTTATTCATACTTAATATGCCTCTGATTAAATTCTTATATGTTTTTGCACAGATTTGAAAATTCTAAAAACTAATAAAAAGATAAAGCTTAGAATAATTTTGTGTGGTCAGATAACAATTTGCTAGGGTGAGTGATTTAACTGCTTTGGGTACAAAAATGAATGTGATGATTATTTCAAAACTCTACTCAAAAGAGAGAAGAATCGTAATTCAAATGAGCATTGCGTTATGCCTTTGCAACCGAATTGCAACATTTCTTAGCCAATTCGAATTAAAACGTAAAAATGCATTATAAAACAAACTTTTATTTTTGTCTAAGTGAACCGAGGTTCAAACCATATCCGGGGGTTTTAAGGGGTTTCCGCGAACCGAACCCAAAGATTCCTTGCGGGTTCGTACCCCCGAACGGAACCTCTTCCAAAATTTTACAGGTTTAAAGTCTGAATTTGCACAAACCCTTTTCACCATTAGTGCAGGGTATGATTCTTTTTAATATATTCTGTTTGCACTTAATTAAAAGCAGTTAACTTTTACAACATGGTACACGTTTGGCCAACTTTCAAGGTTCAATTCATAATTAAGAATTTTAATTTTTTATACCCCTTACTCGTTGAGTAACAAGGGTATACTAAGTTTGCGCAAATGTACAGGCGCCATAAAAAAAAATTAATGATCAAAATTAACAGTCGAGTCGATCAAGCCAAATATTTATAATCTGAACGATTTTCATAAAGATGGGATGATAAATAGCTGAGTTATGCAAATTTCAACTTAAGTCATGTATTTGGGTCAGCATGTTGTCAGTTTAATTACTTAAGCCCTGCAAAGTAACGTAAAGTTTCATACAAAATGTGTGGAAAGAAGAAGCAGAGGTAATGATTCCTTCACCGTTTACATTGTTCCCATACGGAGCTGAGAAGTACAGTTGCCCTTAACAGCACCATTGAGTAAATATAGCAAAATCCAATAAATGTTTGACGGAATTCTTTACATACGAAACTTTTTCGGCCACAAACTGAGTTTATTTATGTCTTCTCTGCTGACGATCGTAAAAGAAGATGACAATAAGAACAAAAGATTTCGGTTATTATTAGGAGTGACACAGAAATCTCTAGAGATTTTGACAGCGGTTTGTTTGTAAATCAATCGAAAAATCCCTCGGTGCCACAGAACTTCCAGAGATTTCAAACACTTAATTTAAAGCAGCCTTAGTCACAAAGAGCGAGGCAAAAAAGTGAGAGTGTATTGGTGTGCGAATATAATGCGACGCAAAGCGGCTCGAACCCAAAGACCATATATTATTAGACTGAACGATTGCTCTGCCGCCACAAACTTAACAGCGAAATAATCAGCTGTTCTTTGTTATTGTCGCTCTCGCAACAAACTTAACAGCGAAATAATCAGCTGTTTTTTGTTATTATCGCTCTCTGAGTACAGTCAAGACAATGTCCGTCTCGCTCTAACCACCGTGTTTTCCTATATGTGTGATAAGACCTTAGCAACATGTTGAATCGCTGGCAACATTTTAAAAGTATCTACATTGGTCATATCTCTTAACAGCGCCACAAATTAGGAAGATTGCTCGCCGCCACAAACTTACAGCGAATAATTGCTTTGTTATTCGCTCTCGCAACAAACTTAACAGCAAATAATCATGTTTTTTGTTATTATCGCTCTCTGAGTACAGTCAAACAATGTCCGTCTCGCTCTAACCACCGTGTTTTCCTATCTGTGTTAAAAGACCTTAGCAATATGTTGAAATCGCTGGCAACATTTTAAAAGTATCTCAACTCGGGCTACCAGTTAACAGCGCCACAAATTGAGAGGCGTCACAATCTTTTCCTCTAATAATAATGCTCTGTGGTTGATATTCTGCCTTGACAACATAGCTGAAAAACAATGTAGGACGAGACGGTAAATCTTCTTTGTTTGTGTGGAAGTTTTAGTACAATCGTAAATCTTGGAAGGGCACCTCAGGGTCGCCTGATATAAATTGGTATTGTATCTGTATCAGCTTGGAAGCATACAATTTTTTAAGGGCAGCAAAGCTTGTCAAAAAACAATCGTAAATGCTCGTTTTAACAAGGGTTTGAATAACCTAATAAAGATGGCATAAATCTACAAATTTTACTAAGTCATACACTGCTTTAAATGCGCAAAAGAATATAAATAAGTCGCATCAAAGTTTGTTTATGCGAAATGAATAGTCGGCATTTCATTTACTTGGTGTCTTTGTTCGGCAAGGCTTGACGAGAAGTTGCCCATCTTTATCATTAATATTTATGGTAATTAAAAAATACCATGAAATTCAAGATTTGGTGTAATTTTTAATTTTTTTAATAAATATGGCCACACTAGACTTAAGTTGAGTTAATATTTGCCGAAGTAAACTAAATTACTTACTTCTCAAGTATAGGCACAGACCAGTTAACATAGACGCACACTTTGAGACGCCGCCTAACTTAACATTCCAAATTAGTCAGCTGTTCGCTGTCAGTTTCGCACTCTAAGTTATTTCTGTCTCGCTCTAACCACATGATAATTATAAGTTAACAGCCCAGAGCATTATTTTTAGAGATAACGATTGCTCGGTCGCCACAAATTTAACAGCGAAATAATCAGCTGTTCTTTGTTATTGTCGCTCTTTGAGTACAGTCAAGACAATGTCCGTCTCGCTCTAACCACCGTGTTTTCCTATATGCATAAACGAAGGCAGAATATCTCTCTTTTTGAACGGTACGAGTTCGACTTGAACGGTACGTGTATGATGTGGCCTACTAATTTGTACTGAAAATTAAGGCAACAGCTGTTCGCAACCTCAGTTCGACGCAATTTTTGATGTCAAACCATCGAACGTCAGCGTGTTTCTCTCTCAAACCATCGAACGACAGCGTTTTTCTCTCTCAAACAATCGAACGTCAGCGCATAGAGTAAAGAGAGATAGAGGGGAAGATTGAGACGGCTCTCAAAATGAGGCGCTGTTAAGTAACAGTACGAGTTGAGATACTTTTAAAATGTTGCCACCGATTTCAACATGTTGCTAAGGTCTTTTAACACAGATATGAAAACACGGTGGTTAGAGCGAGACGGACATTGTGTTGACTGTACTAAGAGAGCGACAATAACAGAAAACAGCTGATAATTTTGCTGTTAAGTTTGTTGCGAGAGCGACAATAACAATTATTTCGCTGTTAAGTTTGTGGCGGCAGAGCAATCTTTCCCTCTAGAAATATTTACTCTATGGTCAGCGTCGCAACCAAAAAAGCAGCGCAAACGTTCAGTCTAGATATCTCTAGTCTGTGCTATATGTGTGATAAGACCTTGGCAACATTTTGAAATCGCTGGCAACATTTTAAAAGTATCTACATGCGTGATATCTGATAGGAGAGGCGTCGCAACATTTTTCTCTAATAATAATGCTCTGTGTTAACAGATCTATCTGCTTGATGATTATCCCTTAACATCACTCAAAATTGAGCGGCGTTTGAGAGTGCCTCTCTATGTTATATTCTTTTTGGTATAGAGCTTAAATTTGAATTACAATTACATTAAACATTAATGTAAGTGTTAACATTAAAGTAAGTGTTAATATTAATATAAGTGTTAACATCAATGTTAGTGTTAACATAAATGTTTGTTTTAACATTAATAATGTTAATGTAAGTGTTAAGATTAATAATGTTATTGTTGGTGTTAACATTAATGTTAATGTACTGTTAATTGCTAAAGGTATAGGCTACTAAATATTTTCTTCCCTTATTCAAAGGGTATATCAAGTTTGTGCACTGCCGATTTGAGTTTACGCTCGCGTGTTTAATATTTTACGTGATTTTAGTCCAAAGCAAACAACTTTTAAAACTTGGTACTGTTTTACCTTAGCTTTCCATTCAGTGCGGTACAACTTTAATAATAATTGTACTATATGTAAGTTCGCTTTATTACCGCAGGGGGCCTTTCAACGCCTCTAGCCTTCCATTTCCATGTTATGCGGTGTTAATTATGCACATTAGCAAATCAGATTGTGCCCAAGGAGTTAAATTCATGTTAATGAATTATTGTAATCAGGCGTAAACATCGATCATCACAAGGACAAGACTTCACCCAGGCATTCATCTATTCGTCTCAACTATTTCGTGGACTTTTTGACTATTTTGGTGAGTTTGGCGCTTCAAATGTCACAGGCAATGTAATTAAGTTAAATGACGGGGAAACTGCAAAGTTCAGGAAATGTTTGCGTTTCTCTTGACTCCTCCCGTGTGTGTATGTGTGTGTGTGAGCGAGTGCGTGTTTGTGTAGTGAAATTTTGAATGCGTGGGTTATTCGGGGTGTAAACTTAATTAAAAGTGGTACAATTTGGCCATGATTGTGTGCGCGTGTGTGTGTGTGTCTGTGTTTGTATTTTTAGGGCCCAAAAAGGGGGCCACATAAAGACATTGCAGTAATTAAAATTTTAGGCCTTTGTGTTGATTTTTAAAAAAGCATAAATTAGAATGACATTGTTTGATAAGTATTCAAAGGGTCGTCATGTCATTAGGTACAGACAAAGGAAAAATAAAAATAAATAGTTTTTGCGAAAAGCATTAAAGTGCTCTAGGGTCTTGTTTTAATGGTGTTAGCGACCTTTCTAATTAACAAGTAATGGTCGGGTCGAAGATCAGGGTTCGTATACAGCACGAAAGTACAGACCAAAAAAAAAAACAAGTGAGAAAGTCGGTCAAGCCCGACTGTAAGATACTCTGTACCTGTATATAACTGATAACTTTAAAGTGTGGGGTCACACAAACTGTGCAAGTGCTGCCCATCACAATTACGGGCAGTGCTGCCCATCGCAATTATTTGATTTGCTTATAACTCGACTATCGTTCATCAAATCTGGAAATGCAGTATAGTGGATCAATGTGAAATGACGATTAAAATATATGCCTAAATGGTTTGAACAATCTATCTTTAAAATTATAGGAGATATGACGTTTTTTTAAATTGTGGGGGTGTCAACTCTGCTATTGTTCATCTAATTGGAAAACGATGTATGAGAGCTTATTGAGTTTTGATGAGTAGAATATATGTCTAGAAGGTTCGAACAATCTGTCTCTAAAATTGTGGGAGTTTTGAGGTTTTTTTTTTAAATGGTGGGGGTGGCAACTCTTCTATCGTTCATCTGATCGGAAAACGATGTATGGGGGTTTGATCAGTAATGATGAGTAGGATATATGTCTAGAAGGTTCGAACAATCTGTTTCTTAAATTGTGGGAGTTTTGAGGTTTTTTTAAAATTGTGGGGGTGGCAACTCTACTATCGTTCATCTGATCGGAAAACGATGTATGGGGGTTTGATAAGTAATGATGAGTAGAATATATGTCTAGAAGGTTCAAACAATATATCTCCAAAATTGTGGGAGTTTTGAGGAGTTTTTCAAATTGTGGGGGTGGCAACTCTACTATCGTTCACCTGATCGGAAAACGATGTATAGGAGCTCGATAAGTAATGATGAGTAGAATATATGACTAAAAGGTTCGAACAACCTAACTTCAAAATTACGGGATATTTGAGGTGTTTTTCAAATTGCGGGGGTGTCAACTCTACTATCGCTCATCTGATCGGAAAACGATGTAAGGGGGCTCGATAAGTAATGATGAGTAGAGTATATGTCTAGAAGGTTTGAACAACCTAACTCCAAAATTGTGGAAGATATGGGCTTTTTTTTCAAATTGCGGGGGCAAAAATTAAAACTAAACTTGATCTGCCTGCAAGTATGAGAATTATATGTTCCGTACACTTCAAACCTCTATCTCTTTCCATCTCTGAGATCTCAGCGTTCATACGGACAGACGGATATGTCTATATCGACCCGGCTGTTGATGCTGATCAAGAATATATATACATTATAGGGTCGGAGATGCTTCCTTCTGGCTGGTACATACATTTGCACAAACCCAATATACTCTTTGTACCTTCGGTACAGAGTATAAAAAAAGCACAACTCCTTAAGCTGTCTGTGTGCACCCCTGCTCTAAAGATTTTTGCTTTACTCACACGCAGTGTTGGCATTATTAATATTTATTAACAGAAAATGTTGAAATGATTTTAAATTCGATTCCAAATTTTCAAAAAATAAACAAAACTCCAGGTATAAATCCTCGAAATTTCCACATTTTCCCTACAGCACAGATTTTCTTCTAAGAGTTTTGTCACTCAAGCATCCCTGTCGTTTTTTCTGGGCTAGGTGCAGCCGTACGTAGGCCATCAGGTGACCCTACTACAGGGATTTCACAAGCCCTTCTCAAACCAGTTTCAATTTAAATTTTTCTTCACTCACCTTAATGGCCAAATACTCTTCATTCCAGTCCACTATCCGTCTATTCATTATGGCACACTGATCCACCAACAGTCCACAGTACCAAGGGCAAACATACAACTTCTCGGTTTGGGCATTTTTGTCATTTTTGGGCCGCCAGATGTGCAGGCAAGTCCAAATCTGTGCCAGCCACCACAACGGCCATATCCACAGTGCATAGTCCAGACACCGCTGACCCAACTCATCGAGATTCAGGGCCAACGCTCGCAGCGTTAGATAGTCCGGCACTAGACCGTGCAATGAGCATTCATCCGCCGCACGAAGTTGAGCCAGAAATGTTACCAAACCAATTGTAGCCGGCATGGCTAGAATCAGGGGCAACGCATAACTGAACTCTTGTATCTTAATTTTGCAAGCGAACTTGCCAAAAATGTGGCACAAATAGGCAGCGCCCACCTGCAAGAGTAGAGCATAGACTACAGCATTCGCATTGGACTGGAGCGTGTGCTGCGTGGATGACACCTTGTTGATTAATGAGCTATCATTTGCTGCTGTTGTTAAATGTAGCGCATCGTGCTGAACTCTGGTTTGCTGGAAAAAAAAACAACAACAACAAAATCAGGATATTTACTCTAATGAGCACTTGAGAATTTATGGTACTTACCACTATCGTTATGAGATGTGATTGCCAGGCATCAAGAAATAAACTAAAATACTCGGTAAAATTTTCACCATGCAAAAGAAAAGCCATTAGGGCAAAGACAACAATTTTAAGTGGCGCCAGGTAAAGATATGTGTGATAACGCGAGCGTGTGCAACGTATGGTACGTATAATGTAGGCTGTAAACGGAAAAAGGTTTATAAAATTATGTTAAAGTCACTTTAAATGGTTATAAAGCTTAACAGCTTTATACGAATCTACATAAATCAAATTGAATGTTTGTATCTGTTGTTCATAAGCATTTAAATATTTTTGAATAATTAGAAAGAAATTTAATAAAACTGTTTGGCAGACATTATGGTCCATATAGTCATAGAAATTTTAATTGTTGTATTAATAAATCAATTAGAAAAGGTGTCATTGATATCAGTCGTTTAGAAAGAAATAAATGGAAAATAATTTTCCCGCCTAAAAGTATGCCACATATAGCACATTTCTACCATGCTTTTTTATCAAAAAAAGGTTGTTTTATTTTTAAATAAGTATTTGAAAGGACATTAGTAAAAACCTGTTAATAGTTTTTAATTTTTCCATGATTTATCAGCTGAAATTCTGTTAATGACTTTTTAAAATCTGTTTCGGTCTTCTTAAGTCATTGCAAATGGCCAAAAAAGTTTAAATTGTAAAAATTCATTTAAAAAACTGTTCGCCACTGACAAAAATTAAAAAATAATCTATGTTTAAATGTCAGTCCAATGCCAATCGATTTCGATTACAAGCCAGAAAAAAGACTTTAATTTGTTGCATAGTGTTTGTTAGTAGGAGTTAAAAGATGTAAATAAATTAACTCCATAGTCAAAATGATTTTTAGTTATTTTGTTCAATTATTTTTATGCTATTCAACTCTGGACTAAGCTAACCCATTTTATTTTAAAGCAATTAACGGCACACACAAATTTGTTAATAGTTTATAAATAATAGTTTAAAACTATCAAAGCTTTAATATTAATAATTTTATTTGATTTTAACAATCAAAATTTTTTGCAATTTTTGTAACTACAACAAAAAACGTTAACATAACTAAATAAATTAAAATATAAAAATATAGAATATATGGGTGATTGTATAAAAAATTTAACACTCGGATTTTTTTGGGTTGAGATAATTATTTTTGGGGTACGAATTTCCAGGGTTTTCCAATAAAATTGTTCTTTTAAATTTGCAATTAATTATTGTTTACAAATTTTCGCTATTTGGTACGCAAAGAAAATTGACATAATTTTAAAGTGTGTGTAATTTAGAAGTTTGGGATCTGATGCAATTTCAAAGATTTTCCCATATTTTTTAACAATGGTTTTCCGTAGCAAGCAATTATAAATAATAAAATTTGTATTAATTTTAAATTTTAAGAAATGTTTTTGACCGCGATTTAGTCATTTTTCGGGAAAACCCTGAAAATACGTACCCTCTACTTTGCAACAAAGATTGCACAAAAAAATGATTTCAACCCAAAAAACTTCGAGTGGTAAATTTTTCATGGAATCACCCACATTTGTGGGTGATATATATGGGGCATTCTTTCTCAAACGTCGCAGTCAAAAAATGAAAATTTTTGGATTGTCTTCATACTTTGGTGAATTGTTATCCTATATGAAGGTAATAAATTCCCAATATATTAACCCATAAAAAAAAAAAAATTTAGAAATTAGTGGGGGTGGAAGTTTTAACATTTTAAGTGACATTGGTATTTTTTCAAATCGTATAACTATGACAAATATTTATCGATTTGAAATTGTGAATATGTCATTTTAAAGCATTTTTCATGTACTTTTTGAAAATAATAACAAAAAATACAAAAATTAATTTTCCAAATTAACCGATATTTTTCAATTTTGTCCCAAATGGGTATCTTTAAAAAAAAAAATTTTATTTTTTTTGAAAAGCTAAGGTTATTTCCAATAAAATGTGTAAATAGTGGGACAACAATTACTTTAGGAGAAATGTAATTACAAAATTAATAATGTCCTTATGTCCGTCTATTTCTATGCTATCTTTTCCCTCAGTTTTAAAGCTATCTTGACCAATCTTTCCAAAATGTCTTTAAATACAAGTACGCTGCACATTTGTCGGAACCGGCCGGATCGGATGACTATAGCATATAGCTGCCATAGGAACGATCGGTCAAAAAACTAGTTCTACTGAGAAAAACTTTTTGTTCTTTCATCGTAGCGTTACCAAACTTGGTATCTATAAGTTTTATATGATTTCACACAATCATGATCAAATTTATCAAAATCGGATGACTATAGCGTATAGCTGCCATAGGAATTTTTTAATAGTATACAAAAACTGCAGGGTATTTCCTAAACTTTTTGTTGTCCCACTATCATATTTACACATTTTATAGAAAATAACCTAAGCTTTTCAAAAAAAATAAAATTGTTTTTTTTTTTAAATACGCATTTGGGTCAAAATTTAAAAATAACGGTTTATTTTGAAAAATAGGTGGTTAATTTTAATTTTTTTTATATTTGTTATTATTTTCAAAAAAGTACGTGAAATATGCTTTAAAATGACATATTCACAATTTCAAATCGGTAACGTTTATTTTTTTTAATTATTATTATTAATTCAATATTTCCTAAAGTTATTGTTGTCCCACTATCATATTTACACATTTTATAGGAAATAACCTTAGCTTTTAAAAAAAAACAAAATTTTTTTTTTAAAAAATACCCATTGCAAATTGAAAAATAACGGTTAATTTTGGAAAATAGGGGTGATTTTTTTTTTTATTTTTTTTTTTTTTCAAAAAGTACATGAAAAATGTTTTAAAATGACATATTCACAATTTCAAATCGATAAAGTTTTGTCATAGTTATACGATTTTAAAAATACCAATGTCACTTAAAATGTCAAACTTCATCGGACATGATAATTTTGCACGTTGAGTTTTCACAATTTGGAACTTGTTCTGTTGAATGTAAATTTCAACTATTTCAGAGACGCAATCGCGTGGCGTGTATTGTTCCATGTTAAAAATGCTGCTTGGACTGACGCTTCAAACGCGGTATGTATTAATAACGATCTAAACATCTCTGAAAATATATTTATATTATATATAAACAGATTGGCCACAAATAAATATATTGTATATCCTATATATATATTTGAAAAATATTTAATGTAACATAATTTTAAGTAATTTCCTCAATTTCAAGAAGTGTCAATCGAAAAATTAGATAATTTTAGTAAATTTGTTATAGTTATAGTGACTAGTGCATTTATTTTAGGAACTCCTTGGTTCAGCACGAAATCGAAATCTTAATAAAATCTACAATTATGAAATCATGAAGTTTATGAAATTCGTTGATTGATTACAAGCTGTCCTTTTTATACACCAGGAAGGTTTTTATAATTTGTAAACAGAAGCTTAAAAATATTCTTTTGCGAACCCGTAGACTATATACAATGGTGGCTAAAAGTACACATTTTCTTAATATTGTAAGCGTTTTTCGCTGAGGAAAACCTGATTGAAGCAATACCACTGAAAAATTTCACTCAATTACTCAAAATTTATCCTTCGATTTTCTTCATCAAAATCTTATTCGTAGGTAAAAAGGGAGAAACAGATAAACGCTTTTGCTAGTGTATAATAACTTCCGCAATTTTTTCAATTACGAACTTGGTCAATTACGAACTACTCATGCTTCTATAAAAGAACTCTTTCATATCATTGGAAGATATGGCGAAATATAAAATCATTGACAAAAATATACAAAATTCAAATCGGAAAATTCAAAAAATAATTTTATAAATCATTTTTATCGCAAAAAAAAATTTTAAAACATTTGGTTCTTTCATTCGATTTTTACTAGAAGCTCTTTTGGCTGTTGCCTTGTAAAACTAGTAAAAACTTTGCCGAAAACTACGCTTTTATCTCTAAAAAAAAGTGCTGACTGACTGACTGACTGACTGATTGGCAACAACGTAGAGCCTGAACGGTAAGAGATGAAAGCTGAAATTTTCACAGAAGTTTCCTTATGAGTTGAAAGTGAGCACTAAGGCGGGGTTTTGGAAAATTTCACCCCTAAGGGGCGGAAAACTCCCGGAAAAGCTACTATGGGGAAAATTTTGTTTTTCATCCGATTGACTTGAAATTTGGTTTGTAAGTAAAGTAAGCGAAATAATTGGACACCTGTTTCCCAGATTTCAGAAAATCCGCCCACAAGGAAAATGGCCGGAAAATTCTTCATGAAAGAAACTATTTTTCATGCGACTGACTTCAAACTCGGTTTAAGAGGTTAGCATATTATTGAGCTTTTCCGAGAAAACCGCCGAAACGGAAACCCGGAAAATTCCAAAGGAAAAACTATTTTTCACCGTTGGCTTCAAACTCGGTTTGTAAGAGAGTATGCTAAGTATTGGACTGATTTTCAAATGTTGGAAAACCGCCCACAAAAACCAAACATATGAAAAACTTTTTATCCGATTGACTCAAACTCGGCTGTATCAAATTTCTTTTTCCGATGTTTAATTCGCCCCGTGAGACTATTGTTTGAAAACACTTTTTCCCGTTGACTAAACTCGTTGTGGATGTATGCAAAATAGTGGACATGAGATTTTCAAATGTTGGAAACCGCCCACAAAGAAAATACCCGGAAAATCTATGAAAAACTTTTTTGATCCGATTGACTTCAAACTCGGTTGCAGCGATAGATACAAAATAAGTTGACATGAAATTTTTCTTGTGAAACTCCACCCACAAGGAGCCCGGAATTCTATTGGAAAAATCTTTTTCATCGGATACTTCAAACTCGGTTTGCAAAATATTAGTCTGTGATTTTTCGATTGTGGAAAATCCACCCACAAGGAAAATGACCGGAAAATTCTGTTGGAAAACACTATTTTTCATCCGATTGACTTTAAACTTGGTTTGTAAGGATAGTATGCAAATAATTAGACGAGATTTTCCAATGTTGGAAAATCCACCCGAAGTCGAAATCCCGGAAAATTCATATGGTAAAACCTATTTTTAGACCGATTGGCTCCAAAACGCGAAAAAATGACATTTGATTTCTCGCTGGGGAATTTCCGCCCACACGAATGGTGGGCGTATTTCGGTTCAGTGAAATGGTATTTTTGAGCCGATCTGAAAAAATTCGTTGTAAGCTCTAGGGCAGTATAAATGGAAACACTTTTTATTTCGGGTTCCGAAGGTCGGAATATGGGGCGGGGGTGGGTTTTAGCCGATATGTTGGTGAAAGCTCTATGGGCCAATAAATAGGATAAAGTTTTTAGCTTTGCGCTTACTCACACTCAAGGTCGGATAATGGGTTGCGGGAGAGGTTGCAGGGTTTGTACGCTCAATGGACCAAATAGGAGGAAAATAATTTTCTCAGTTCTGAAGTTCGGAAAATGGGTGGCGGAAGTGGGATCATTGCCAAACGTTTTTTTCATCATTTTGGCGGCTTTACTAATGGTGGCGAAGCGAACGCCGGGTTATATGCTAGTTATTCATAATGCGATTTTACTGGAATAACGACAAAGCCCAAATTTTTCCAATTTTATGTGATAAAACACCAAACAATTATAACCAGAGAGGGGATTTTTAATATTTTGAATCACCAGTTTAATTTAATTTTAGATTATAGTGAATAAAAGCCAACAAATAAATAAGTCGTCATCAGGTATTTCGTATTAACTCACCTAGAGCCTCTTGCGTATTGGCAAAGTTTTCCCACCAGCGAAATGAAATCAATAGCAATGGAATTGCCAATAGTTGCACCTCCAGCTGCGTTGACATCGATGGCCAGATTAGGAAGACGCTGCCCTGTGATATCATCGCCAGAATGGAGATGCCATATACCCACATATCCCATGATTTCCATTGCAGACGTGTGCCCGTCAGCAAATCTGTGAAATGGCAATCAATTTAATGGCTGTCAGATAAGATGGCAATGCGTTGTTGTACACTCGGTTGTACACTCACTGAGCAGGGCAGGTACAAAGCAGACGCAGCAGCCAAGCATCGCACCACGCGTCACATCCAATTGAGGCAACACGGTGAAGGTAAGCAGGGCCAGACCCACAACATGCAATAGTTCAAAGAGTGTGACCTAAACGCACACACACACACACATATATAGACATAGGGCGACTCACAAGTGTACTTCTACTTACCAAAGCCACTTCTAGTCCAGTGGGTCGTTGCTCTCGCTTAAACATGCAGATGCGTAGGGCACGCAAAAAGGTAAAAACTTCGGGGGCAGCAAAGGCAAAGATCAAAGCCCAAACCCAGGCAATTTGTTCCAGTTTATTGCTAACCACCGTCAAATCGCCATACAGTAAAACTTGGAGGAAGGTGAAGGAAATGCATAAGAATGTCTTATCAAAGCTGAGTTTTCCTTCAACTTACGATATTTACTGCATACTTGCACCTTCGCACCGCTGCCATTTGTATGACCAACCATATAAAGATAAAGCAGTTTAGCTGTCACACTTGACACCAAGACCACAATAAAAACCAGCAGATAAACAAACATTTTAAAAAGTTTCAGAAAAAATTGCAATTTCTTCCAGTCGGCATCGGAGCCACTTTTGTTTTTCACTGGCGGATCCTGAAATGAGTCCCACAGGGGCGGTTTGTCGCGTAACTTTCTGCAAAGTAATTTCTAATAATTAAGGAAAACCTTTAATTGAATTTCTTTAAAACACTTACCGACTTCGCATATAGTAATCGCTTTCATATTCAGCGCTCATGTCCATTAACGACTAAAGACAATTTTCAACTGAATATCAAAGCACTCTATTGAATTATTGATCGAGCAAAGAGGGGGCTCCGATAAGTTATCACCCTCGATCGCTGTGCGTAAGTTGACAAGCGTGTCAACAAGTCATCCTAACTGCCATGATAAGAACCCTTTCTGGTATCGACCACACTAATTGTGTTTAAATCAATGGCAATTGCCATTAAATCACTTTCAAAACGTCACATTTGCCATTCATATAAATAGAATGAGACACACACATTAGAGGTGCAGGCAAAGGTAAGGTATTGGGTGCGGATTGTTTGTCAAGTCAAGTGCAAGGCTATGTTTCATTTGTTGTGATTTTATGATTGCAATTGCATTTATTGTCAGTGTGTCAGCAACAAAGTCGTACCGAATGCACTAAACTAAAGAAATACAATTTAACTATGAAACTAGATAGTGCTTCTGGTCAAAATTCAACATTTGCATTTCAACATTCATGTCAAGCAGTGTGATTGTTACAATTTCCTAAACCTTGCATTGATCTTTACATACTGAAACAAGAAGGAGCGCTGCAGTCAATTTCCTACTATAAATCGATAATTCCTTTACTTAATTTCTCCGATTTTATTGTGTTGGCCTTAGTTTGTCATCGAAGGGCAAGTAAACATCTTTACTAGAGAATTCCATGCATATGCCAAGGTCTTCATAGCTCAAAGCGCCGTCTGTCCATTCCTCTTGCTTTTACCATTACCACTTTCTCAGCTCTCAAGGCCTTTAACAACAGAAATAAAATAATGTTCTTTAGACATTTGAAAAATTTTACTACGTTTATGCACAATTAAAAAATTATGATTTTTGCCCTTCCAAGTATGCTAGGTTTATGAATATGAATAATTAAGGAAAATATTAATTTTTTAGTAGCCTTAAAACTAATTATTATACACTTGAAAAGTGTATATTAATTTTGCCCAGAAGTTTATAACGCATAGAAATATTCATTTCCGACCACATAAACTGTATATATTCTTGATCAGGACGACGAGCTGAGTTCAATTCCGTCCGTCTGTCTGTTTCTACATGAACTAGTCCCTCAGTTTTAAAGCTACTAAACTACTAAACTACGTTACTAATCTTGGTGTATGTTAGTTTTATATGCTTCCACACATTTCCGGAAAAATTTATCAAAATCGTATCACTATAGCATATAGCTGCCATAGAAACGGTCGGTCAAAAAACTAGTTCTAGTGAGAAAAACTTTTTTGTTTTCCATCGTAGCGTCACTAATCATGGTGTATTTTATTTTTATATGGTTTCACATAATACGGGAAAAATTTATCAAAATCGGATGACTATATTATATAGCTCTCAGAGAAACGGTCGGTCAAAAAACTACTTCTTATGAGAAAAACTTTTTTGTTTTCTTGGTATATATTAGTTTTATATGCTTTCACATAATTTTGAAAAAATTTATCAAAATCGGATGACTATAGCATATAGCTGCCATAGGACCGATCGGTCGGAAAATGTGTTTTACTAAGAAAAGTTATTTTTATGGTGTAAAATTTTTATTATCAATGATTTAAAAATTTTAAATGATATCCTATATATATTTTACCGGTTGAATCAGTTGGAGAAAAGTTTCTCAAGTGTATTTAAACTTCAGCGCAGTCGAAGTTAGCTTTGCCTTATCGTTTTTGTATACATTTAACTGGTCTGACAATATGCGTGAATGCACAATGTAGATTATGTATGATACTGACTATAAATTATCTTGGCAAAATAATAATTCTTAAAGAAAATAAAGTTTGCACACCTTGAGGGCCGAAAGGGTATATGATTCATAGAGTGAATCAACGGCATTACTTAAAAACATTAAAAATCAGAAATATTTGGAAAAACTCAACAAAAAGTAGCTACAGGAAAGAATTCAATTCGTAATCCTTAAAACCGTTTGTTCAACGAAAAAGTTGTGTGCATTGTGATGGACGACGGAACTTATGTAAAAATAGACTTAAAAAGATTACCCTTAGTTTCATACCAAGCAGAAAGGTGGTACGGTTGACCAATATATGACTCCAATTTAAGTTAAAAAATTCAATCAGAAGGTTTCGAAATGTCTCGCAATTTGATCCAACAGCCTTAGAACCACTTTATTTTTTACACATGACACAATTGAACATTTTATCGAAAAAACTATATGAAAACAATATTTTGAACAGACCTGAATACCGCAAAATATGCTCGTTGATCTCGAGCTTTGCCTAATGTACTAAAACTAAATTTTGTTTATTCAAAGAATACACCAAATGCTCCATAGCTTCAACCAATAGATCGATATTGGGCATTTGTCAAATGGAATGTAAAAAAGGATAGTGGAGTTGCTGAAAATCTGAAAGAGAAAAATACTGCTAATGACTAATGACAAGTAGAAACTCTAAAACATAAATGCCAAAAATTTAATAAAAAAGGTAAATCAAAAAATTCTATCTAAAATAAGGGAATGCTTTTTTCTCAAAAAGTTTTGGCATTATATAAAGTAAATATATTTATCTTAAGTACAAAAAAAAAATTATCAAATCGGAGTAGAAATCTTCTTTGGTTCAGACCTTAGTTGATATAGAGTGTGAAAACATATATATTAAGTATACGCACAGTTCTATTTTCATGTTTTTTTTGTTTTTTTACCACGTGGTACAATTGCGACCTGATTGCCAAAAATTAAATGTTGTTAGGGACTTTCTAACGAAAAAAAAGCAACAAAAAAATGGAGGCGGAAATATTATTTGAAAAATTCAATCTTATTTTTGGACCTAAGTTTTGGTAATAAAAATTTCCAAAAAATATTTTTCGAATATTTCTAACACTTATAACATATGTATATATATTTAATCGGTAAAGCGATTTTAGAGAAAAACCAGTTTTTCGGTTTGAATTTCCGGCCTCATAACTCCCCCCTCCAAAAGCGATTAAGAGACTTAAATTTTGGATGAATGAGTTTCTTACATATTTTAATCACACTTTTAAATTTGGTGCAGATAAACGCGGGGGAAGTTTTCATATGCTTATTCTGCTATGCCCTTTACTAAGAATTTAGCTACCTATCTCTAATGATTTGGGCTATGCGGCGGAAGCCACTCATTCAGTCAGGTTAGGGTGGACGATTTCTTCTTCTGGCTGTTACATAAACTTAATATAAAACCATGTTCTGTTTCGGGTTTGCTGATGCGGCTCGTTCGATTTTTTATGACTGAATTGATGTATGTAGTATCGCATAAAACTTAAAAATCTACAAATTTGTGCCGTAATTTTCCATGGGCTAAAAAAACTGCAAAATGGATTTTCCGCGATTTCTTGAAAACAAGAGCTGATGGAGAAAAACCGAGACCAATTTTGGAATCTGGGCACAGAACAGGAACAGAATTTTGCATCGAGAAGGCCAGAGCTCACAAAAGTGGTCATTTTGTTGGCCTGTGTTATGAACTTATGATATGTTATTTGAAAGCTCTCTTTAAAACTATTATCGCAACAACTAATCATGCTTTGTAGATGATTAATATTTATATTATTTATGAAATATTTATCATAAATGTGTCCGTCATAATTGAATTTCAAGTATTTTAAGTATATTGTCATTTCTATTAAATTTTCAATTTACTCAGTAAGTACCGCGGCTTTTGCTTCAAGTATATTGCCATTTCTATTAAATTCCATTAATTTTCAATGTGACAATTTGATTGCGTACTTCAAATAACTCTTCAGTTGTTTTTTTTTTAGTTTAAAACTGACTCATCATACATTTACTTATTGTATTGACTTTGAAAATAGTTCAGTAGGATATACCCACTTTAGCTCTGTCAAGACGTAGGGTGACAAGTACCAGCGGTCTTTAGCGATGTTGTAAAAATGTCATTTAATTATTTAGGTTTCTATATAATTAAATGATAAAATTAATTATATAATTAATTAATAAAAAATATTTTAAAACATTATTTTTGTCACGAAATATTAAGTATACGCCCTTGTCTAGTTAAGTACCGATATAGTTACAAATACATAGGTACAAAAACATAGGAACTCCCCTACACTGTTTGTACCGTTGTGTACGTATATTACGTAAATTAAACCATTTTTGTAATTTCCAACAGAAACTTAGGGACGATTTCTCATCTACTTTATAGCTGCTATTTGTCAGATAAACTTTGAATATAATTTGCTATTTGTAGGTTTTTTTTACAGATAGAGCCATGTAGAAGATGAGAAATCGGCCCTTAAACTTTTATAGTAAAATGTAAATGAAAATCTGGCTGTTACAGCCCCAAAGAGCCAAGCCGAGCTTCACTCAATCTTTTATAGTTCAGGTCTCGCAAAATTCGAACTTCGAAAAATTCGGGAAGCGTACAAATCTGAAGATTTAAATATATACATAAAATCATTTTAAGGTATTTTTTAAGTTACCGCTATAAATTTTACTAGGAGTCCACTTATCTAAATTTATTATAAGGCTTTCGGGCATTTGCTATAAATAATTTTAAATTTTCTTGTTGCCTTCAATGTTCTGTACCTTTTTAGCGCCATCTATACAGCAACCTCAAGCCACTTCCATGAGCTGCACAATTTGTCCAATAGATGCCGCTAGTAAAACAAACATGGTTATCGTTATCGAGCTAAATAGCAGCGCGCTGAAATTTAAATCCATAAATAAGCATTTACTTTTTACAATAAAATCGACATTTTTTACACTTAATTAAAAAAAAAATACATATTAAAAAATTAAACAACAAATGCATTGGCAGACAGACTTAAGCTTAATTTGTAAATATAAATTCTTTGGTTTCTTTTTTTTGTTGCTTCGAAATTCATTCTTAATGTGATTTACTAGTTGTCTCCGGTGCTTGTGCCTCATTTGTGTGTCTTGTACGTTTCAAATCACGTGCCTCCTCCATGGTAGTGGGCAGCACCTTATCCGCTGTCTCGGGGAAACCCAAGGTGAGAAAACCACTGATCAGGGCAAATGTGGCAAATAGAATGTGCGGGGCATAAATGTAATATTTGGCCTGGTATAAAAATAAAATTATTATTTATTTTCAAAAATAAATATATTTTAGGACCTACCAGTAGCGGAGTTTGTGGAGCCAGCATGGAACCTATGCGACCCACCATAGAGCAAAATGATAGCAAACTGTTGCGCACATTTGTGGGAAAAATTTCCGAGGTGAAGAAGTACAGAATTTGGAAACTGCAGGTAATGGCCAGCTTGCCTATGAGGAAGAGTGTGAGGGCACCGGCATAGTTATCTGAAAAAAGCAAATCAAATAGGTGAGTAAATTTATAAAGGTAATTACACTATTTTAAGGGCTTTTTATACTAAAGAAATATTGAAATAAAATTCACGAAATTTAAGATATAACAATTTTTTCTACTTTTTTTTATCAAAAAAAATTAAACCATTTTATTTTAAATTTCTTGAAAATGGGAATTTAGTATTTTTTACAATTTTCTGAATGTATAGGGAAACAAAGATTAAGTAAATTTAAATATTAAAAAAAATTATTTTGAAATATTGTAAAAAAATTTTTGTTTTTTGATTATAATTGATTTACAGCTTAACCAATATTAAAATTATATTTAAATGATTTTAAAAAATTTATAAATTTAAAAAAAATTTATTTCGGAATTTCTTTAATAATAAAATTGTTGTTTTCTTTTTGATTATATTTAATTTACAGCTAAATCAGTTATAAAATAATATTTAAATGATTTAAAAAATTTAATATACAAGAAAATTTATTAAGGAATTTTTGAAAAAAAAAATTTCATTATAACTGATTTACAGCTTAAATAATTTTAAAATGATATTTAAATTATTTAAAAAAAATTAAAAATTTTTAAAAAATTTATTTTGGAATTTTTTAAATTAAAAAAATTTTTATTTCCTTTTTGATTATAACTGATTTACAGTTAAACCAATTTTAAAATGATTTGTAAATGATTTAAAAAAATTTATTTAGGAATTTTTAAAAAAAAAATTTTATTATAACTGATTTACAGCTGAAACTATTTTAAAATGATACTTAATAGATTTAAAAAAATTTTAAATTAATAAAAATTATTTTGGAATTTTTTAAATAAAAAAAATTGTTTTTTTTCTTGTTTGATTATAACTGATTTACAGCTTAACAAATTTTAAAATGATTTTTAAATGATTTACAAACAAATTTTAAATTTAAAAAATTTATTTTGAAATTTCTTAAATAAAGAAATTGTTTTTTCTTTTTGATTATAACTGATTTACAGCTTAACCAATTTTAAAATGACATTTAAATGATTTAAAAAAATGTATAAACTAACAAAAATTTATTTACGAATTTTTGAAAAAAAATATTTTTTTATTATAACTGATTTACAGCTAAAAATTTTAAAATTTTAATAAATTTATTTTGGAATTTAAAAAAAAAATGTTGTTTTTTTTTTTATTATAACTGATTTACAGCTTAACCAATTTTAAAATAATATTTAAATGATTTAAAAAATTTAATTATAAGAAAATTTATTAAGAAATTTTTGAAAAAAAAAAAATTTTTTTTATTATAACTGATTTACAGCTTAAACAATTTTAAAATGATATTTAAATGATTTTAAAAAAATGTTAAATTTAAAAAAAATTATTTTGGAATTTTTTTAAATAAAAAAATTGTTTTCTTTTTTTCTTGATTGATTATAACCGATTTACAGCTTAAACACTTTTAAAATGATATTTAAATGATTTAAAAACAATTTTTATATTTAAAAAATTTATTTTGAAATTTCTTAAATAAGGAAATTGTTTTTTTCTTTTTTGATTATAACTGATTTACAGCTTAACCAATTTTAAAATGATATTTAAATGATTTAAAAAAATGTATAAGCTATCAAAAATTTATTTAGGAATTTTTGAAAAAATATATTTTTTTTATTATAACTGATTTACTGCCAAAAATTTTAAAATTTTAATAAATTTATTTTGGAATTTAAAAAAAAAATGTTGTTTCTTTTTTTATTATAACTGATTTACAGCTTAACCAATTTAAAAATAATATTTAAAAGATTTAAAAAAATTTTTAAATTTAAAAAAATGTATTTAGGAATTTTTGAAACAAAAATTTTTTATATTATAAATGATGTACAGCTTGACCAATTTTAAAATGATATTTAAATGGATTTAAAAATTTTTTAGGTTTTAATAAATTTATTTTGGATTTTTTTTTTAATAAAAAAATTTTTTTCTTTTTTGATTATAACTGCTTAACCAATTTAAAAAGAAATTTAAATAAAATTAAAATAAAATATAAAAAAATTATTTAATACAATTATAAAAAAAAATTTTATTATAACTGATTTTCTGCTTAACCAATTTTAAAATGAAATTTTGAAAAAAAAAACATTTTTAAAACTGCTAAACAATGCTTTCCTTTACTTTATTCTTGAAATTATTAGTTTACAAGTTTGAGAATTTTTAAATAAGAAATTCATAAATTTTTTTATTGGAAAAATTAATTTTAATTCGAAAAAATGAATAAAAAGTCAAAAGAAAAATTTATTAAGAACTTCGAGAAAGCCTAATTATTGTATTTTTATGATAATGACAATAACTGACCAGTAAAATAAATTTTTCTGACTTAAGCCATCTTACCTGCATCTACCGCCGCCGAAGCACCCATACATATGGCACACAACAACATGGAGGCACACAGCGAATACCGACGACCAAAACGATCCATTATAATCAAAGGCAGAAGCAATCCCGGTATTTGTATAAAACCATTTAACATAAAATTTGTATACTTGCTGCCACCCAAATTCACTGAATTCAAACTTAATCCCAGTGCTATAAGCGTATGGGTAAACCAGCAAAGACAACAATTGGCTATGCGTAGGGCAAAGAAGCGTACAGCCTTCAATATGGGATATTGACTCTCATTCGCTTGTCGCAGTTTTTGACGATTATTAGCCAACAGCTCATCTAATTGCTCTTCGGGCAAGGGTTTCTTATTGATGCTCGCTGCTCGCCTTAAAACAGCAGCCGCCTTTTGTTCCTTCCCCTGACTTAGAAGCCAACGTACACTCTCCGGCAGTATCCATAGGAAAAGAATTTGGAATATAGCCGGAGCATAGAGAGCTCTTAGCAACCAACGCCAGTTTTGCAATTGCGAAGCCAAGAAACCCAAAAAGGCCTCGCCCAGAGCATAGAAAATGGTTATTATGGTGGCTGCTGCCACACGACGCTTGGGACCCACCAATTCAATGGCCAGCAAGAAAGCAGTGGGAAAGAGAGTGCTACCCACTGCCATATCGAGAAATTCGAAACATAAAAACATATAATAATTGGTAGACAGAGATCGAAGGATGCCCATGAGAGCACTCAGGGCACCAGCTATGGCTAACATTTTGCGTCGTCCGTAGCTGGAAATAAATTAAGAGAGGATTTAGGAAAATTCGAGAATTTTAAGAGCTTTCAAAACTTACCGATCAGCAATGAAACCACCTAAAGGTATGCCCACAAATTGTCCCACATTATTAACGGTGCCCACCATGGAAAGTAGCCATTCATCTTTGCAAAAGATGCCGAACTAGAGGGAAAGAAAAATTCAGAAATTGTATTATAAATATAAACTTTTTAATAGAGCGCTTAAACATTAACATTTAGGCATTTCTTCGATTCGTACACATATTTATTATGTGATTAAGTGTTACCTTGCTCTTTTGTATACACATCAATTGGAAAGTACTACGGAAAGTAACATCAGCTTCTTCGAAGTTCCAAAAGTTCTCCTAATTTTCTTACAAAAATTTCATTTTTGCTTAGAACAAGGTTAGGCTGCGTTCACACTATTCGACGCACTATACATGATAATCTAGAAGGACTTTATGTTGACTTGTTTTCAATGTCAAATGACAAGCTATTTACAATGAAAACAAGAAAATACAAGGGCCTACTAGATTATCAACCTAAGTTGAGTGATTTCCCAAGCTGACCCACAGATGACGCCACTTTCCATTTGGCTGATCAAGCCACGAAAAGATTGTTGTATAGGAGCTATACGATATATTTATCCGATTTTGATCACACTCGGCAAAATAGTGATGAACCAGATTAACTGTATAAAGACAATACTACTTAAAACAAAAAAGTTATTCCCACTAAGACCTATTTTCAGACCGATCAGGTTTATGACAGCATTATGATATAGTCGCCCGATTATCATCAAATTTGGCAGATTTTGGTAGATGCATATAATAAATATGCATAAATAAATGCCAGTTTGAAGACGTTTCTTTTGAAAACTAAAAAGATTTTCTCACTAAAAATACTTTTCAGATTTTCTCACTAAAAATACTTTTTAGATTGATCGTTCCTATGGCAGCTATTTGCTATTGCCGTCAGATTATGATCAAATTTAGTAGAATTTTGTGGAAGCAAAAACAATTAAAGAATATAAAGTTTAAGAACGCTACCATTTATAACCAAAAAGTTGTTTTAACTAGAACTGATTTAGGAACCGATCGTTCCCAGGACAGCTATATGCTATAGCCGCCCGATTTAAATAAAACTAATCAGAATTGTGAAGATGAAGATATAGAATTCGTGAATACCAAGTTTTGAGACGCTACCATTGAAAACAAAAAAGTGTTGCTCACTAGAATTAGTTTTTTGATCGGTCGTTTCTATGACAGCTATATGATATAGTCGTCCGATCCAACCGGTTTCGACAAATGATCAGCCGATTTCTATATAAAGATTTTTTGGAAAGTTTGGTTAAGAGGGAGAAGATAGCATATCTATATATTAATCAAGAATTTATATATACTTTATGGGGTCGGAGATGCTTCCTTCTATGCGTTAAAAACACCATAACAAATAAAAACCCGTTATCCCATCATCAGCAGACTTTGCCTTAGCCTTTTTAATAATCCACTTACTCAATTAATGGTTGAAATAGCATTTATAAAATTTCAGAATAATATTGCCATTGTTTAAAAAATTTAATCTAGAAATCTTTCGGCTGTATCAATTTAGATACACTTCGGCATTTTTTTTTCTTTGAATTAGTCAGGAACTTGAGGTTTTTTCTTGCATTTCTTAAGATTAAGGATCACAAGAAACCTATAAAAATCTTTAAAAAGACAAAGATGTGCGATTTTTGGGAGAGAATCTTTTGATATTTTTACTGTTCACCTTGATTTGCGAAAATGCTTTAATTTAAATAAAGTCTTAGTCTAATTAGAACCAAAAAATAGACAATACCTAGAAATGACATTTCAAAAAAAAAATTTTAATCTCGTCTTAGTTTTTCAAAATGCCGGTGAACAGTAAAAAAGAAGGACAACTTCCTGATTCTATTATTAGAATGTGTGATGCTGGGTAACTCCTTTATCCGTCGTCTTTCTGTGTCGGCTCGAGTGCTTAATGACAATTACTGACATTTACTGATTTTGTTGCAAAATGCGGGTCCCACTAGCAGGACCCGCCATACAAATTTGTTTGTATGAGATGTCGCTTCTAGGTATTGTAAATTCTTTTATAATATGTATGTTTTGAATAACGAATTTGTCCTTAGCGGTAATAAATTCTTCCAATTAGGGCAGAGCTAGGTCAGAAAAAAGATCAAATATCAATCCGATATGGGCTGTTGAATTTGATATTTAAAAAAAAACAAAAACATTTTTCATATCATTTTGAAAAGAAAACACATAATTTGTACCCCAAGGAATAAATTTTGGTAATGTAAATATCGTATCAATACCATCTGTATTATAATTTTGATATAACAAACTGTCATAATGTTATCGAAAAATGTAGCATTGATATTAAATATGTTAAATTTTTTCCTTAAACAAAACAATTTATATATATTGAGCCCCGATCATATAATTTTTATAGTCTGTACAATAAAAAGTATACTTAATATATATTCAGTATAAAGAATATATATTCTTGATCAGCATCAAGAGCCTAGTCCATTTAGCCATGTCCGAGCGAACAAACAGATCTTAGAGATGGTAAGATTAATATCAAGATTATTTTGTAAATTTTTGCCACTCCCGGGTTGCCGGAAATATTATCGAAACTCGAATATCGATATTTTGGACGAAAAAACGATTTATCAATATCGAATAGTTTACAAACGCGATCCATCGTATATCGAATATTTTTTTGTGATATTTTCGGCGATATTTTAAAGTTCTTCATGTATGAGAAAGACAAATTGACAGCTCTTTCCGACTTGGAATTGGCATATGCCATTTCACCAGGAAGCTCGGCGCTTGGCTTTGACCATTAAAAGATTGTCTTCGACTATAAAAGTGTGGTTTCCGACAACAGAAGCCTATTAACCGACAAGCACATGACTTGTTTCTTTTTATGTTTTTTTGTTGTTGATGTGTTTTCTTTTCAACTTCAGCGTCTTCTTTCACTATAAATTCTTAAGTTTCCAAATCATCTTGTATAATAAATAAAATAAAATACATATCTTTGTCAAACCTAAAAAAATACATTTTATCTGTATTTTCTTGGGTTTTGGAGCGCTGTTCTGTAGATTTTGATCACAGACTGAATTTAGTTTTTAATCCGCTTCAAATGACTCGTCAATTATCCTTAAAGACCTGTTTATTCTAAAGAAAAAACTTGTTTCTGTCTGTAAAAAAAAATCTATATCGAAATGATACTTTTTAATAGATATTTATATATATAGATATTTTTCAAATATCCGCCTTACCAGTTCGAACCTTCAAGACAATTAAAGTAATCATTGGCCGTGTTCAGCAGAAGAACTTGCTCCCTGATTAATGATATATTTCTTGGTAATTTACGTAGCCTACTTTTCCTCTTGATATCGTGATGGGCAACACTTACACACTTTGAGTGAACTTCTCATAAAAGTAATCAGAATTTTTATTACAATTATTATCAGTTTCGTTTAATTTTCATTACTGGTACTGTAAGTTTATAGAGTGGTATCTAAACTCTCATTTACAACAATTTCCCAATTTTCTTTACATTCTTTAATAAGCCAAATAAATTTGCAAACATAATGTACCTAATTCCTTACCTTTTTAGAAGGTAAATGGTAAGGTAAAAGGTATTCGAATTTTTAAATACCGAGTGTGTTCCTATGTAGGTACATGCAAAGGGGAAATTTGAATCTTTTAACACTGAAAAAAATCACTGAAATTCAGTTCTATGGTCGTTACGCATCTTGTTAGTTTAGAATGTCTTTTGAAAAACTTGACCGTTCGGATATATAAACAAATACCCGGAACCGAAACATTTTGTCTTTAATGTCAGTAACCGTATCCGAGAGAGATTTCTTTTGGTTTTAATCCCTACTTGAAAATTATGATATAAAGTACATCCCAGTGAACTTAATATCTTTTGATATTTAATGTTTTTCCAGCAATTGCTGCGCATACCGATTGTTAATAAGAATATTAGATTATATAAGGTGCCTTTCCATAGATGCACAGGTCTGACGGTTGAAACATTTAGTGAAGGTGCAGTTATCAGTGGAAACATTTCCATGATATTTTTTTTGTGTTTCGATCATTTGCCGGAAAAACGAAAGTATGTATAATATTATCAGCTGTACTACCATTTACTATTAAGTTTTGCTAAATGACGATGCGAAGATTAAAATTTTGAACACAATCTCTATAATTTGATGTGTTAAACTACACTAAGTTCAAGTTGAAGTTCAAGTCCAAGCTCCCGTGCTCAACATTTTGTTAGTTAATGGGGAAATGAATTAAAAACTCAAACGTCTCACAGCAGATATTTCAAAAAATTTCAAAATGTTTTTCACCTCATAATTTTCCACTTACCTCAGTGGATATGGTTTCCTCTTGGTCTCGAAACTTAAAATCCTGGCCACAGTCTTCAGTTTGCGTATCAAAATATTTGGCAGCACAAAAATCACTTGATGGTTGCTCAATTTCCGTAAGATTGTTGGTCTGATAACGATTACATGAATCCCAGGCAGCATTTTTATAGGGTACAGTGAATTTAAGCCAAGGTTCTTCATACAAACTGTTTGGACTATCGCATTGAGTTATATTGCATCTGAATAAGAAAAGATACAAAATGTCACTCTCATACAAACATTAGATATCACGGTTTATTGCTCACCTGTGCACCACTGTGCTGGCCGTAAAGACATAGGAGATCGAGAAGAAAGCATTGAAAACCATGGGAATACACAACAACACATAGTTGATAATCTGGTAGCGTCCAAATTGGCCAATACGCACAAGAATGGCATCTAGCGAGTTATCATCATCCGGTGCAGATTCATGGTCAACCACATGTCCGTTGGTGGAAGGCGAATTTCCATTACGTTGTTTGTTAGACATTTTTTTAAAATAATTCGTTAAGAGCACGTGTTAAAATGCACTTTTTATATCGGCAAGACGTTTTCTTTAGAGCACGATATTTATTTATAATTTTCTAAATTTTTGTTTCTAATTCTTTTTTATGCCCGCTCTGGAGCGTCTCGCTGTGGGCAAGTCCGCTCATTGACTGATTTGCCAGCAAATCAACCGATTGAGGTTGGCGCGGCATTTATGTATTTTTGTATGTGCTCTCCCTCTCCCACACTCTGTTATCTCACGAATTATTTTCAAGTTTACTATTTTTAATCTATAAGTATATTCTACTCTCTGTACTTATCTCTGCTAGGCTTATCACTAGACAAAAACGCAGCAACTGCCTATTTGTAGTTCATTTTAGTTGTACTGTATCTTGTCATATTTGTAGTTGATTTTTTGTTGTTTTTTTCTTTTGAATGGGTTGATTGATATCGGAAAGAGATACAGGAATCCAAAGTGTTTTACTTTTTACTATACCTGAATTTTATCTGGACATAAACGAGACATTTGGTCTGGAGTGTGTGGGTAGCTCAACAGCTGTTCATTTCTGTTGACTAACTGCTGACTGATTGCTTGGCCTGGGTCAGTGTATGTATACATACTTATGTACATATGTATGTGCGTACATACTTATTATAAGTGTTCATGTCAAGGCACTTGAGTTTCTTATCTTACACTATTTGCACGGTGTCATTGACTTTCACACATGAATTCGCAGTTTAACTTGGCATTAATATGATTAAATTATATTAGAAATTGGAAAAGAATTACTTAGATTTTAAATGTGATGTGCCCCCCCAAAAGTAGGCAAATTTAAAAGGTGGCAGTTTTTATAATTATAGTTTATATAATTAACAAATTAAAAAAGATAAATCAATGATAAGTTCTGATATTTATCTAAATTGTAGCTTAAAGAGGCATTCATTCGGGTAATAAATATAAACCAGGATTAATACCAAATCGTATGTCGGTTCCGGTACCGGTTTCGGTACATTCCAACTTGTGAAAACTTAAAAAATTGATGTTACCTCTATATAAATACGTGAGTTTCTATTTAAGTTTCTGGCCTAGGTCACTTCTAGCCATTTTAGGATCAATTGACCTTTTCCCAAAAAAAGTTTGGACTTTTATCGCTAAAAGCTCCATACAACTCTTTTATGTGTGACCACGTTTGATATCGATTAACGATTAATCAAAAACTTACCTCGGCAGAAAAATGGAATTAACGCGTGAAAATTATTATCACGACAAGAGTGCAACAATGAACTTAAATCTTTGTATGGCGATGAAGAACCATCCTATAGCACGCTCGCTCGAAGACAAAGGTCGTCCAAAAACAGTCGTTGTGCCAGAAAACATTGATGCAGTGCTTGAACTGATAATGCAAGATCGTCATGTGACATACCGTGGGATAGAGGCATCCTTGGACATTCCTTTCACCATTATACATTCGATATTGCAGGAACACCTGGGCGTAAAAAAGGTTTGTTCTCGTTTGATACCGCACAATTTGACAATCGCTCAAAAAAAGGCTCGTGTGGATTGGTGCAAAGAAATTTTGAAAAAGTATAATCACGGTGTTTCAAAAGACGTTTATAAGATCGTCAGAGGTGACGAATCATGAATCTATGCTTATAAGCCCGAAACAAAACAGCAATCGACCGTGTGGGTCTTCGAAGATGAGCCAAATCCAACGAAAGTCGTTCGTGGAAGAAGCACTTCGAAGCAAATGGTCGCCTGTTTCTTCGGTAAAACTGGTCATGTGGCGACTGTTTCGCTTGAGCAACGTAGGACAGTTAATTATGAGTGGTACACCACAATTTGTTTGCCTGAAGTCTTCGGAGAAATTTCGTAAAACGAACAAGAGAAGACAGATCATTGTGCACCATGACAATGCGAGCTCTCACACATCAGCTCACACCAGGGCCTTTTTGACCGCCCAAAACGTCGAATTGATGGGTCATCCGCCGTACAGCCCTGACTTGGCACCCAATGACTTCTTTTTATTCCCGCACATCAAGGGAAAAGTGCGTGGTCAACGATTTTTGTCGCCAGAAGATGCTGTTGAAGAGTTCAAAAACCATGTTTTGGAGGTGTCTCAATCGGAGTGGAAAAAGTGCTTCGACAATTGGTTTGAGCGCATGCAAAAGTGTATAAATCTTGCAGGAGAATACTTTGAAAAACAATAAAACCATTTTTGATTATAAATATTCGCATTTTCATTATTAGGCCAGAAATATATATAGCAACCTACGTATTTTACCAGTTGAAGTATATATTTGAAATAATCATAAGTCAATAAAATAAATAATTTTCTATGACTTTCGCCGTATACTGAAATGTCCAATGACTTAAAACTAAGGCCGTCGGCACACGGCTCGTATCGGTATCGTAGCGTATGCGACGCGATGTACGAGAGGCATACGATTTGTTGCTGCGCACGTGTGTTTAAAGGGAGACACGCACACGACTCGTACGCTACACGTAATCGTCGCAACATGCATGCAGCATGACGACTATCGTCAAGCAGTGGCAGTCGCTTCTCGTCGTGTACGAGCGTACGCTTGCTGTTTGCTTACATTTTTCAATGAGTTTCATATGTTTTAATGAAAAAATGTCAGACCAAATTTATAAATTTGTGTTACTACCATTATAAGCTCCTTAAATGTGTTTTTTCGACATTCTGTAAAATGTGTGAAATTTTATTTCGTCTTCTGCCAATTCTGCAGTGGCAATAAAAAATCTTCTGGTTGCATTTTTGCACCCAATACTTTCTTTTGGACTTATTTTGTTTTTACTGACGAAGTTATGCCAACAAAACTAATTCGTCTTCATCGCTTCACATGTTTACGCTTTGTGTTTTGACGATTAAAAATTGCTTCGTATGCGGAGCACTAGCCCTATCGTATCGTATCGTATCGGCAAATTCATGACGAGACGATGAAGCTACGATGACGATACGAGCGGTGTGCGGAGGGCCTAACTCTAAACACCGATTCAAAATGGTACCGACAGACTGAATATTTTTCAGTAGAGAATGATTTTAAAGTTTTATAGAAAATACAAAATACAGATCCAAGACGGACTTCCATCAGAAATAATTGTTGCTGAACTGGACGATTTTTAAATAGGTTAACAGATTAAAGTACGTTTTGCCCTATATTAAATGTATATTATAGCTGCCATATGACAGATAAACCTGGAATTTACTGTGTAATTTGTAAGTTCATATGACAGATAGTAATATCTGGTTGATGAGAAATCGGCCCTTAGAAAAAAATCTAAAACCACACTTTTAATTTGATTGATTTAATTGAAAGTAAGCTTAAGTATTTCAAATGATAAAAAATTCCAGTTTTTAATGTATCCATTGCAGTTACTCACAATTTGGAATTTATATTAAAGTTCTCACGTTTCTGCATAATTTAAGTAGCAGGTTTATTAAATTTGCATACTTGTACAGATTTATTTTATATATATTTTCTCTTTTGTGTTTTTATAGCTTATCATTAAAAGCCACTGGCTCTGATTTCTGATATTTTTGGCATTCGATTATGAACTAATCATTTATTGCTTCTCGTTTTCTTTTTCTTTTTTTTTTTGATTAGAAAGCACTTTTCTTTTCTTTGGATTGACTCGTGGGCATACTTCTGTCTAGGGCACGCGCTTCAGCCAAAGTGGTGGGTAAAATTTTATTTGTGGTTTCGGGGAAAAGAAGAGTTAGGCCCGAACAGATGAAACCGAATGTGGCAAACAGCAGATGGGGAGCATATTTGTAGTGGGCAATCTGTGTAAGAAAGAGAGAGGAAAGAAGATGTTATAAGAATTATTTTAATATAATTTAATAAGTAACTCTCACCAAAAGCGGCGTTTGTGGCGCCAGCATGGATCCAAATCGTCCCACCATGGAGCAGAAGGATAGCAAACTGTTTCGGCAATTTGTGGGAAAAATTTCCGAAGTAAAAAAATACAAGACCATAAAACTACCGGTGGCAGTCATTTTGGCCAGGAAATAGAGGTAGGCCGAAATAACTGGATGGGCTGAAAAGAAAAAGGAATAAGAAAGCTATTTTATTTTAAACAAAAAGAGATATACGTTGTTGTAAAATGTAAAATAAAAAAATAAGATACATTAAATTAGTGAATTTCGTAATTTCATATGAAACTCGTAAAATATATTTGGAATTCTGACGCTGTTCTTTTGGTCACATATATTAAATCTATTGGGAACGCAACGCAGTTTAAATCTAAATTAACTGAATACCTTAAAAGACAAATATAGGAATTAATATATATACAAAATTATAATAATAATACATACATATCATATACTAGGTTAGATACATTCGTTCATTTTTATCTCATCATTTTAGTTTAATGTTTCTTCTGTTCCCCCCTTGTTTTTGTGACCAATGCACTAATTTATAGTACGTATGTATTTGTAGCATTGGGATAATATTAATAAAATTACAAAAATATGCCAATGTTATGCAGGAATATGTAAAGAGATTTGTGAATAGATCATCAAAGTGAAACATTGGAATTATTGCGGAAATACGCTGTCCAAAATTATGGATATTCGAAATCACTAAAAAAATAGCTAAAATATAACACTAGTTTATAGCGAAGAGACCCACTGAAGCCATTATTATACCCTTGCAGAGAGTATATTAAAATTGTCACAATGTTTGTAACGCAGTGAAGGAAGCATTTCCGACCACATAAAGTATATATATTCTTGATCAGCATGACGAGCTGAGTTCATTTCCGTCTGTCCGTCCGTCCGTCTGTTTCTATGCTATCTCCTCCCTCAGTTTTGATGCTATCTTGACCAAACTTTGCAAAAAGTCTTTAAATACAAATACGCTGCACATTTGTCGGAATCGGCCGGATCGGATGACTATATCATATAGCTGCCATAGGAACGATCGGTCCAAAAACTAGTTCTAATGAGAAAAACTTTTTTGTTTTCCATCGTAGCGTCACCAATCGTGGTAAATATAAGTTTAATATGCTTCCACACAATTCTGGAAAAATTAATCGAAATCGGATGACTATAGCATATAGCTGCCATAGGAATTCTAGTGAGAAAAACTTTTTTGTTATCAATGGTAGCGCCTTTCAAAAACTGCAAGGGTATTTAAAACATCTGCGTAGCCGATGTTAGCCTTCTATTTTTTCTTTTAACTTTCAAACTAGTCAACCGATTGGAAAATGTTCTTCAACTAGATTATTGAAAATTGTATACCCTTTAGATTAATACCTTGCTTGACCCCATCTAAAGTTTCTATCTCGAGGTATGTCATAAAATGTAATGGTACCAACCAAAAAAACTTAAAAAACACTCTAACTCAAAAACGAATCCATACAAAAATTTTTGAGTTTCATTTTTAAGTTCAGCATTCTGAGAAAAAATAACAGCTTCAATGGGTATTTATTTTTTTATTTTTTTTGTAAACTAGTGTTATCAAAGCGGAACATTGGAATTAATGAGGAAGTACGCTGTCCTAAAATTATGGTTATTCGGAATTCCCTAGAAAAATAGTTACAAGATAAAAGTTTAGAAAAATATGTCAAGGGCCATTTTCTTATATTCCGTTTTTGTAAATCCAGGGGCTTATTGGGAAAATATAGGATGCCTACATTTAGAACGCTTTTGAATATCTTTGCTTGTGTCTACGACGACCAGTGATTGGAAAGGTACTCAGTATTTTTACCTAGGTAAGGTATGCCAAAAATTATACCTAGGTATAGGTAAAGGTATAGGTACTAAAAAGGTACTTATATAATTATAGTTTATTATAGTAATCAAATCGAAAATTCTTAGACGCATACAAGGAAAACGCATACCGATTGTCTTATTCGGCGAATAACACTGTGCAACACTAAAAATGTGACCACATCGGGACCAAAAAAATCTGAAAGGGTATGATGGTAGTATGAAAACCCTGGCTGGGCTTGGCCTGGTTAGCTGCCGTTTTTTTTTTAAGTGTACTTTAAGTTTTTTGCATATGATATGGCTTAACAACTCCATATCTCGGTAACTATTTGCAATTTCGATTAACAGTCTTCGGCAATGTTGTAGCTCTTTGTTAGACCTACAAAACATTCTTAAGTATCAAATCAAAAAAATTACATCTTCATACTCAAAATTACCAAAACTTACTCAATTTAAAATTTTTTTTAAGTTTTTCATCTTTATCTTGACAACGGTTACGAATTTGACTAAATAGCTCACTACAAATTTGTAGCTTGGACTTAAATAAACAAATCATTAAGACAAGCCAACATGATTCGACAACGCCTTCACATAGTTTTTGACCCCACAATTCACAATCACATTTCACATTTCATGAGTCTAAAAATGTGTCACAGTGTAACTTAAAATTTCCATTTATCCTCATCAGACTGTCTTGATTGCAAAAATAGATACCTAATTGTCTAATCGTTTCTTGAAAATAAGACTCTTCATCAATTCCGAGTGATCGAATTCGGAAACGAGAACAGACCAGATTAATCCTGCCTCTGGTCTTCGCAGTATCAGATAAAGGAGGATCCGATCGATTTAGTTCAGAAACAGTTCCTGACGTTTACCTCTACTTCTTACGAAAAGAAATACGTTTAGATTGAACCCGCTCCTCAGTACGAAATGTACAAATTTTGTCCATAATTCTCATTGAAATTAAAGTACCTAGTCCCTTACCTTCTGAGAAGGTAAATGAATATTTGGACCTACGTAAGGTAAAAGGTAATCGAATTTTTAAATACCTAGGTAAGGTAAAAGGTACACCAAATTTGTATCTAGGTATGTACCTAGTTACAAATACCTAGGTACTCCCTAACACTGACGACGACCGACTTATGATTTTAACCGCGGCCTTTAAATAGGCTACATATATTTTCTCAATGAGCACCTGGATTTACAAAAGAGTGTACATTAGAAAATTACCCTAAATGTGAATATATCGTTCAATTTAATGGAAATAGTCGTGAAATATGTTTTGAGCTTTTATACAGAAATATAAGTAAATTGTGAGTTTCGTAAGGGTTTTCTGAATGTTGCAAAAATTGTCAAATATTTAAGATATTCGGAATTTACAGAAGTGTAAATTATAAAAGAGTTTTTGATAATTCTATTAGACATGTCTCCATTTTCGTATTAGATTAATCGGTTATTATTAATATGTCTGCACCGAGTCAGTCCAAAGTTTGAAATTTTTACTCAAAAATATCTCAATCTATTTTCGAAAACGTAATCATTAACCCAGTTTGAAAATAATTATTTGCATATGTTACATTTTTAAAATATCGTAAAAATACTTAAACTTACCCTCTCCCAATACCACCACCGCCAACAGAAAACAGCCACAGCTCATCAATGACAAACTCAAGGCCCATCGTCGTCCAATGCGATGCATTAACAGTGTTCCCAACAGTATTCCCGGTATTTGCATAAATCCTGTCATGCTAAAATTCTGAAATTTACTGCCACTCAATGCATTTGAATTTAAACTCAAGCCCAACGCTATAAAAGTGTGCACAAACCAAACTAAACAACATAATGCTATTCTCCAGCCCAAAGCTGATACAATCTGTCCAATTGTATAATGTCCACCAGCAGCCGCTGATTGTGACAACAACCGACGATTTGAACGCATTAATTCACTTAATTCCGCCTCGGGTAGGGATTTTTGATTAACTCTCGCCACTTTACGTAGTATTTTATTTGCTTCCAATTCCATCGATTGACTCAGCAGCCAACGCACACTTTCCGGGAGCAGGCAAATGAAGAGCAAGTGCAGCAAAGCTGGCGTATAAAGAACACGTAACAGCACACGCCAATTTCGTATATAGTCGGCCAAAAGCCCCAAGAAAGCCTCGGCCAGACCGTATGTTAAAGATATGGCTGTGGCCGCTATCACACGATGTTTGGGACCCACTAACTCAATGGCCATTAGAAAAGCCGTGGGAAAGAGTGTACTACCCACAGCCATGTCCAGAAATTCCAGACAAATGAAACTATAATAGTTGGGCGCATGTGAACGAGCTAGCCCGGCAAAAGAGCTAAGAACTCCAGCCAGAACAAGCATAAATTTGCGACCATAGCTGAAAGGTTAAGGGTGGGATTAAATTTAAAATTTGAAAAAAGCAACACTTACATATCTGACAAATAGCCGCCTAAAGGTATGCCCACAAATTGTCCAATATTGTTGACAGTGCCCACCATCGAGAGTTTCCACTGATCCGCACAAAAGATGCGAAACTGTTGGGAATAAAGGAGGTTTTATATATACCGTTAATAAAAATATAAACATTTTGTTTGCATTTTGATTTCGTTAAGATTTTAGTATGACCACATTTTTTATAGAGCAGCTTTGAACAGCTGTTTGACGAAATCAAAATCAAATCTCTTTCAGGGATACCACTATTGATTTATGATCTAGACCAGCGTTTATCAGGATAAGCAAGGCAAAAAAGTAAGAGTGTATTGGTGTGCGAAAATAATGTGACGCAAAGGGGCTCTGTCCTACTTCATCGAACGCTGGCCAGCGAATAATTGGCTTTGCTGATTTGTTTGTTCTGTAAACGAAGGGCTAAGCGTGCGTACGGCTCGTGTCTGTGTGATTTGCCGAATGCGTTCGTCCTTCTCAAACTTTGATCTACACACACTTCCAAAAAACTTGCATACTTTTTGGCTTATGAAATAACAGATTCGCACATTTATCGTAACACTTTCAACCCTAAAGTGCTTTACTCTAAGAGAGTAAGAGGGTTCGGAGCCGGTCTTGAACCTATGAATTGCCTATCTCCATATAACTAATCTCCACACATTATTTCCAGTTCATAGCTTCAATAATTTCTAAGCTAAGTCCCTGAAGCACCTTTAAGCCGGATCCGAGGGTTCGGATCCGATCTTGAACCAGCGAATTGTCTATCTCCATAAAACTTACCTCCTCACCAATTTTCAAGTTCCTAGTTTCAATAATGTCTGAGGTATTGCTCTGAGCCGCTTTCGAAACGGTACACAGATTTTTGTCAAAGCCACAATGACACTCTACTGATCTACATGAACAAAATGTGAAATTTTCTTGAAGATCAGTTTATTGGTTCTAGTGATATGACTTTGAACCACTTTCGAACCGGTTCTAAGACTTGAGGCAAAGGCTCTTATACTTTCTTGATAGATATGAAGATATTGTTAAAATTTTATCAAGATCGGTTGAGTGGCTCCAGAAATATAAGTCTGAGCCACTTTCGAACCGGCTTAAGCCGCTTTCGAACTGGTTCAAAGATTTGGGACATAGGCTATGACTTTTTCTTGATCGACATGAACATATTGTGAAAATTCCCTAAAGATCGGTTGAGTGGTTCCAAAAATATGGGTCTAAATCACTTTTGAACTGGTTCAGCTGGCGCGGAACCAGTACTATACCAGTAAAATATCTGTATTCATATAACTAACAATTTCTGAGATATGCCTCTGAGCCACTGTAGAACCGTTCCAGCGGTTTTGGAACCTGTCTTGAACCAAAGAGTTGTCTATCTCTATATAACTTACATATACATCAAATATCAAGTTCATGGCTTCATAGCTTTAAGGGGGTTTTTTTGTTTTGCCTTATTATTATAACTTGGACATTCCCCTTGCATCCCCTTTAAACCATTTTCAAATATTCGAAATAGTTTAGCAGATATATCCATTTTAGTGGAGCAATGTTCTTGCTAACGTGAGTATTTTCAAAACTTTAACCGCGTTTTTCTCGAAACCACGTTTTTTGACCTGGTAGCCATGATTGGGCCAGTTCTACTGAACCGAATTTGGTCAGCCATGTTGCAATCGACGCAGAATTGATGTAATTCTGGCCCGTACCTCAATCATGAGGAAAAACCTTTTTTACTATTTTTTAACACTAAACTCCAAAAAAAAAACTTGAAAAATCGAAATTTTTTTTTTAAATGTCCGTCAGTTTTTCAAAAAAATATTGAAAATTATGATTGAGGTACGGGCCAGAATTACATCAATTCTGATCATAACCTCATTTACCGTTTTCAATTCCGATAACCTGGAGTCCCGGAATCATGGCTACCACCTCTAAACCTTTTTTTTTTGAGACCTTAATTGGCAGGCCGATAACTTTTTGAACAGCCCTCGAAATCCAAATTTTTTTTTGTATTTTTAAATTTAATTAATAAATAACACAAAACAAAAAACCAAATTAAAAAAGCTCTTATAGTTTTCTTTCCATAAATTTTTTAAAAAACACTCATTAAACGCTGTTCAAATCATTTTAACATATTACTCTGAACCACTAATGAACTGGTTCAGTTGGTACAGATCCGGCTTTGAACCAGCGAAATGTCTATCTCCATAAATCTAACCTACACACCAATTTTCAGGTTCCATAGCTTCAAAACTGATTGAAATGTTGCTCTGAATTACTTGGGAACCACTTTAAACCACTATCGAAGCGGTTCACCGACTTGCGGCAAAGCATATTTTCTGCTCAACATAAACATACTGTGAAAATTTGATGAAGATCGGTTTATTTTGAATTTTAAATTGAATCAATTGTGAACCGGTTTAGGCCGCTTAAGCCGATTTCGAACCGGTTTATTGACTTAATACATAGCCTATGACTCCTTATATATATATATACACTCCCCACCAATAGAATAAGACACTCTACATGTCTGTTTTATATTGACCACTGCTTCCAAACCAAGCATGCTAGAGACTTAATTATTTTTTTAAATTAAAGGTCAAATTTGGAGCCCTAATTTGGCGCCACTTGAATAGAACATTGATCTTTGATCGATCTTTTTAGTAATTTTAGATTATTAAATTAAAAAACAAATTAAAATGGGTCGAGGAAAAGTCTTAAACGAGGCGGAAAAAGAACAAAATAAAGTCTACAATTACGCTGACCGTTCTTTGATCAAAATTTAAAAAATTAAGAGATGCCGTCATGTTATAACCGCATTTTGAATAAATGAGTCTGAACATGGAAAAACATGAAAGGCCGTACACACAGTGCGCTTACCAATGGAGAAAGGCTACTTATATTAAGAAATAAGTTAAATTCTCTCGACCCTTTGTCAAAAATCAGAATAAAATTTGGTGTTAAAGGCAGTTTCACAATTATGCGTCGCGTTATTTCGACTGCTAAGCATATAAAAAGATAAAAAATTATGAAGAAGCCACCTCTTAACCCGGAACGAAAGGCACAACGCCTCAGTTTTTGTCTCGTACATATGACCTGCACTTCGACGAATAAATTCTGACAAATAAAAATTTAGTTTCGATGGTCCTGATGGCTATAGCTATTAATTCCATTATCTCCGAACAGAAACTTATTATTTGGACCGACCACATAAAATTAGAGTTGTGATGGTGTGTGGTAGCAATTCGTATTATAACACCGGAAAATTACAATTTTGGTGAATTACAATGAATGCGTTGTCTTGCAGTGGTATATCGAAAAGGCATTTCCATACTTTCATAACCTTTTTCTACCTCTGCCGAGGTATACAAACCTGATTATGCGCCAATACATATACATTATATTAAGCTGGCCGATTTACTCAACGCATTTGAACATCATCGAAAGCGTCTGGGGATGGTTGACACATCAAGTATATAAATCAGGATAACAATATTTAAGTATACCTGAACTAATCCAATCCATAGTATCAGCTTAAGACTCGATTTCTTTAAATTATTTGGAAAATTTGAATGCATCCCATCCAAATCAGATGAGTGAAGTTTTGGAGCAGAAAGGTGGCTCAACACACGATTAAAACATTTTGTTTAAACGAGGGAATAATACCGGAACCGTTAACCAAAATAAAAAGTTTCAAGCCACGTAACCGATATTAAATATTTTTTTAGAAGCGAAAACCGTTAACCCTAATAATAGGAACCGAAAAATCCGAAACTTAACTTTAAAGCTAATATCGTTACTATTTGGGTTTTGGAAAATATTATATTATTTTGAGCTTTTATGAGAAAAACTGTTTTCTGCTTTTCAGAAAGATTTTATTTAAGTTAAGAATAATTAACTTAGATAGTTTGAGAAATCGGCCCTTAGGCGTGCTTGTCTGGGCGACAAAAGAATATAGTCTGAGTGTAGGGATACAATTGCGAAATTCTTCGTAAAAAAATGGGCTTGAAATTCAAAAAATTGTTTTTTATGTGGCATATTCTTAGATCACAATTTTTTAAATACAATAACATCCATTAATTAATAAGTTATCTTTAAAAATAATAAAAATTTTTAGTATTAAAACAAACAAACAAATACTGGTACCGGTACGTACCGGTATACCAAAATAAAGATCTGGGTACCGTATCGAGACCGGAAGCCGAAATAAACAGAAAACCAAAATATAACCTTTAACCTATATTCTCATTTCGGTACGTACTGGAACCGATATTTGTTTCGGGATTAATCCCTGGTTCAAACTTAAAAAATTTCAATTACCTTAGCCTTAAGCCATATTTGTGTTCAGAATTCTCTGAAATGTTTTTTCGTTATAGTGTCCTATTCAAGTGGCGTAAAATGGGGACCCCGAATTTGTTCGGTTTTTGGTAAAAAATTTTTTGTTAATACTTTAAACTTTGTCGCTAAGTCTTTCTTCTGGATATGTTGCAACAATTAAATGAACTTTAATTTGAAAAATTAATTAAGTCGCTAGCATGCTTGGTTTGGAAGCAGTGGTCCATAAAAGGGGTGTCCTATTCTATAGGCGGGAAGTGTATGTATAGATTGTACCATTAGAGTGGGAAGTATTGTTGTTTACTGTTAAGGCCTATTCTCAGATGACATAAACATAATTTTCGTCCCTATGCTTTAAATGAATAGAAACACTTTTGTAGAGCTTTGAAATCAGAATGCTTTTGAACAGATGTCTTATTTATATGAAGCATAGTGCCGAAAATAAAATTTATGTCATCTGAGATCAGGCCTTTAATCGAAACTTGCAAAGTAAAATAATTTCCTTTAAGTATTCGAGCAGATTTACTATTTATTTCAGGAACTGAAATAGTTTTATGTTTTTTGCAAGAGGTTGGGATTAGCTTATTCGGAGAATAAAATCGAATTATTCGATATAGTTTTAGTTAGGTAAATTAACGGCGAATAATTATTTTCCAACTATTTTCAATGCTTAAGCACATTAGCATTCGTTTCATATTTTCACATTGCCTCACTTCTCACAAAGCGCAATTAAAAAACAAGTAAGAAAGTCGGTCAAGCCCGACTGTAGTATACTCTGTACCTGTTTGTATATAACTAATAACTTTAAAGTGTGCAAGTGCTGCCCATCACGATTACGGGCAGTGCTGCCCAGCGTAATTATTTGATTTAATTAAAATTCGAATATCGTTCATTTGATCTGGAAACGGTGTATGGTGGATCGATAAGTAATGACGATTAAAATATATCCCTAAAAGGTTCAAACAATCTGTCTTTAAAATTGTGGAAGATATTCTATTTTGTTCAAATTGTGGTGGTGGCAACTCTGCCATCGTTCATCTGATCGGAAAACAATGTATGTAGTAATGACAAGTTCAATATATGTCTAGAAGGTTCGATCAACCTAACTCCAAAATTGCGGGATATTTGAGGTGTTTTTCAAATTGGGGGGGTGGCAACTCTACTATCGTTCATCTCATCGGAAAACGATGTATGGGGGCTCGATAGGTAATGATGAGTAGAATATATGTCTAGAAGGATCAAACAACCTAACTCCAAAATTGCGGGATATTTGAGGTGTTTTTCAAATTGCTGGGGTGGCAACTCTACTATCGTTCATCTGATCGGAAAACGATGTATAGGAGCTCGATAGGTACTGATGAGTAGAATATATGTCTAGAAGGATCAAACAACTTAACTCCAAAATTTCAGGATATTTGAGGTGTTTTTCAAATTGCTGGGGTGGCAACTCTACTATCGTTCATCTCATCGGAAAACGATGTATGGGAGCTCAATAGGTAATGATGAGTAGAATATATGTCTAGAAGGATCAAACAACCTAACTCCAAAATTGCGGGATATTTGAGGTGTTTTTCAAATTGCGGGGGTGGCAACTCTACTATCGTTCATCTGATCGGAAAACGATGTATGGGGGCTCCATAGGTAATGATGAGTAGAATATATGTCTAGAAGGTTCAAACAACCTAACTCCAAAATTGTGGAAGATATTAAGTTTTTTTCAATTTGCGGGGGAGGCAGGGGGCGTGGCAAAAAAAAACTAAACTTGATCTGCCTGCCAGTATAAGAAATATATGTTCCATATACCTCAAATCTCTATCTCTTACCATCTCTGAGATCTCAGCGTTCATACCTTCGGTACAGAGTATAATAAAATGTTCACTTGTTCATGTGACTCATTTTTTGTTGCCACTCTTTGTAATTAATTACTAATAATTTCCAAACTCACCTCACTGGCAATGGTATGTTCATCATTCTTCAGTTTATACCCTGACTCACAGTGCATTCTGTGTCTCTTATTAAAATTACTGGCCATACACATGGAACCATTTAAAATGGGCGAGGCCAATTCAAAGTGTTCGCACTGCTTCCATTTGCCATGCACCTGGGGTGTGGTAAAATTCAAAAATGGTGCCTCATAACGGCTATGCAAGCTATCGCACTGGGAGATGTTGCATCTAAAATCGAAGAACATTTGTTAAGTGAAAATAATTTTTAATTGTGTTTAACTTCACCTGTGCGCCACACTGCTGGCTGTGAACACATATGAAATGGAGTAAAGGGAATTGCAAATAATTGGCAGGCAGAGCAGCAAATAGTTGATAATTTGAAATCGACCAAATTGCCCAATTCTGATGATAATTCCATCCAATTGATTATCCTCTGTGGCGGCAATAACCGATTCCGCTTTCTCTATGGACCACCTCCAAGGTGGGCTGATGCCGAGGCATGCTGCTGCCGATAGCAACGTTTTCAAGTGACTGAATAACTTACAGAGTTATGCCGCACGCTCGACGCTTCATAATTGACTAAGTTAGTTCTACACGCCGAGTATTATTTTCTCACACCAGCAACTAGCTTGTGGGGGGAGGGTTGGGGGGTCCGCACTTAATTGTAGTGCATTAAGTCATATAAATTTGTGCAGGTGAATAAACTTTTTCAAAGATTTCCAAAAGAAATATTCTTTTATAATATAATAAGGTATTTTTTTTTCTTTATTGTTAAATTTTTTTCAAGAATTAAAAAATATCACTTGATGTTGTTGGTGTTTGTGTGTGTGTGTGTATAAAGAGAGACATACAATATAAATAAATACTAAAGCTTAGTTCAAAGTAGACTGGGTGGAACATAAAAGTACAAATCAGTTGCCCTAACTGGATTAATATGGCAAAAACTGCTTGAAAGTGACTAAGATTTGTTTTTTTTTACAACCTACTAAAGACCATAAATCTTTAAATGTTGCGTTTGTGTCAAAACAGAAACTACAATATAAATATGTATGTATATAGTCTATGGGTGCTATATATAGATCAGTTTACAAACAACTCTAAAATCTGAATCAATCTTCTCAATTTGCAATGTGATAATTTTTTTGTAAAACGTGTTGGAATGCCATTAGTTTCAGAGATTATACATAGGATTACTGGTGGCATCAAACAACTGTGTTCCAGTCGATTCAATCATTGATCTCAAAGCAATGCTACGCTGCTTGGCCACCGCTTTACGCAGCGTGAGCTCAAACACATTCTCCTCATCTATATTATCCATGGGCAAATGTTCTCTTCCACCTTCGGGTTGTTCGGTCGATTTGAATACCAGCTTATCATGTTCATAGATTACACAGGTATCGGCAAATTCCTTGGCAAAATATTGCGCTGTATTACGATTTTGTATGACCTCGCTGGGGAAGCATTGTAATAGTTCCTCAAAACTTAATTCGGCCACCAGATGATTGAGAATCTCTGCGAAGGCATAAAAGAGGGTTAATTATATCTTGGCGTTCGTTAACAGAAACTCTTTAACGCACCAGTTATGTGAGTTTTCCAATTGGGCAAACCCTCCTGCTTGCTTAGAATTTTGCGTAACAAACTCTCCCAGTGCTTTGGAGTAAAGCCACAAGACTGAAATGAAATTAAAATGCAAAAAAATTAATTAACTGTTATAAGAAGTCTATTACCGCTCAAAACTCCCTATTTCCCAAAAAAAAATTAGACCACATGACTTAATTCAACTTTCGATGAATTTATACCTCTCGCAGCCCCCCGGCCCACCCCCCCGCTGCCCAGACGGACCAGGACCAAAGGAAGGAGACGGGGCGGACACATTACGAGCCGAACGCTCTCCAGCCAGCAACGGACAGGAGGGTTAGCTGTAACAGTCTTGTCCTTGCTCGCTCTGCTGAACAGTCCCGCACCACGTTTCGACGGGCGTCATTTGTTCGGTTTGTGGCGAGTCGACGCCCGTGACGCTTTCAGTCGCTGTTTGTTTTCCCACTTTCGTACGTTAAGACCTGCACGTTTGTGAAATTTGGTTGTCATAAAATAAAAATTAAATCAAAATACCAAAATCAAATTAAATTAATATCAGCTGTATTGGTGCCCTGTTCCTCTTCCCTTTTTTTTGGCTACGCTTTCTCTACTCCACCCCTTCCCTCCCTGCTTCGCCGTTTCCCCACACCCTTTCTCCCCCCCCCCCCCTGCCTCCCTGCGTCGCCCCCCGCCCCCTGCCCCCGCTTCGCGCCCCCCTCGCCTCTCCCCCGCCCTTTTTTCGCGCGCCCCCGCTCCCCCGTCCGCCCCCGCTCCCTTTTCGGGCGCCGCCACCTTACTTCCCTCCCTACCCTTCTCCTCTCCCCCGCTTCCCCCCCCGCCGCTCCCCCCCCCGTTGGCGCCGTCTCTCCCGCCCCTCTTCCCCCCCGCTCTCCGCGCGGCTCCGCCCCGTCGTCCCCCGCCCCGCTCGCCGCCCCGCCGCTCGCGGCGCGCCGGACGCGGCGCGCGCGGCGCCGCGGCGGCGCCCTATTTTTGTCGGCCCCTGCCTTTTCTGGCTTTTCCCGCGGCGCGTTTAACCTCTCGCCTCTCACCCTCCCCCCCGCCGCCCCCCCCCGGTCCCGCCTTAGTTAATTTTTATTCAAGATAGAGCATTCGGCCCTATTTCATGTGAAAGAATAAAGAAAGGCCGCGCGGTCTGAATTCACGCTGTCTAATTTCCCACTGAGTATGTCTCCTTTCCTTATAAGTATAATATAATTGGTTTGTTCATGAGTAAGTGAACAAAAATAAGTTGTTCCCTTAACCGAACAAGTACACATGTTCTTCTTCAATTGTGCTTTTTTGTTAAGGGACTCTTGTTCATTGACTATTGCTCAGTGACTCTTGTTCAATGACTCTTGTTCAGTGACTTTTGTTCAGTGGCTCTTGCTCAGTGACTGTTCTCTCTGTTCAATTACTGACTTCTCAGTGACTGTTCACTCTATTGTTCGTTCTTGTTCAGTGAGTCTTTGCTGTTTTTAAATGTGTGGGAACTCTGTATAAAGCAACTCCCTGGAGTGGCAGTCTCAACTGTTGTCTTTACTTTAGTAGTTAAGTACACCTAATTCTGTTTTTCCAGAAAAAATCGTGTAAAAAAGAAAGACACGGAGTTGTTCATAGAAGATAAGGGGATGGGTTCCAAATCCTTCAACCTTCAATAAAAATTAAAATAAATACATTAATGCATGAATGTACAGTTTATTACAAGAAAACAGAAGAGAATTCATTTTTGAAAGTAAAAGTATGACTAATATACATTTTTTGTAGACCGTCTTAAGTCAAAACCGTGTAAAAAAAGACCGTGTAAAAACAGAATTCTCAGATAACATACATTTTTGTTTCGTCACAATGCTTCATATGAATAGAAACACTAGTGTCTTATTTAAAAGTGCCGAAATAAAATGTATGTCATCTGAGAATAGGCCTTAAATCAAAAAGTCTCGAAACAACTGAGCATCTGAACAACAGAATATAAGAACAACTAAACAACAGAAACAACTGAGCATCTGAACAACAGAATATAAGAACAACTAAACAACAGAACACCAGAAGAACAGAACACCTTTAGAACAGAACAATCGAATGATTGGAGTCAATTGACTTATATTGAAAAAAAAATAAAAAAATCAGTGAAATGAACCTTTACCCAACTCTAAAGTAGAACGTAATAAAAGTCTGGCAAGGTGATAAGGTGACCGTGTCTACATGCTTTTGCTCGAATAATTTTAAATTACTTACAGCTAAATTCGAACCACACTATAGTCAATTCCTATTATATGATTAGTACTACCACATTTGAGGTATCAGATCAAGGATATATATATATTCTTTATAGCAGCTGTGGGCATGAAATTTAAGTTTGGGAGCAGTCCAACAATAACAGAAAACGAGAAGGCAAAGTTAACTTCGACTGTGCCGAAGTGTTAATACACTTGCAAATACTCACTCCAACGATAGAATATATTAAGGATATAAATATCAAATATTAAAAAAAAACATTAAGAAACTGGTTGTTGAAACTGAGGGACTAGTTTGCGTAGAAACAGACAGACGGACGGACAGATAGCTTAATCGACTCAGCTCGTCGTCCTGATCAAGAATATATATTGTTAATGGTGTCGGAAATGAATATTTCTATGCGAAAAAAAACTTCTTCTGGGCAAAATTAAAATCTTTATGAGCGACGCTCGAGTCTAGCAGCCGGCAATCAGACCAAGTCTCGGTCGCACACAAAGCATGTATTTTGTTTTTGCGGCCGTCTGCTTGTTTGAAATGTCGCCAGAACTGCATTATTTTATTTTTGTTATTTTTTTAAATTGCGTAAATTACGAAAATAACTCTCGAAGCTATTGGAGCAATTGTAAATAAGGGTCGGATATGGTTAAATTTGGCTGTTATATACATTTGCACAAACAGAGGTCGCATTTAACTGTCAACAATTATTTTCGTTCTGCTCTGGACATAACAGAGACAGCAAAATTTTAGGCCCAACAGGGTTTTTTCACTGCAAAAACAGTTCAGTCACTGCGCTCGCGCACTCTGTTCGGTGGCTTTCGGTTGATTAAAGCACTGATCTTTTAAACAGAGTCCAGGCTCTTTTTCGTCAGTTGCACAACGAAACTGTATTGGTGTGCGAATAAAATGCGAAGCAAAGCGGCTTTGACCTATCTCGTTGAAGGCTAGGCAGCCACTGATTAACTTTGCGGATTTTCTTACTCTCTTTGCGAAGGACTCGGAATGTGTTTGGCTGAGTTCAGCCCTCAGTGGATATGGTAATCTCTCGCACATGAAATGAAGAGAGAGCAAAATTAAAGGCGATCATGTTCTCTTTTGCTTTTTGGTTGCAACTTGTGACCAACGAGGAACAAGCTCGCTGAGATTCGGAGCTGCTGAGCAAGCAGGCTCGTGTACGCTCGTTTGAGCGAATTGATATTTTTTCCTCACAAAAGAAGAAAGAGAGATTTGACAGTGCTCAACCTGAAATGGCTTAATGGAGAATCAATTGCGATTCAAACGTTGTTTGAAAAGCAGCAGAAGGCACTTTTTGGATCAATTACAGTCCAAAAGAGGAACGAAAGAAGTGACAATATTATTGACGTGTTATCGATGCTACTAGAGAACGTTCAAAATTTTCAGAATTTTTTTTCCACTACAAAAATGATTACCACTTCAGGGCATTGTCGACAGATGATTTTCTGGCAGAAAATTTTTACAATCAATTGTGACTATGTGTTTTTACATTGGGGCCGTAACGAGGCCGTAAGCAAAAATGCCGTAAGGCAGTCGTAGGGCAATTTTTTCATTATCAAAGCAACAACTCGTAAAGAATCAACAGAAAATTTTAAATATATAACATATTTTGTAAATGTGAATTAGTGGATATTGAGAGAGCGAAAGCGATAGACCCGAATGACTAGCGCATTAATTATAAGTCATCTATATGTTCTGGATAGTATAGCGCTGGGATAGTTAAAATAAAAATTACTTTTATAAAAATTACTTTCAAAGATATGAATGAAAATTAAGCGGATCAAAAAGAAGAAGTCAGAAGCCATTGAAAATTATACATATTTATGCTCAGCTACCAATTGTAGAATTGAAATCAGAGTCTCAAGATGTGGATAAGGAATTACTGATGACTCCATTGCCATCCATGTGTAGCCCAAGAACAAAGTAAAAAATTGATTAAAATCGTATGATGATGGCGTGTAATATGCAAAGAATATGTGGAAAGAAATACCTAAAACAAACTGCAGCACATTAAAATCTTCTAAGTTTTTTAATCCAGAAATTTTTAAAAAATTTTATTATTTCTTTAATATAATAAACAATTAAACTGACATTTTTCCATCTTTTATAAATTGACTCAGCTAATGCTTTTCTTTTCCACTGCACGACTTTGGATTGGGTTAGGAAGATTGGACTTAAATATTTCTCCACACAGTTGAGCAGGACTCCTTTAAAATGTTATACACACTTGCTATGACACACAAAATATGCACCAATAGTTCGGTACCCGGACGCCCTAAAGTATAGAATTCTATGGCAAGCCTTTTCAACAGGCGTCTTTTCTGGTCATTTGGGGTAGCTTCTCAAGAAAATTAAAAAAGATTTGTGCTTTATTTTGGGTGCTTCCTTCATCAATAGCATGCGTGCCGTCGACTCTGCTTGTATACAGCTATTGCACGTTTATCCTCGTCGTTGGACACATACTGAATGCGTTCGATTAGGTTCTGGGCCTGAGCAATATTATTTTCATTTACACACATTTTATAAAAATGTGAAAACACACAATTGTAACTGTCAAAGCTGAGTTACGGCACTTTTGTTTGTTGTGCTTAATGTAAACACTTTTTTAGCCTTAGCTTGGTGCAGTGCCTTACGGCTTCAGTGTAAAAACACTATAACGCATTAATAATAAGTAAGTTACTTGTTTCCATGAATAAACACTAAATACAAAAACTGATATATTCAGAGGTGTTTCGAAAATATATTCGAACCAAAATCTATTACATAACTAATTCTCGATGTCACTGAAAACTTTGTCGATTGGTTTCAAACCTCTCGTGTTTATGGATGTAATTTTACCTGTTTTTTTTTCTTGTTTGTGATTTCCTTACCTTTCCATACTGCCACAAATAGGCGGGACAAAAGCTCAGCATATAATTGATGGCCAAATTCTTGGGTAATATGATAACCAAAAAACTATCAATGCCCATTAAATGTGGAGTTTTTTGTATAAAAGCCAGAAATTCCGTTATTATCTCACGATCCACTTTGCTGGAGGCCAATAAACTTTGTATCTTCAGGGTCAAGGTCAACAGCTCATTGTGCCAGCTAATGAAACGCACTTCAAATTCACCCTCATCCTTATTGGGATAACTAAAGTCAGCCCTCTCGAAGGGCGGCAAACGATTCAAATATTGTGGCCGTTCCAATAGACAGGGTATGGGTCTGATATACGATTTAATATGACGTTCATATTCATCACCCTCCGACAGCTTATAGTCCGGTATATATGGCACATAAATCAATTTACCCGATAGAGGATAATGCGGATTTTTCATATTTGGCTTGGGGCAGTAATTGGGTGCCATGCCCACCATATAGGATACGCATTCCATACGTAAATTTAGAAAATCTTCACGACTTGATTGCTGTTCCACATCAGCTGACTGAAGATCGGTAATGAGATCACTTAGAGCCTTCAGACGACCCATATACATGCGAAATAGGATTTTCAGACCTTTTAGGTTAATGGCAATTTGATCATCTTCGGGTAGGGGTTGCGATAGCGAGGCATTTGAATTACGCTTTTGAAAGGGTGAAAGGGAAGGCTGATCCTGCAATTGATCATAGACAATTCTCTGCTGTCTACCAGTTAGGGATAAACTTAGAGATCTATCCTCGCCTGAACTGGATAAAGAGTGATTATCCGCTTCACTGTGTAAAGAGGGAGCACGAGAGCTGCTACATTCCTCATCATAATCATCATCCAATTGTGGTGGTGTTTGTGAACGAATTTCATGTGGTTGTTGGAATGAGGTAACATCAAAGAGATCATAGTAGTAGACCTGGAGTATATTGACGAAAACCTTTTGTGAGGTTTGATAACCCTTTTGGCCTATATGCGAGGCTATATAGTTGAGAAACAATTGAAGTAGCACATCCAAGGTAAGTGTATGTTCCACACAGAGAGCATGTATAAAGGCATCACTAATGGCCTCAATAAGAGCTGGTTGTTCATTGGCCAGCAAAATGGTTTCACAAAAATCCGAGAAAGAAACTATGGCATTTGGTGTGGGCGTGCCAGGTGTTTTGCTGCTCTTCGATTGGGTACGTCGAGATTTTTTGCCTCGCTGTTTAGTGGATGCTGGCGATTGATCCGGTTGACGTCGCTGATATATAATCGTGCTGTCATCAAAGAGCACATTCTTATGCTTGATTAAAGCTGTGGCTAAAGAACGTCTGGTGGATTTGGCTATGACTTCTTGAGCCAGCAAATAGTTAGACATGCGACAGGCGGTGACAGCCAGCAAAAGATTCTCCTGGGGGGAACTGCAAAGGAGTCGAAATTGATTAAGAAAATATATACAGAAAAATGTTGAACTTTACTCACAGCTGATTCAAGTACTTTAAATAGTTGATTAACTCTCCACTCATTGAATCTGCCACCACGGGTGAACTTAGCATTATTTGGGGTATATCCACGGGAGAGTGTTTGATGAACATGTTAAGAAATTCCAAGGAAAGTGGCACCTGCTTGTAACCTTGCTGTAAAACGCGAGCAGGCGTAAAATATGGTCTCACAGTTTGATGCAAAAATGAGGATTTCAAACGATCCGTGCCCAAACTGAGAAGGAACAGTTTGACCGTATAGATGAGGCCCACCAGTTGAGTGGTTTCCACTGACTCTTCTTTATCAATAAACTGATCGATATAGTTGTTGTAAATGTCCACCAGTTGAAGTTGACACATTTTATAGAAACCGGTGGCTTGCAAATAGACTTCTTGCTTAATGGATCTGAAAAAAATAGAGAGAAAGAGTTAAAGTCGGACCTGCTCAAGTTCAATATACACTTAGGGAAAGTTTTATTTAATGTCCAGCGTAATTATTTGTTTTGGCTAGAACCAGGGTATAATACCGTAACCGGAACCGGAACCGTTAACCGAAATAAACCGTTTAAGTTCAGGTACCGTTATCGAAACCGTTACCGATATTTAAATTTTTTTGAGAACCGAAACCGTTATAATAGGAACCGAAAGAACCGGACACTATACCGAAACGCTAATACCGGTATTTTTCGTTTCTTATTTGTTTATGTATTTCACGGTAATCATACCGCCCTTTGTCATCATTAAAAAATTTATTTCAGACTATGTTTCTATAATAAGACAGCTTTTCAAAGCATTCAGCTTTCGAGCTTTTTAAATGTGTTTCTATCTATGAATGATTTTCCTGAAACAAGTTTTTATGTCATCTGGAAAGAGACCTTAAAGAATAATCACAATCAAATTCTCTTTTTTAAGATATAAAAAACTGAAACTAAAAATTCTAAAAAAGTAAAAACATTTCTTCCAAGTCTAAGTTTCTAAGTCCTAAAACCCCTTGAATATATGTTAGGAAAATGCTAATATAAATTTTAGAACTATAGTTTCTGGATTTAAATCGAATTTCGACCTAAAAAAAATTCTTTTAATATTATAAAAAATGTAATGAAGGGAAATGCTAAGGCAGATTTTACGTTTTAATATGTTTCAGTGTTTTTTAGAGATGAGAAACCCATTTGAGTATTTTACCGATTATGGTATATAGTATAGTAAATGTTCAAATCTATCCAAATCGCTAAACATCTCTATCTAGATCAGTTTCCTGAGAAATGGCCACAAGGCGAGTTTGTCTGGGCGACATAAGAATAGAGAAGTCCTTTATTCTAGGTTGTTTTTTCTGAGTGTAGCGATACCACTCGAAGCGTGGAAATTGTTCGTTCAAAAATAAAAAAATGGCGAGAAATCGGTATATTTGAAAGAAAAAAAAGATTTGTAATATGGCGTATTATTAGAACACAATTTTTTAGTTCTATTACATCCCTTAATAATTGAATTAAAAAATTGTGTTCTAAGAATATGACAAATTTAAAACTTTTTTAAAATATACCGATTTCTAGACTTATTTTTATTTTTAGACGAACAATTTCGCTAAACGCTTCTCTTCGCGCTTCCTGTGGTATCCATTAACAAAAGACCTTAAATTAGGTAATTCTGTCATATTTTGACGCCCCGACAAGCTCGCCTTAAGACTGATTTCTTTTTCTATCTTGTAATCTTACAAATAACAGAGTAAAATGTAAGTTTAGTTTAAATTTGTATTGTTAAATCTTTCTAAAGAACAGAAAAATATTTCTGAATTATGGTTCGATATAATTAGCGCCAAAATACTCAAGGGAGAGCTGATTAAACAGCTCTAATAACGCTTTAAAACAGTTGGAAACATTTTTCGATATATAGGAAATAATATTTTTAATAGCAGAATAAGCATAGTTACTAGTTTGCTATTTAATATACAGTGTGCGTAATATATATAAAGAATATGTCAAATACTATTTTACATGTTTAATTGTTGTTCACCATGGGCACAATTGCGATCTGATTGCAAAAATTTAATGGGACCTCCTTATGTTAAATACAGCAAATAAACTGGTGTTATAGAAAAATAATATCACCGCGAAAAAATAATTCAATCATCATTTTTCGAGCAAAGTTTTCGTAATAAAAATCTGCAAAAATATTTTCAGAACTGTATTTTTAACACTTACAACATATATTTCACCCAAAAAAATCGTTCAATAGGTTCTTGAGAAAAAACTGTATGATTAGGAGACTCAAATTTTGGGAGAGTGTCTTTCTTATAGATGGTAATCAAACATTTTAATTTGGTGCTGATAACCGCTGGGGCAGTTCTCCTATGCCTATTCTGCTATGCCCTTTGGGAGCTAAATATTATTTCTAAAAATTATATTAAAATTTCTCTAACATTTATATATTTTAAGGAGGATTTTTCTAAGACTTTGAAATTCTTTACATATAGTTAGAGGGTTTATATTTACCGAAGAATACTTTTCCGCTGTTTAGAAATTATATTTCTATATCTAAAAAAAAAGAATTTGATTTTTGTTTTGCTATAAGGGCGAATTTAAAAAATGTAAGACTTTTTTCCGAGTGACTATATTGCCATTTTACCAGTGGCGGATCGATAAGTAATGATGATTAAAATATATGTCTTGAAGGTCCGAACAATCTATTTTTAAAATTGTGGGAGATATGAGGTATTTTTCAAATTGCGGGGGCGGTAACTCTACTATCGTTTATCTGATCGGGAATTGATGTACGGCGGATCGATAAGTAATGATGATTAAAATATATGTCTAGAAGAATAAAATAATTTATCTTCAAAATCGTGGAAAATATGCGATGTTTTTCAAATTGGCGGGGTGGCAACTCTACTATTGTTCATCTGATCGAAAAATAATGTTTGGTGGGTCGATAAATAATGATGAATGGAATTATTCTCTAGAAGGTCCGAACAAGCAGGCTTCAAAATTGTGGGAGATATGAGATATGCCTGTTACATACATTTGCACAAACTCAGTATACCCTTTTTACTCTTCAAGTATCGGTTATAAAGAGTGCATAAGAAGGAACCAAATCTTACCTTATAGAAAAATCCGCCAGTGTTCTGCAATTGGCCATAAACATTTTTCTCAACAGTTGCTCCCGCTCTGCCGTCAATCTCTCGCCTTGCAGTGTTAGACTTAGTCTCAGCATAACATGTGCCTCCTCCATTAGATCATAGAAATTTGAGCTACTAGCACTGCGATATGAATCGGCTATACCCTCAAGATCTTCAATAATATGTTCCACACGTGGTACCTCTAGATTATACAAAGTCCACTCATTGGGCACACTTGTAGAATGATTAGCACTGGAGCTTCTTAAGAGACTGCTATGCTTGGCCTTGGCCTCGGCCAGCAAACGGGAGGCTATATTTCTTTTAGTTGTGGTGGATACCTCACCCATGCTCCGACGCTTGTGTAAATCCAGAGCAGCATTGGTAATCAATGCCAACTGTTCCCGATTGACACAAACAAATTGCACATGCATAAAGGCCGCCAAACCAATGACCGCAATGGGAGAGCTTATTTCGGGTGAAGATTCCTCTGGAAAAATACCACCTAGAGTGGGATATTCAAAGCGATTGTGAAATAGCTTATGTCCCAAACGAGAGGTATGAGTTTCCACTGATTCCGAGGTCACCGCATAGATCACATAGTCATTGATATAAACCTGCAGTACCGGAGCTGTAAAGCTATAGCTGGCAATGGGTTTCTCATTCTCACTATACCATTTGCCCTGGGCCGAGAATTGATACAGATAGCCATCCACACTGCTGGCCAAAAGCAGGCTATGTCCTATGCATCTCTGATGCTGGGAGGATTTTAGGGTTCTACGATTGACATGCTTAAAGGTGGTCACCGCACTGGGTATCTGCTGATTACCCATATCATATTCATCCTCCTCCTCCACAGTTTGATTACTTCGCTGGTAGATGGCCTTAAGATCCATGCAGCGCAGTATGTCCAGCATGCGCGATTGCGGCTCTGAGGTCTTCATGCATATCTGCAGTAATTTACGTATATCATATTGCACCGAGGCATCCTCTAGATGCTTGGAACCCGCTATGCCACGCACATTCATGGCCTTGGCCTCATTGACTAGCTTAATTTTGATATCACCCGCTCTCTGTGGGCTTATGGTAATATCTTGAGTATCATCTGTGGCACGCACACTATTCTCACTCTGATCCCATTGCGAGCGCAGTTCGGGTTCAAATTCTCGACCATAGGCATTATTAACCAACTTGGCCACATTAAAATCCAACGGTGAGCGTCCCGGTACTGCTCCATTTAGATTAAGATTCAATTTCCCACTGCTTGACGACTGCAGCGAATCACTTTCACAACTCTGTTGACTATGCGTGGAGCTCACTCCTCCCCCACTGGGTGCACTCGCCTTGCTGCCCAAACTCAAGGACTCCGACAAAGGTTCATCTCCTCCATAATCATTATCCAAGCAGCTTTCTTCCCTTACTTTACTGGCCAATGCATCTATCACCTTGAAGGCCACACAATATCGATGACTTAGACAGGCAATGACATTCTCCGCCAAACATAAACGCGTCGGTACAAAATTCAATTGTACAAAGAATTTAAATGGCAAAAAATCAATGAACGCAAATCGCGGCTGTGTATTCTCATGCACACACTGGGTATATTCGTACAGGTATATGCGATCCCGGCTGCTCACTATTATGTTACCCGATTGCTGGCAACACTGCACCAGCTCGGGCGGACTACGCAAGGGTAATTCAATCACATCGATACTCTCGATTAGCGGCGTTTTTGGTGTCGTCATCGAGGCAATCCGTATGGTAATGGGCAGCTCATTGAGACGACTGTCGGGAAATTTCCAAAAATTAGCATAAATGCGTACAAACATTTTGGTATCATCCTCAGAACAAACGGTATTGCTATTGCTGCTCGAAGTGCAGCTAATGGTAGAGGATGAGTGCACAGGACTGCCGGCTTGCTCTTTCTCCAGAGTCAGCAGGTATTTGCCTGGAATGGAGGAGAAAGTAAGAGTAATTAAATTGATGTTAAAGACATTCCTTGGAACGTAGATTGAATAATTTTAATCTTTATCGGTTAGGCCGAAATAATCTACAAGAATCCCCACCCAAAGATGTGTAAAAATAAAAATAGTTTCAGAACCAGGGATTAATTCCGAATCGAATATCGGTTCCGGTACTGGTTCCGGTACGTACCGAAATGAGAGTTTCGGTTAAAGGTTCTATTTCAATTTTCGGATCCGATATGGTACTCAGATTTCTATTTCGGTATACCGGTACGTACCGGTACAAGTTTAATTTTTTTAATATTAAATTTATCTGTAACTATATTAAGATATCAAAAATAGAAGGCTAACATCGGCTATGCCGATGTTTTAAATACCCTTGCAGTTTTTGAAAGGCGCTACCATTGATGAAAAAAGTTTTTCTCACTAGAATTAGTTTTTAGACCGATCGTTCCTATGACAGCTATATGCTATAATCATCCGATTCCGATAAATTTTTTTAAAATTGTGTGGAAGTATAGAAAACTAATATATACCACGATTAGTGATGCTACGATGGAAAACAAAAAAGTTTTTCTCACTAGAACTAGTTTTTGGACCGACCGTTTATATGGCAGTTATATGCTATAGTCATCCGATTTTGATAAATTTTTCCAGAATTGTGTGGAATCATATAAAATTAATATATACTACGATTGGTGACGCTACGATGGAAAACAAAAAAGTTTTTCCCACTAGAACTAGTTTTTGGACCGACCGTTTTTATGGCAGCTATATGCTATAGTCATCCGATTTTTATAAGTTTTTCAGAATTGTGTGGAAGCATATAAAACTTATATATGCCACGATTGATAACGCTACGATGGAAGACAAAAAAGTTTTTCTCATTAGAACTAGTTTTTGGACCGATAGTTCCTATGGCAGCTATAAGATATAGTCATCCGATCCGGCCGATTCCGACAAATTTGCAGCGTATTTGTATTTAAAGACTTTTTGCAAAGTTTGGTCAAGATAGCTTCAAAACCGAGGGAGGAGATAGCATAGAAACAGACGGTCAGACGGACAAGGAACGGAAATGAACTCAGCTCGTCATGCTGATCAAGAATATATATACTTTATGTGGTCGGAAATGCTTCCTTCACTGCGTTAAAAACATCGTGACAATTTTAATATACCCTGCAAGGGTATAAAAAAATGTATTAATGTAATAGAAAAAAAACGGGTGTCATAAGAACATGCCACTTAAAAACGTGTTTTTTTGTAAACATACTGATTTCTAGAACAACCTAGAATCAAGGAATTCTCTATTCTTAGGTCGCCCCAAAAAACTCGCTTTAGGGCTATTTCTTATAAAGCTGAATAAATATTTCTTAATAAAATCTCCGCCAAAAATTGGGATCTTTAGCGATTTCAAAAGATTTGAGGCCATACTATAAAACTACGGTCCAATATAGCTCATAATACTCTGGTAAAATTCTCAAAGGGCTATATAAGCTCTAAAAAACACAAAAACAGAATGAAACACAAAATCTGCCTTAGCTTTTCCTTACATTACATATTTCGAAATACCAAAAAAAAAATTTTATAGAGCATAATTTGATTCAAATCCAGAAACTTAATTTCTAAAATTTATATTGTAATTTTTCTAACAATTCTATATTTAAGCTAGGTACTGAGGGCGTTCGAATTTTCCTTGAAGGAATTCGCCATATATTCCTTAAGTGGATTGCAAATCACAGTGTGACCAGATCGAACAGAAAATTACGCCGAAAATTAAATTGTTTTTTTTATTTTTCACCGATTTGGGGCTATTCACACTGCTCGAACACCTGTTTTTGTTTTTGCAGCTTCTCGCGAACAACAACTTAGCAAAAATGCAATCACTTTGCTTCCAAACAGTATTGAAAATATTTTTGCAACTGCAATGGCGACTATTAAATTTGCATACAATAAAACACAATTTGAATTACAAAAAACACTTAATTTGTTGTGCTTGCCAATTTTAGTAAGCAATTCAAACCCGCTGATCATTTGTGATGTCCCATTAACCTTTTTTTGTCTAATCTCCATCAATCACAGCCACTTTTCCCACTTAACTTACATTTTGCAGTCAATTTTGGTTTGGCGCTAAATTTGAAATTAACAACTGACACATTTATACATACATATTTAAAAGCTGCACAATAATTCCTCAATCTCAATCAATCTCCACACAATCTATTGATATGGCAACTCTGGAACTTGCTTGTGTGTATTACTTGGCCTTCGCAGTACCCAACAGATGAATGAGTCAAGGAATAATTCATTAAGAAATTTTTTTTATATGCGATTTGACAGCTCAAGGAAAATTCGAACACCCTTTAAGGGAGAATTTTTTCTAAGAATTAGAAATTCTTAACATTTAATTAGAGGGATTATATTTTCGAAAGAAATGTATTTCCACTATTTAGAAAATGTTGTTTCTATATCTTATATATCTTAAAAAGTGAGTTTGATTCTGTTTATTCTTTCAGGAGAATTTCTAAAATGTAAGACGCTTTTTACCAGTTGAAATATAAATTTGAAATAAATAATACCGGTATTTGCGTTTCGGTATGGTTCCTGTTTTTTTCGGTTCCTATCATAACGGTTAACGGTTTTCGGTTCTCAAAAAAATTTTAATATCGATACCAGTACGTGGCTTTAAACGGTTTAATTCGGTTAACGGTTCCGGTTACGGTATTATTCCGTCGCACAGGCAGTTGTGACGCTTCGGAAAGAATAACAAAAACAAAATGCATGCAGTTCCGGTGCTAGATCAAAACAAGCAAACGACAAGACTTGGGCAGACAGACGTATATAAACACGTATTTTTAGGTCATGAAAATTCCGACATTCGATGATCTTGGGTTAAGCGACCAAAAATAGACTGAATTAATGGATGTAACTATAAAAGTCTTGACTCAGGAGTTTTTCTGCTTTCGTGGAACTATATGAAACACATTGAGTTCCTGGAGACAGAAAATTTGTCTAAGAGATATAGCCACAAGTTCGAAATATCTGTAAGAGAGTACGAGCGGAGGAATTTCTGTTTTCTTCGACTTCTTTGGGGCACAAACAGTAGAACAGACTTCACCTTTTTTTTTTTACAAATACAGCCAAGGTTCACGCATTCTATGGATACCTTTAGACTAGCAACACACAACAACAACAATTTTTACTTGTTGGTAAACGGTTCACCTATTCTAGAATATCTTAAAAAGCGATTCAGATTCACTCTCGAATCACTCATAAAATTTAAAGGCCTCTTTCTAAATGACATAAAACTTATTTTGGCACGTTACTTCAAATGAATAGAAACTTTTTTGAAAAGAGCTGAATGCTTTTGAAAAGCTTTCTTTTTTATGTGAAGCATAGTGCCGAAATACATTTTTATTTGGAATGAAGCCTTTACCAACGAATCCATGGTTCGCGGACTATGACCATTTGAGTACTAGCAATTGTCTTAGAACAGTGGTCGGCAAACAATATAATCACATTATAGCTTAAGTATGTGTGTGTTCCGCTTGCACGCAGAGTTGACAGGTATATTTTGCATGTCTAAACATCGCTGCGCATTTTTCAAACAGAATTGATAGGGAAGTGACGAATACTGCCTTAAAACAGCATTCTACAATGAATATTCCTTTTTTTCTCTGCCAATATTTTCAAACTTGACACCTGGAATCGTCGTAGAAACGAGTACTCTGGGGACCTTCTAATTCGTAAGCTAGTTTCATCGGCAAAAAAAGGGTTTCTAACCATTTTTTTTTTCAATTTTTAAAATTGGGAAGGGGATGTTTAATACTTTAAGATACAATAATGATCTATCTTTAAAAAAATGATTCCTTGATGTGACAAGACTTTACATACAGCAAAAATAACGTGTTTTTGCACTTTAAGGTTAGAATATCTCAAAAATTCGGACTTCAGATTCGGATTCAGCACTCCAAAAACCTTCGAAAATTACAGTTTGGATTTTCGTTAAAAAAATTCAATTTAATTTTGTCGGCCTGGGTTATTGAAGTTTTACTCTCAGAGTCTGCTGATAAAATCACCGTCAATATCCAAAAATAAAGTATTTACTTTTTGTCACAATTTTACTTTCACTTTCAACTTACCCGCCTCGCAGTAGATCAATTGTACCACTTCACCCACTGTGGCCAAAGTGTGCCTGACCGGCAGGCGTTCATCATTTGTCCCTGCTGCTGCCGTTGCTCCGCCAATAGCATCTCCACCTCCAGCGATTTCTTCGTGCTCCTCCTCCACATTTTCCTTATCGCCTTCATCCTCCAACTGCTGCTGCTGCTGCTGGTGCTGCTTTCCACCAATGTCATATATCTCAATGAATTGCTCTGCACTGCTGATGGCTATCCGATTGTTGCCAATCAAACTGGCAGCCAGAATATCGCCATTTAAAGCATACGTCTGTTGCCTGGCAAAGTTATAGGCCTGCAATATCTTCACCATAATGAATCACTGTAAGCACAAAAGGATAGATATTTTATTTATATTTCAACAATTTCAAATACAACGCCCCGGAATACTAAAGAGTGACTTCATCGCTAGACGCACTGAGACTGTCTGGTGAATCAGTCAGCTAGCGCCAACAAATTCTGAATGTGGGAGGGGGTTTTGAGTTAGCTCAGTCAAGTGGTTGCTACTGTATGGGCATGTCCCAACCATTAACATAATTGTGCCTTTATGCTGGTCAAAGAGAGAAAAATATGAGCGAGCGGATAAAAAAAAAAAGAAGAGATATAGAGAAGGGATGACAATACTGAGGTCAGGGCTAGAACTAGCCGTGCGGGAGATTAGTTAAGGTTAGTGTTGAATTAAGGCACTCAATTTAAATGTGAATTGAGGAAACTCTCTAGGCAAATCTTAAAGCATGATTATTTATAATTATTAGGGGTATTTGTGCAACATTTTGAAGTGGAATTATTAAAAGAAGCTTTTGAGTGATCTAGTTTAAAGCCATTCAATTCATACAATTTATTCAATTTGCCAACAAACGAAAAATCTTTGAGCTTTCTATATTCTTTTGCACAACGAGAATAATTTAACTTACAGCCTTGTTCTCAATTCCACTTCCACAAAATTTTTGTGATTTCAAATCGGTTTTTGCACCAAATTTGGTCTCCAAATCACAAAAATTTTGCGGAAGTGGAATTGAGAACATGGCTGTAAATGTTTTTATCAACGTTTCTATAAAGGTCACAGGAACAGTCTTAATAAATCCTTCTAAACAGCGAAACTATTTTGAAATTTTCCTTACCTAAAATTAGCCGCAGTTCCGTCAAAAATAGATCTACTTTAATGATATTTTGCGTTTTGGACAGACTTAAACTTGTACTTAAAAAAAAATACATTTCGGGAACCTCAAAGCGGTATAACAGCCCTAAAAACGATCTATAACAATCAAACCTGCCGCAGCTCCGCCAAAAAAGAGCTATTTTGTTGATATATTGCTTTTTGGATATATCGGAACTAGTTCTTTAAGAATGCGATCTTATGTAACCCTAAATACGGCCATAAAATACTGCTTTTGGCCCTTAACGAGGTAGAACAGACCTAAAAACGCTCTCAATAGAATCACTTACCAAAAATCAGATGTAGTTTTCACATAAATAAAATGTCATAATATAAGAACCAGGGAGTCAAACTGTAACCTGAACCGGAACCGAATACAGACAAGAACCGATTTAAATTTAGAACTAGAACTATTACCGGCATCAATATTTTGCATTTTAGGCCTCTTTCCAGATGACATAAAAACTAATTTTGGCACAATTCTTCATATGAAAAGAAACACTTTTTAAAAGCTTTGAAAAGCTGTTTTATTTATATAAAGCATAGTGCCGAAATAAAGTTTTATTCCATCTGGAATGAGGCCTTTTTGGAGAACCGGTACTCAAGAAATTTTTAGTTCCTATTTTTTTTTTATTTACAAAAGAAACAATCGAATAATTGCATCAAATGGGCTTAACATAACGGGAGGGTCAAATTGTGATCGATAACTTTACTTTACGGAACTGTATACTGAATACTTTTTATACCCTTGCAGAGGGTATATTAAAATTGTCACGATGTTTGTAACGCATAGAAGGAAGCATTTCCGACCACATAAAGTATATATATTCTTGATCAGCATGACGAGCTGAGTTCATTTCCGTCTGTCCGTCCGTCCGTCCGTCTGTCTGTCCGTCTGTTTCTATGCTATCTCCTCCCTCAGTTTTGAAGCTATCTTGACCAAACTTTGCAAAAAGTCTTTAAATACAAATACGCTGCCCATTTGTCGGAATCGGCCGGATCGGATGACTATATCATATAGCTGCCATAGGAACGATCGGTCCAAAAACTAGTTCTAATGAGAAAAACTTTTTTGTTTTCCATCGTAGCGTCACCAATCGTGGTATATATAAGTTTTATATGCTTCCACACAATTCTGGAAAATTTTTCAAAATCGGATGACTATAGCATATAGCTGCCATATAAACGGTCGGTCCAAAAACTAGTTATAGTGAGAAAAACTTTTTTGTTTTCCATCGTAGCATCACCAATCGTGGTATATATTAGTTTTATATACTTCCACACAATTCTGAAAAAATTTATTAGAATCGGATGATTATAGCATATAGCTGCCATAGGAACGATCGGTCTAAAAACTAATTCTAGTGAAAAAACTTTTTTGTTATCAATGGTAGCGCCATTCAAAAATTGCAAGGGTACTTAAAACATCGGCGTAGTTGATGTTAGCCTTCTATTTTTTCTCTTCCAGTTACACAAGTAAAATAAACACATTCGTTTTCCAAAGACATAATCTAAAGAATATAACTAATTTCTGTCGAATAAAGTTTGAATACTATCGTACATATGTGTATGTAGGTTGCTACCCACTTGATTATATCTTCGGATTTAAAGCATATTTTAATTATTCCGATATACCAAAATAAAAACCAAGGTACCAGTTCGAAAACAAATACCGAAATAAACGAGAACCTAAACAAAACCTTTTACGGAAACACAAGTTTCATAAGTACCAGAACCGAAAACGAATTACGATTCGGTTTGATTCCCTGATTAGAGCAAAAAATTGTTGAAATTATAAATAATATTTCAAAACTTGATAGTGAAATTTGATTAAAATCAAGAAATTTCATTTCTTAAATTTATGTTGACAATTTTTGAACATTTCTATATTTTAGAAAGGATTTTTCTAAGACTAATTAACCATTTTCATTGAGTTAATGAATTTTTTTAGAAATAGCTTTTCTAGTTATTTCAAAATTGTTTAGCACTAGAGCTGGGTCATAAGCTGTTATATTGTTTTTATATTAGGTTTTATATTCGATTTGCTAGTACCTAGTTGTATTTAATGTGAATAAATAAATCAAGTAAGTGTTAGATATTCAGAATTCATTTAATACCACTTTAATTTTGGTACCTGAATGTAACAATTCTTTTGTAACACTAAGTATAAGAACAATATAAGAGCAATATTAGAGCTGCAACTCTAGTTAGCGTCCTTATTTTCAAGAAAAACTTTTCTGCACAAAAGAAAATATGATTTTAGGCCGATCTGAACAAATGTTTCTCCACTTTTTAGTACAATTTTGTATTTTTAATCAAAATATTATAAACAAGAACAATTTTTTTTAGAATAAATTTCTTAAATGTATATTATGTTGAAAATGATCAAACTCTTTATTAAAAATTCAGGTATAAAATAAGTCGCTATTACTTTCTGTTTATTTAATTTGAAACTGTATTCTAGAAATATGGATAGGATTGGGGGCCGATACGCCTCAGAAACAAAGCTTATATAATTGGTTGTCACTTTATTTTTAAGAAAAACATTTCTTAATCAAAGAAATGTTTTTAAGCATTTTAGAATTTTTTTTTTGTCATTTTAAGAAAAAATTATATTTTATTTTTATTTTTTAAGACAAATTCTAATTTTTTTTTAGTGTACCACTGGTTTAAATTTATATTGGAATCTTATTAGTTAACGTATATATTTCCAATAAATAAATTATAAAAAACCGCAACAGTACCTATATTACGTTTTGGCATGATTCCTCGGGTTCTGCGATTTCCATTATAACGGTTAATGGTTTTTGGTTACAAAGTACAAGTACCGGTAAGTGCCTTGAAACGGACTATTTCGGTTAATGGTTTGAGTTTCAGTATTTTAACTGGTTTGAAGTCATTCGGAAATTAAAAGAAGCCTGAACATGTTTTCAATTAGACGTTGGTACATAGTGACCCGTTATTCTTCTTAATAAGCAATATATAAAAATTTTCCGTTACGCGTCTTGGCTTTTAAAGCTCAAGCTTTTAAAATATTTGTTGTACCTGTCTGAAATCAGGTCCTTCGGCACCCAAACTCCCGCGCTCATATCTAGGCTCCATGCGATCAACATTTTTGTACTTTATAATGAAATTCAAAAAATAAATCACTCTGACGATTTCCTCATTTAATAAACAAGAATGGCAAAATTCCTTGGCTGGAAATGAAATATTAGAACAGGTCAGTGCGGCACCTTTCGTTTACATCCGTTTTTTTTTTTATCTATTCGCCTACTCAAATGACCATAACAAAACAAACACACACATCAAAATTGGGTCACAGCACACCCTCGCAATAAATAAATAAATAACGTCCACTTGACTGGACTTGACTGCTCAAGGGTTGGGTTGAGCTTGAGGTTGGCTGATTCCGGCTGCTTTTACGTGTGTTTACCTAATTAAGTCGTAGAGCACCAAGAACAACAACAACAACAACTAACGGCATCAATCAAAATCCAAATGCAAATGACGTCACAAACCGGTAAAACAAAAGTTGGGAGCGCCTCTCCGGAATACCGGAAATAGACCAAAGTTATTTTTGGGCAACTTGACCAAAATCAATAAATAATGCGTCCATTAACCCAAATGAATTTAGATACATTTAAATATGTGTAGATGTAAGGGGGAGGGGGGGAACAACAGGCGCAGGACTCGGGAGAGTGGGTGCATTTTGGCAGCGGGTATTCAGTGAAAATAATCAATAACTTGGCGGTTGTCCAAGTTTTTACATAATAAATTACCAACGCAGGCTAGCAAATTTTATAAGTAGAAGCTTACACATACTTAATTTAAGGGTTTCAAACTAAAATTTAATATTTAACAATGTTAAAATAGTTGTTAACACGCACATTCCCAAGTAAAATCCAGTCGGTTTGGTTAGCCTTTCAATTGCATTTATCCACGCAGTCATGGTTAGGATTGTGGTTAAAATTAACATTTAACACTGACCCGCACATATTTATTTATTTATAATTGATTGTTTGCTGTTTAACTGCGGCAAGTTGTGTTTTTTTAATTAAACAAAAAATTAATGTGACCATCACAGAATAACGGAGAAATATTATACTAACAGCTGGGGAATAAATTGTGACCATCTGGCAACCTATTTGACCAAACTATTGGGGGTATTCATGAAATTGTATAAAATATAAACGATTTTAAATATTAAACTTAAAAATTTGAAATCATCATGTTAAGAACAGTTTTTTATAACCGAATTGATGGTATTTCTGAAATAAATTTCTTTAAAATAGTGGAAAGTTAAATGGTGAGAACTACAGGGGCGCGCGTGACGTGAATTTAAACGTGTCACGGTGTATCATGACATTTAACGATGTGAGCGTGAGAAAACACAGACTTTCGTGCCTGTGTATCCGTGATCCGTATCCGTAAAATTTGGTCATGCAGTATTCAAGAAATTTTTGAATATTTACAGCTGCGAAAAAAAAAATGTTCCACCCTCACAAGCAAATTTTTCAAAGACGTCATAACTTCATTTGTAACATTTAGAAACATTTGAATACGTTTTTAGAATGTGAAGACTCTTAAAAATTATGTAAAGAAAAACATTCGTGGTTTATTTACCGTTTTCAACAAATTTAAGGAATTTTATGAAAAAAGGGAAATTATGCGAAAAAAATAATAGGACCACTTTTCAAATATGCACTTAATATTAAAAAAATCACTTAAATGATTACTGAAATATAATTGTATATTAAAGCTAAGATTATTAAACAAATTAAATGATTACTTGCTATGCCTTTATTGGCTATATCGGCTGCGCAACGTCTTGGAATTTCAGAGGAATATTGCATCAGGACTCCTGGAGAACTTCCCATGGTGATCCGGTGCTAGTTGACTCAACTGTAGTAACTCCTTTATTTATCCATTAATAATAATTCTTAATCAATACCTTATTTTCTTCGTAGAAGTGCTATTCGTAAGAACAAAGGAAAAAAAAATATTTTTATCAGTTACAACATTTTACAGATTTTAGGAAAAAACATTTTGCACGATTTTGAGAAAACAAAAATAGATTTTGAGATCGAAATATTTTTGCTTGTAGCTTTCAAATTACTAAACCGACTGGAAAATGATCTTCAACTAGATTATACAAACGACATCTAAAGTTTCTATCTCGAGATTTCCCATAAAATGTAAGGGTACCTACCGAAAAAACTAAAAAAATTCTAACTCGTTAAAACGTATCCATACAAAATTTTGTAAATATCATTTTTGTTTTCAGCATTCCATAGTACATAAAAAAGAATAAATGGGTATTTATTTTTTTTTATTTTTGTAAACTAGTGTTGTCAGTTTGCTATTAATGCAAACGTTGTCTGTCTCACTCTGGCGCATTTAGCAAAAAGCTTCGAGTTTACCAATTTTATTGTTCGCCACACCGTATTAGGAATACCTTGATCTTGATATCAATAGGTACGAGCTTAAATTGATTGATTTTATTAATTAATTAACTAAATCATTATTTCTTTATTGATAAGAATTTTACTTAAATGTTGGTATTTTTTGCAGACCCCCGTCTGGTCACACTGTTTTGAGTATCACGCTCTCCCTCGCACCTGTTGCAACGTTTTGTTTTGTGAAATGCAAAAAAAAGGCGCTAAAAGTTATAAACAATCAAAATGACCACCTCAACTTCATCAACCTCATCGCGCAATCCACAAATCAGTATGCAGAATAAATACGATCGTGTCGTCCTGCTGGTGGACATGGATTGTTTCTTCTGCCAGGTGGAGGAGAAACAACAGCCCGCCTATCGTGGTCAGCCTCTGGCAGTTGTTCAATATAACAACTGGAGCAAAAATGGGGGCATCATAGCCGTAAATTATGCGGCCCGGGCCAAAGGCATTACCCGGCACATGCGTGCGGATGAGGCCAAGGAGTTGTGCCCGGAAATTATATTGTGTAAGGTACCCAATCTTAGGGAGAAGGCGGACACCAGCAAATATCGTGATGCGGGCAAGGAGGTGGCAAATGTATTGCAAAAATTCACACAACTCTTGGAGCGTGCCTCAGTGGATGAGGCTTATCTAGATATAACAGAGACAGTCAATCAGCGTCAGAAGCAACTGCAGGCGGTAAGCATTTTGAGGAGTTTATTAAGGGACGGAATTAATTTTTTTTTTTTAAAGGGTTCCTTTGCCCTACAGCCCCAGGAGCTGGTCAACACCTTTGCCGTGGGCTATGACAATATAGGTGACTATGTGAATAAGATCACCAAACGTTTGGCCCAACCCTATATGGATGATGAGCGTTTTCAATTGTCTTACGATCCGAATGATTTGCCTGCAGTGCGTCAGAGTGACATACGCCTGCTCATTGGTGCCTCCATAGCGGGTGAGGTGCGTGCGGCTGTGGTTAAAGAGACCGGCTATGAATGCTCCGCCGGCATAGCACACAATAAAATTCTGGCCAAACTTGCTGCGGGTTTAAATAAACCCAACAAACAGACCATTTTACCGCTGGCCGAGATATCGGGTCTGTTTGATGCCTTGCCTGTGGGCAAGATTAAGGGTTTGGGCGGCAAATTTGGTGAAGTTGTATGCGAGACTTTGGGCATTAAGTTTTTGGGCGAGCTGCTTAAATTCAGCGAAGCAGAATTACAAAGGAAATTCGATGAGAAAAATGGGTAAGTTTGGATTAAAGGTCATAGCCGGGTTTACTAGGCGTATCGACCCCCAATCCTTTCCATATTTCAGTTGATCTGAAAGTAATTTATCTATTCTTTTTATACTTCTGGTACCAACCCTGTATTTTAAATAACGATTTTTATCATTTCCAACACAAGCGTTTTTTCGGGCCGTTCTAAAAACTCTCAAAATTGTATTATGGAAATAGCTGACATGTCAACACACACCCAGAATAATTTTTCTGATTTTTAAAATGTAATCCGAGACTTGCGAATTTCCGCGAAGTTTTTAACTTCAATTGCACTAGTTTACAAAAATAAAAAAATAAAATTCCCATTGAAGCTGTTATTTTTTCTAATGTACTTTGGAATGCTGAACTCAAAAATGAAATAAAAAATTTTTGTATGGATCAATTTTTGAGTTAGAAATTTTTTTACCCTTACATTTTATGACATATCTCGGGATAGAAACTGGAGTCAAGTAAGGTATTAATCTAAAGGGTATGCAATTTTTAATAATCTAGTTGAAGATCATTTTCCAATGGGTTTAGTAGTTTGAATGCTACAAGCAAAAATATTTCGAAAAAATCGATTTTTTTCTCAAAAACGTACAAAATTTTTTTTTCTAAAATCTGTTAAATGTTGTCTTAGGAATAGCAATTCTGAGAAGAAAATAAGGTATTGATAAAGAATATCTATGGGTAAATAAAGGAGTTGTGAGCATTTGAGTACAAGTACTAACAGTCAAATTTCAGTGTTTGAAGTATTTATTAGAAAATATTTTTATTTTTTCTTCGTTGTTTGCCTTGCTCTTAATTGTTTTCTGTGATTTGGCTTCTGTTGGCACTCGTACATTGAGCAAAAAGCGAAGTAAAATACAAATTTTCTTTTAATAATCACGTAAAATACTCAAATTTGACTCTAAGTACTTTACGAAAATTCCTCACAACTTCGTTTTTTTCCACGGATTTTCGTCATTAATACCTTATTTTCTTCGTAAAAGTGCAATTAGTGAGTGTAAAAAGAAAAACAATTTTTTGATTTTAATTTTCAAACATTTACAGATTTTAGGAAATCAAATTTTTCACGTTTTGAGAAAAAAATCATTTTTTTCGAAATATTTTTGCTTCAAACTTTCAAATTACTGAACCGATTGGAAAATGTTCTTAAACTAGATTATTTGGAATCGAATACCCTTTTGATAAATCCCTTGCTTGACTCCATCAGTTGTTTGTAACTCGAGATATGGCTTAAAAAGTATTCTATTCTATAGAAAAACTAAAAAACAAAATCTAACTCAAAATCGTTTCCATACAAACATTTTTTAAATTCATTTTTGAGTTCAGCATTCCAAAATACATCATTAAAAAATAATGGCTTCAATGGGTCTTTTTCGCTGTAAACTAGTGTTATTTTAGACTTTTAGTTGGGGTACCACTTTTATTTAAAACACTAGCATTGGACCCGGCGCGCTTTTCTTCGCCCTAATCAGTAGAGCCGAGCAGCAAAATATTTTGTATTTCATTACCCCCGGCATCCATTTATAAACTATTTTCCTATTTAATCGGCTCATAGAGCTTTCAAAACAAATTTTATTCAGAACGAATGAAAAACAGTTTTCCCATATAGAGTTTTCCCGGGTATTTCCCAAATTTCCAACATCGGAAAATCACATGTCTAATTCTTTGCACACTATCTTTATAAACCGAGTTTAAAGTCAATCGGATGAAAAATATTTTAATTAATAAAGAATTTTCCAGGCATTTCCCGACCTTTTCCGCCATCGAAAAATATCATGCATAATTATTTTGCATACCATCCTTACAAAACGAATTTGAAGTCAATCGGATGAAAAATAGAATTTTCAATAAAGAGTTTTCCGTTGGAAAATTCAACATTATAAAATCTCATATCCAATTATTTTGCATACTATCCTTACAAACCGAGTTTGAAGCCAATCGGATGAAAAATAGTTTTTTTATATAGGATTTTCAGGGAATTTCGCGAAAACGCTTGTGTTGGAAATGATAAAAATCATTTTTTAAAATTCAGGACTGGTACCAGAAGTATAAAAAAATCGATAAATTACTTTCAGTTGATGTTCATTGAAACTGCATACTTGAAATGTGGATAAGATTGTGGGCTGATACGCCTAGTAAACCCGGCTATGCCCTTTATTGAATAAGAAACATTTTAATTATCCCTTTTTCAGCACTTGGCTGCATCACATATCCCGCGGCATTGATCTTGAGGCCGTTACACCACGATTCTATGCAAAAAGTATTGGCTGTTGCAAGAGATTTCCCGGACGGAATAATATCACAGGCCTTAAGACCCTACAGCACTGGCTGGGTGAACTCTCCATTGAGATAACTGATCGTCTGGAGAAGGATTTTATGGAAAATAATCGCAAAGCCAAACAAATGGTGGTACAATATGTTCAGGAAATAAATGGTGAAGATGTGGCCAGTTCCCGTTCCAGTTCACTCTCTAATCAGTATGATCAGCCGCTTATAGCTAAAATGGCTTTGGAAATAATCAAGGCCAATACAAAAACATTTCTTCGTCCTGACAGTGAGGCAGCCTTAAATAATTCCATTAAATTTTTGGGTATAAGTGCGGGAAAATTTGAAACAATTTCAAATAATCAAAATAAATTACAAGAAATGTTTGCCAATCAGGTGGCCAAAAAGAGAAGAATTAGCGGAGAAGAGGCAACCAAAGTGCAAGTGGAAACCATAAAACCCAAACCCACGGAAGAGTCCAGAATGCAAAGTTTCTTTGCCAATTATTTGCAAAAGAAGGAGGAAAAGCCTGAGCAGAAGGAAAATAAGATAAGTGAAAAGAAGGAGGAAAAGCCTGAGCTGAATGAAAATGAGAAAAGTGAAAATTGGAAAATAAGGAGGAAAATCCAGAGCAGATAGAAGATAAAATAGGTGAAAAATTGGAAAAGAAGGAGGAAGAAGGAAAAGAAGATAAGAAAATTGAAAAATTGGGAACGAAGGAGGAAAAGCCAGAGCAGATAGAGCCTAAAAAAAGTTTCTTTGAGGAGTACAAACAAAAATTAAAAACGGTCACTGCAGCGGAAGGTTCTACCTTAGATGCCACGCCGCCCGAATTTAAGGAAAGTTTCTTTGCCAGCTATTTAAAACAACAAAAAGAGACCAAGGAGAGTGAACAAGTCACAGATGACTCTTCAGATATGCAAGGTTTGGCTGCTGAACTGGATGCCATTGAGGCCACCCAAGCAGTTACAACTACACCCCTTACTGAGGAAGAGCTAAAACCCTCCACATCGAAACGTAAATTGGAACAACTTGATTATAAAGAAAGTTATGCCGAATATGCTCTACCTCAACTCCGGCAAGATCTTCTAAAACTTATCAAATGTCCCGATTGTGGTGCTCAAATACCCGATGATGTCAAGGCCTTACAAACTCATAAAGATCATCATTTTGCTCTAGAATTGAGTCGTCAATTGAAAGCCGAACAGCGTGAGCAAAGACATCAAACACGCCCTAAAGCCACACCACCCAAGCCCGCGGCCGCATCAAAGCCCAAGAAACAGACTGGAACTGCTTCAACGTCCATAACAAAATTTCTGTCTGCCAAGTCTAATCAAGAGCCGCCACCATCTACAAGTGATTGTCCCATGGAACAATGTTCCGAATGCAAAGTTCATCTTAAAAGTGTGGATATGCCGGAACATTTGGATTATCATTTGGCCAAAAAGTTGCAGCGTGAACTTAATCAACAGGAAATAAAAACGCGCAGTAAACTCCACTCGCCTGCAAATGCCAAGAAACAAAAGACATTAAATGCCTCCATCTCTTCCTCAAATGTAACTGCTAAGGGAAATCGATCTATTGCCCAGTTTTTTACTCAAAGTAATTAGGAATTACAATTTTTGTTTTTGTTTTTCAAATAACTTTATATATTAAGTGAAATGTTATTAAATGACGAATAGAAATGTTTTTTTTTGTAAACTTATCATAAATGAAGAAAATTTGAAGTATTATGTATATTATGTTGCCATTCAGAGATTTTTTTTATATATATATCTATATTTTTTTTGCTGTTCCTAATTAGTTTATTTTTAAGAAAGAAACATTAAAATATGAAATAAGTAATGAACAAATTACTAATTTGTATACCCTTGGGTATTAGAATTTTCTTTAGATATTTGTTACGCATTATCGATAAACATGCTATCGATAAGTATGCTATCTTCTTCATCAGTTATCACTGCAGGCTATCTGGAACCATACGAATCTGTCTGCTAAATCAATTGTCTCTATAAAATAAATCCCAAACTATTGGACTCTTTGAAATAAAATTTGTTCTATTCAACCTGCATTTAGAATATTCCAAAAATTTCAGTACGCAACTGTACTTCATGCTTTAAGTTAACTTGAAATAATTACCAATCAAATTGTATGACATTATGCTCAAAAATCTACAAGGGTTAAAAAAACTCCATATGCTTGGTTTACATTGGTTCATAAAATAACAAGTGTCAGAAAATGACAAATGTTTGGCTTTAAAAATTACAGGAATTTGACTCAAAATGAGGCAATGTAAACCCAGCCTTAGAGCATAGATTGTATTCAGCTATTAATTTTAAATATATTAAATGAAATGTTATTAAATGACAAATCAAAATGTTAACAATTAAATTAAGTTAAATTGTAAGATTGACAGAAATGTAGCTGGTAATCATTCCTCACATTTGAAGTATTAAATTTGGCTTATCGAGATTTCTAAAAATGTTTTATATTTTTTATTTTTCTGGTTTATATTATTTAATGAAACATTTAAAAATTACTGCATCCAATAAATTCAACAGAATATCGGGCTTGTGAATATGAATGAATACATACATGGGAGGATAAATAACCGTTTTAACTTTATCATCGTTTATTGTGTCATTGAATAAACGACACCAAATTAAATTTCCGATCAGATGTTGATGAGGATGGATTTTTTTCAGAGGGCCTCCTAAGTTAAATGAATGTACATTAGGGCCTACTTTTTCCATACGATTTTTGACATTTGAAATTCATTGCAGCTCTTGGCTCAAAAAATGCATTATATTTTAAAAAGAATTTCCTAGAAAACCAAATTTTAAATTTTTTTTTTTTAGTTTAAGCTCTGTGGCTTTAAAGTTTCCAATTTCCCCTTAATTTAACTTTTAATAAATGAAGGCAAACCCCTTTTTCAAAAGTGTCAAAAAATAGTTTGAGAATTTCACAAATTGGAAAACAAACAACCTTTTTTGCTCTTCTGTTCTTGGTACAATTTATAATTTTTATAAGCAATATGGAAGAAGAACGTACAACTGACCCTGTTTATTTGGTGGGGCTTGTGCGGGACGAACGGTTCCACAAAATTTATGCTTGCATTGGGACGGAAAACGAATGCAACTGAAAACGGCGAACGATAAGGTTGTTGAGCGGATGCCAATAGTTGTCACAGGCCAGAATATTTCAAAGTTGCCGGCTGCCCCAGCTATTGAATTGTCTTCAGGGAAGCACCAAGCTGATGCCGTCTTCCAAACTTTACATTGGATTGGAACCTTACCAGAAATATTAAATATTTCTAAAAAGTTTATATAAATTACTACATTATATATGTTTTATATAAAATACAATTTTATAATTTAACTAGAAAGAACATGTTTTAATGGTTTAGCCAACTGTCTATTTTTTCAGGTAACAGTAACACTGAAACACTAGACCCAAATTAGTATATAATAATCTGACAGGAAAATACAGTAATATAAAAACCTTGGCTGGGCTTGGTCTGGTTAGCTGCATTTTTTTTCTAGTGCATCTTAAATTTCCATATCTGGTAAACTACTTGAAAAATTGCTTAGTAGTATTCAGTTAAGTTTTAGCTCTTTATGTGGCCTCAAAATGTGTCAATGTGATTGGTCTATTTTATTCTTAAAATTATGAAACAGCCATGACATGGAAGGAGTTTTTCAAAATCCATCTAGAGAACCACGGTCTGTTTTACGATCTTCTTCCATGTTGTTTATAAAGATTTTAAATTGTACCAACCAAGTTTGGACTCCGATCAGGTTGCCTGTTTCCCAATTTGTGAAATACTCTAATTATTTTTTTGACAATTTTGGAAAAAGGGGTTTGCCTTCATTGATAGTTAAAAGTTAAATTAAGGGGAAATTGGAAACTTTAAAGCCACATAGCTTCGCGAAAACTTAAAATAACCAATTTTGGTTTTCTATGAAATTCTTTATATAATATACTGAATTTTTTGAGACAAGAGCTGCAAAGAATTTCCCCAAAAAAATGTTTCATACAAGGCAGGTACGCTCTAATGTACATCCATTCGTGATGTGGGTATTCGCCCCGAACAAACCGAGTGGATTCGAGGAATTTAACACAGAATACTAAATCTTAACAAATCTTAAGTATCGATATTTCGTTAACTCCAGAACTATTTTCATTAAATCAGTAAGCATTAGAGTTAAAAATAGACAATAATATTAATAAACATGTTTCTGTTTTAGGAAGAAAAAATTTAAACATCAGCTGGTTGTCATCCAAACATAACATTAAAGTTAACATGAAAAGGTAACATTAATGGAATTATATGCAGTGGAACACTACAATTCGTTGATGCGCTATTAATCATCGTTTAGTGTTTCTAGCGGGCTTTTCTGTCGCGTATGTTTCGCATTTATATATTAAATTTAAAAGGGTTATTTAGACAAATTGTCGATGTCCATCGAGAATAATTATACACTGTACCGAAGTTACAAAGAGTATGTCAAAAGTGGGCGAAAAATTTTTAGAATTTTTATTTCTATTTTTAACAAGGTTATTTTCGGTGTTTTTTTTTTTTAATTCTGGAGAGAAAACCATAAGATCTTTTCAATTTGGTTTTTTGATTTGTGTTATTAATTTAATTTAAAAAAAAATAAAAATTTTGGAATTCGAGGGCTGTTCAATAAGTTATCGGCCTGCCAATTAAGTTCCTCAAAAAAAAAAGGTTTTAGAGGCTGGCTACCACAGCCATCATTCCGGGACTTCGGTTATAGGAGATGAAAACGGTAAATGAAGTTATGATCAGAATTGATGTAATTCTGTCCCGTACCTCAATCATATTTTTCAATATTTTTGAAAAATTGGCGACAATAAAAACAAAAAAAAGTTGTTTTTTGTAGTTTAGTGTAAAAAATTAGTAAAAAAATTTTGATTATTCGTGATTGAGGTACGGGCCAGATTCTGCGTCGAATGCAACATGGCTCATCAAAATCGGTTCAGTAGAACTGGCGCAATCATGGCTTCTAGGTCAAGAAACGTCGTTTCAAGAAAAACGCGCTTAAAGTTTTGAGCAACGTAAAATATACTCACTATAGCAAGAACATTGATCTACTAAAAAGGCTATATCTGCTAAACTATTTCGAATTTCTTAAAATGTTTAGAAGGGGATGAAAGGGGTATGTCCAAGCTCTAATAATATTTCAAAACAAAAAATCCAAAATGTATAAATATATTTTGGCTTATATAAGTACGAATAATTTGGCTCATAGCTTACGATCCAAGTAATTTATCTTATACATATATAATTCAAGTGCCGTTTAGCACATTTTTTGATTTTTTTTCCATATTAATAAACATTTTGGTCAGCATGCTTTAGCAATGAAATAAAGGTAAGAGGCCGTTCCTATGTTTCACAAAAGGGAAATCGATTTCAAAGTCAACTTACGTTTTCATTATTTTCACCAATGAAATTCCAAAAATAATAGAGGATATCCCCAACTCTTCTCTAAAAATTCCGAAAAAAATCCCTTCGATGAAGAATTAACGTGAAGAAAATAATTGGCGGTCGGACATGGTTCTTTTTTAATTGTATTTTAAAGTTAGAATTTTTGTACATGAGAAAAAGTTTGATCAAATTTGGTTCTTAAGGGGAATGATACATTAATAAGATATTTATTTTTTTTTTTTTTTTTTTTTTATATGCGCTTTTGCTTTTTTTGTCACGTCTACAGTAGGTCTTTGACACTGTTAGCACCCACCTCGGCGTTTTTTAGGACCTTCCCGAGGTTTTCAATTTCTTTCTTGAGTCTTCCAAAATTGAAAAAATTAGAAAACTGAAATGTTTTAGGGGAATGTATAATTATTATATGTTTGCTTCTATGCCTATACATAATAAGATAATAATGTCTTTGTCTGGTTTAAGCTAAACTAATATTAAACTAAGTTAAATTAATTAAACTACTTTTGAAACAGCTAAATCTAGATCCTTGCTCTCTGAGGGTTTTTTCTTAACACCAATGGCGTCTGCCTCCTGAACAGTTGTGGGCAGTATCATATTTGTGGTTTCAGGGAAGAAAAGAGTAAGACAACCACTGAAAATGGCAGCAGAGGCGAAGAGTATGGCTGGAGCATTGGCATAATATTTGGCCTGGAATGGAAAAAAAAAAACAAATTATATTAATATATTCGCAGCAAATTATTTTGACACTCACCAAGAGCGGCGTTTGTGGTGCCAACATGGATCCAAATCGCCCCATCATGGAACAAAAACTGAGCAAACTGTTCCGCAAATTGGTGGGAAAGATTTCCGAGGCAAAGAAGTAAAGCACTTGAAAACTGGCCGTAATGGTCAGTTTGCCTACCAGAAAGAGTACCAACTGCAAAACATGCTGATCACCTGAGGCAAAAATGGTGCCCAAGCAGCATAAACCACTAAACAGCATGAGACCAAACAGAGAATAGCGTCGCCCAAAGCGATCCATGATGAGCAGCGGCAACAGGAAGCCTGGTATTTCCACCAGAGCTATATAAGCGAAATTATTATACTTGTTACCATCCAATAGCACCACATTCAAACTCAGGCCATAGTACACCAAAACATGGACTATCCAGCAGAGTGAACAATTGGCTATGCGCCATTTAAAATTGCGAAAGGCAATGCCAATGGGAAATTTACTCTCCGCCGATTGGGCCAATTTATCCCGGTTGCCAATGACCAGTTTGTCCAACGCACTCTCGGACAGCTTTCGTTTATTTACTTTAGCCGCGCGTCGAAGGATGCCCTTGGCCTTTTCCTCCTTGCCCTGACTGAGCAGCCAGCGTACACTCTCCGGCAGAATCCAGAAATATGCCAATAGAATCAATGAAGGCATGTAGGTTATCCTTAAGAGTATACGCCAATCTGGATAGGCCTTGGCGAACATGGCCAAAGCCACTTCACCCACAGCATAGAAGATCGTAATCAAACTGCAGGCCAAGACACGTCGCTTGGGACCCACCAGCTCAATGCCTATGACAAAGCAAGTGGAGTACAAAGTGCTGCTGGTCATATTATCCAAAAATTCAAATATCAAAAACCAAATATAGCTGGGCGAATAGGAACGTACTATACCCAGAATGGCTCCCAGTATGCCACCCAAGGCCAACGAGAAACTGCGTCCATAGCTGAAAAAAGTATAAAAATGAAATTGTATAAAGGTTGATAAAAAATATGGGGAGCATAGAATGACACATTAAATTTTTACGAATACAATTTTTGTAAGAATTTTTCTGAGGAGAATTGTTTTAAATGTTTGTTTAATGACACAGAAATAACTCATCCGCAACGTTTCCCTATTTAGAAAAATTATTTAACATAACAATATTATCTTCAATATTTCTGATGCCATTGGTGATCGCAACTAACAAAACTAAAAAACGAAAGAAAAAATTTGATTGTTAAAGACTTAATTAAAAAAACTTTTTTTACAATAACTTGTAAAGAGCATAACCGATGTGAAAAATTTTTTTTTGTCAAAAGCTGTGAATAATACCATAACTAACCCTTTAAAATTATGTAACGGAACCGATATAATATATATTTTTTGAAAACCGAAAGCAGTTTACTGATAAATCGAAAATCTAAATAACCGCCACGCCCCCGTCCGCCATCGATATAGAAAATGTTGAATAACATAAGTCCTACAATTTTAAAATATCAAGCTCTCATTTTGCATTAATATGTGTATGCTCAATATCTATCTGTGAAATTTTTAGAAAGATAGGATATTATAATATATAGCGGAGGTGCCATTTACATTAAAACCGGGCTTCCAACACTTTTCTTGTACAGTCACAGGCGTCATTTTACCTATATAGCAAGAATAATGCAAAAGGCCGGGATTTTGGAATTCCCAAAATAATTTTCAAACACCATCTTAAGGAGCTCTTCTACCTTAGAAAATTTTTTTATACACTTGAAAAGTTCATTTCCGCTTGTCCGTCTGTCCGTCTGTCTGTTTCTACGCAAACTAGTCTCTCAGTTTTAAAGCTATCGAGCTGAAATTTTGCACAGAGTCTTCTTTTTACTGCACGCAACTAATATGTCGGAACCGGCCAGATCGGATGACTATATTATATAGCTGCCATAGGAACGATCGGTCAAAGAACTAGTTCTAGTTAGAAAAACTTTTTTGTTTTCCATCGTAGCGTCACTAATCTTGGTATATGTTAGTTTTATATGTTTCCACATAATTCTGGAAAAATGTATCAAAATCGGATCACTATAGCATATAGCTGCCATAGGAACGATCTGTCGAAAAATAAGTCTTTGTGGGAAAAACTTTTTTGATTTTCATCGTAGCGTTTCCAATCGTAGTATATATTTGTTTTATATGTTTCCACACAATTCCGAAAAAATTTATCAAAATCGGATGACTATAGCATATAGCTGCCATATAAACGGTCGGTCAAAAATCTACTTCTAGTGAGAAAAACTTTTTTGTTTTTTATCGTAGCGTCCCCAAAATTGGTATATATTAGTTTTATATGCTTTTACATAATTTTGAAAAAAATTATCAAAATCGGATGACTATAGCATATAGCAGCCATAGGACCGATCGGTCGGAAAATGTGATTTACTAAGAAAAGTTTTTTTTTATGGTATCAAATTTTTATTATCAATGATTTAAAAATTTTAAATATCTGATATCTATATCCTATATATATTTTTCCAGTTAAATCAGATGGAGTTAACTTTTTCAAGTGTATTAAAACTTCGGAACAGTCGAAGTTAGCTTTGCCTTCTCGTGTTTATATTTTTTTTGTTTGCCTTATTATTATAGCTTAGACATTCCCCTTTCATCCCCTTTAACACATTTTCAAATATTCGAAATAGTTTAGCAGATATAGCCATTTTAGTGGAGCAATGTTCTTGTTAAAGTGAGTATTTTTAACGTTGCTCAAAACTTTAAGCGCGTTTTTCTCGAAACCAGGTTTTCCGACCTGGTAGCCATGATTGCGCCAGTTCTACTGAACCGATTTTAAAAACTTGAAAAATCGATTTCTTTTTTTAAATTGCCGCCAATTTCTCAAAAAAAATATTGAAAAATATGATGGAGGTATGGGCCAGAATTACATCAATTCTGATCATAACTTCATTTACCGTTTTCAATTCCGATAACCTGGAGTCCCGGAATCATGGCCACCAACTCTACACCTTTTTTTAAGACCTTAATTAGCAGGCCGATAATTTTTTGAACAGCCCTTGAAATCCAAACATTTTTTTATATTTTATTATATTGCGCTATAAAAATTATTTATAAATTTTTCTGCATTTATAAGGATAAAATTTTGTGAAAAATTTTGCAATGTCCTAATGAAAAATTGTATAGCTCTTAGGGTCGATTTCTTAATTTCTACTTGGCTCTATCTGTCATGTAAACTAAGAAATAACAGATTTAATTGTAAGTTTATCAGACACATACACTAGTTTAAAAAAAAAAAAAAAAAAATAAAGACCCATTGAAGCTGTTATTTTATTATGATGTACTCTGGTATGCTCAACTCAAAAATGAAATTCAAAAATTTTTGTATGGATACGTTTTTGAGTTAGAATTTTTTTTAGTTTTTTCGGTAGGTACCCTTACATTTTATGACATATCTCGAGATAGAAACATTAGATGTCGTCAAGCAGGGTAATAATTTAAAGGGTATGCTGTTTCGTATAATCTAGTTGAAGATCATTTTCCAATCGGTTTAGTAGTTTGAATGTTAAAAGCGAAAACAATTCGAAAATATCGATTTTTTACTCAAAAACGTGCAAAAATTTGTTTCCTAAAATCTGTAAAAGGTTGAAACTGATAAAAATAAATTGTTTTTTTCTTTTGTTCTTACGAATAGCACTTCTACGAAGAAAATAAGGTATTGATAAAGAATATCTATGGATAAATAACGGAGTTGTGGGCAATTAAGTACAAGTAACAACAGTAAAATTTCAAAATATTTAAATTTTTTCTTTGTTTTTGGCCTTGCTCTTAATTTTTTTCCGTGATTTGGCTACTATTGGAACTCGTACATTGTGCAAAAAGCGAAGTAAAAAAATTTTTTTTAATAAACACGTAAAAAAGAAGTGTCAAATTTGACACTGAGTACTTTCACAAAATTGCTCACAACTTCGCTATTTATCCACAGATTTTCGTCATCAATACCTTATTTTCTTCGTAAAAGTACAATTCCTGAGTGTAAAAGAAAAATCATATTTTTGATTTTAATTTTCAACCATTTACAGATTTTAGAAAATCAAATTTATCACGTTTTTGAGAAAAAAAATAATTTTTTTCGAAATATTTTTGCTTCTAACTTTCAAACAACTAAACCGGTTGGAAAATGTTCTTCGACTAGATTATTGGGAATTGCATACCCTTTGGATTAATCCCTTACTTACCACATCTAAAGTTTGTAACTCGAGATATGGCTTAAAATGTAAGGGTACCTACCGAAAAACTAAAAAAAAAATTCTATCTCAAAAACGTATCCATATAAAAATTTTTGAAATTAATTTTTGAGTTCAGCATTCCAAAATACATCATTAAAAAATAATGGCTTAAATGGGTCTTTTTCGCTGTAAACTTGTGATATCAGCAAAGATTATCTGAAAAGTGAAGCTGACTTGTTTGTAATAATAAATCGGTTAAGCTGTTAGTTTTCATCATTAATAAGGCCCCCCTCCCCCAAGCATGCTGTTGTAAAGTGTTAATTCATTGTAAAATTTTGAATGTGTCACTCTAGCCGTACAAAACTTTCTTACCGATCTGCCACAAAACCGCCAATGGGTATGCCAAAGAATTGTCCCAGGTTATTAATGGTGCCGACCAGAGATAATTTCCATTCATCGTCGCAGTAAATGCCAAACTAAATATGCATTAAAAAAAAAATATTCCATTAGGCCTTCTTTATGTATGGAAAAGTTTGCGGTCATGTAACAATTGAATTGAAATTTCACAGTCTCTTATTATTCACTTCTCAAAATAAGTCAGTCTTTTATTTGCATATGTTTTATTCCCCTTCATCCCCCCTACCGCTTATCCACAAGTACTAAATGTGTTTTATTGCCTCAAGTCTGAGGTTTGGGCAATCGTCTGAGATATGTTGCGTTGTCTTTTTTATCTGTCCACCCACAAGTCGTCCAATTAGGTGATAAAGCATCACCTATTAAGCAATGGCTACCTTATGATTAGATTAAATAACATAAATATTTAGTTAAAGCTGCTTATGTGTGCGTGTGTGTGTGTCCCACCTTGGGCGCCAATTTACCAAAAAAAAAACCACCATAAGGTATAATTAAGTTTTTTGCTACATTTATATTGGTACTTTAATCATTTTGATTTGTTTATTGTTTATTTATAATCGAAGTCCACAACGTATTTTTGGTTAATGACATAAGTAAACAAATTATGCATATATATACGAGGGTAGTTTAATAAGTCAGTGACTAAAGTGCAACACTGCGTCTGTCTACGACTAACTGTGAATAGAAATAAAACACTAAAACTAAAATGGAGAATACCAAAAATATTTAGATAATGAAAACCAAAAAAAGTCAAAAAATAAAATATTGTAATTCTTTGTGAGAGGTTCTAAGAAACACATAATTTTCCTCAAATGTATTGGAGACTGCACTGTTATAAGCCTTGTGTGGGCACCCCTGCTTTATGGGATCAGAAATAATGGCATTATATGTGTGTCTGTTTGGTATCTAACAATTTCTAGGCCCAACTAGACTCTTCTAATATTACCACAATTTATTATCATTGATTAGCAAAAGGTCACTAACGCAGATAAAACCACAAAATTTGTCAAATCTCAGAAAGTAGTGCTTACTTATTGCTAAAATTTAAAAATGTGATTTACACCAAGTCTAACATACAACAATAGCAACCTTTCCCATAATTGTCCCCTTTATAATTAATTAAGGTTAAACCCATTTTCGTAAATTATTTGTTCCGCTTTACGGCTTAATGATTAGATTAAATCTGCATTGAAAGTTGTTTGTTTTTATTCACATCATTTTTTTTTTGCAATGAATTTGGATGCAGGTTAAACCTGTTTCAGTGGAATTTCGTTTGACACTTAATTTGCGGTCATATTTTTGGTTGCAAACATTTTTTTTGCGTGTCAATAATTGCAAATAGCTACTTTACACCCTTTTAGTACGAGGGTTGCCTTTAGAATTTTGTAAATTGGTTAATTTGCTGTACGCACGCTTACCCTGTCTTAAGGAATGTGTGATAGTTTATTATAGAAGGAGTAAGTCAATCAACATATTTGGAGATTTGACGATAAAGTCGCATTCTTTTCCTCACGGAAGTCCTTTGATTAAGGATAAATAAAATATTATTAAGCACGATATTACAAAAACATATAAACTTCAATACAATTTGTTCGTACCGAATAACACAAGCTTACAAATTTGGAAAATAATGTGATTGCAAACATTTGATAGACAATCAAATGACAAAACTGCGTTCAAAAATCTTTTCAAAAAGCGATTTATGTTGTAGTTTTGGAAAAATTGCTATAAGTAGGGTTTGTTTGACATGGAGAAAAAATGACTTAAGAAAATTGTGTTAATTTATTCTATTTTTGGGCACAGCAAATCACATTTTGGGCTCAGCAAGTTTCAGGAATTTTTGGCTGTATAATGTGAGATACATATGTTCAATAAAAATGTTCATGTTCTCTTGTTTTTAATGTCAAATGACAAGCTATTCACAATGAAAACAATACAACACAAGGGCCTACTAGATTATCATGTCTCATGCGTCGAACAGTGTGAACCAAGCCTTAGTTTTAAGATCACTTAATCAGTCTCCAATCTGTTGCTTTATGATGAGTATTGAGGATACTGGCGCGACTCTAAAGCTTTTTATATCACTCATACGCAGTGTTGCCATTATTTCATTTCTAAATAGATAGCGTTGAATTGACTTAAGAATAGATTCAAAATTTAGACTCAAAAAATCATTCAAATAGAGTGTAAGTTAATGCCCGACTTTGGTATACCCATTACTCAGTAAAGAAGCATTTACATATATATTAATTCACAGAGCACTACAGCCATGTCGCTTTGTTTGTTGGCCGATTAAATTTATTTTCATTTTTTTATAACGTCAACGAAAAAGAAAAGAACGAGAGTAGAAGAAGAAGAAGGGTACTTCTTTGCAAACCGTCACTTCTGGGCTTCCCACCAAACTTATTGGATCTCATCTTACCTATCTAATCGTATATAACGAGTACTATTAAATAATGAACTGTCAACTGTTGTGAACGTTCCGTTACGGGTCGTTTTGGGTCGAAAGCAATGATTTTTAATCATGGTTTTAGATTGATTATTTTTTCTTAGTGTAAAGACATTAAATGTATATGTATAATATATATTCATTCATGAAATGGAAAAAGATTACATAGATAAGATAGAATGGGGATTTTTTTATTTTGCGTGCACTGGCAAATAAAGTGTGTATTATATATTTGCCAAAACGTTATTTATTTATTTGTTAACAATAATACAGGATTGATAAATCAAGGTACTGATCTATTTCATTCGAGATAACAAATAAGGATTTTTAAAATGACAAAATTGAAAGAAGAAAATTATAATTAGTTTTAGTTTGACAATATTTGATTTCTAGAAGAAACTTTGAAATTTTTTGGAAGTTAATAAATTTTAAGAATCCTATTTTTTTTTATCATACGAAAAGAGCTTTTGTTTAAAATTCTAACATGGAGTAAGATGATAAAACTTTGTTTTGAGAATATATAGAAAAGGTTCATGTAAGAGCAATTCAGAATCAACCATTTCGAGAAGAAGAAAAAAAAATATTCTGCGATGATGCAAAGATTGCAAATCGATTAATTTTAACCTTGATCGGTAAGGCACAAATATAGAACTATTTTTGAACTGATTCGCTTAGAGCTAGCTACTCTTTGTACTGTGAGCCCCATACACTAAAGCCGTATTCCAAAATAGGATGTATTAAGAATATGTACAATGTTTAGGTTGTATAGGGGGTCATTGAACTCTTTGGACCAACTCTTAATAAATAATTTATTGTCAAAAAGAACACCAAGATCATTAACATGAGGAAAGCAATCGAGCCCCTGTGGGACTCCAGAAGTCACGTTCACAACAGTAGACAGTTCATTATTTAATAGTACTCGTTGTAGACGATTAGATAGGTAAGACCCAAAAACGACCCAAATCGTTATGGAATTGGTTCGTTTTTGGGTCGAAACGGTATGTAGAACACATGGGATAATTTCAAGAAGCTAATAATTTAGAAAAATCAAGATTCAAATCAGGGAATCAAACCGAATCGAATTTCGGTTCCGGTTCCGGTTCTGGTAAGTACCGAAACTAATGTTTCGTTAAAAGGTTCTGTTTAGGTTCAGTTTATTTCGGTATTCGGTTCCGTACCGGTACCTTGGTTTTTATTTCGGTATAATTTAAAAATCCCTTAATACGAAGATATAATAGAAATGGTAGCAACCTACACAACAAAAAGTAGTTATAAAGAAGGAAAATTAAACATAATAAACTTTACCTCAGAAAAAAATGTCCTAATAATAAAAGAGTAAGAAGATCTTTTGATATCTGATGAAATGTTAAATACACAGTTTTCAAATAACGTTCCCGATCATCATTTTAACCCTGCTATTAAGTTAAGTCCATTAATTCATTTCCTTTGTAAATGCAAAAATTAAGGATAAATTAAAATTATTTGGAATTTATTGAACAAAAATAGATGCAACGAAATAAGATGAAATTGTTATTTTTATTGAAAATTTCAGTATATCCCAGATGGTCCCTTAACTTTACATTTGTTAGTTTTTGCTTACGTTTACCCTGCGTTTTACCCTGAAGAAATCCCTGATTGAAGCAATAAAAATGAATTAACAAAAAAAAACTCAGAACCGAAACTGTACCGGTACAATGTTTCGGTTCTTTTCGGTCATTTCGGTTCCAAAAATAAAGGTTTCGAAATACCGGTACGCAAAAAATAAATAATAACGGTTCCGGTTCCGGTTCTGGTTCTGAGTTTCAATCGGTTCTTTTCGGTATACGGTTCCGGTTCGGGTTCCGTTTTGACACCCTGATTAAAATACCTTAAAGTATGATTTATATTCTCTAAATAAAGATTTATAATCTCTCTCTCTCTATGTTTACATTTTAAATAAAAACTCTTTTCGTATAATAGACAAAAATATAAGTTAGCTTAATATTTATTAACTTCTAAAAAATTTAAATAAATTTCTAGAAAAAAAAAACTAAACTAAAATAATTTGAAGAAAGGGTTTTAAATAAGAGGATTAATTTATTTTTATTTGTCTATTAGATTGAGGCCTAATATTATAAGATTTTGAAAGAAATTGAATTGAAATTTGAAAGATATTGGAAAAAAGACCATTATGGGGCCAAAGTGCAAACAAACTTAAGAAAAAACGACATCGGTATTCTAGGCAACAGTCTTTTCAAGTACGCCACCAGTCCTTCAATATTCTAAAAGATTAACATATGACTAGGTTGAACTTAACATATGATTAGGTTATATTATATTTAATTTACCTATTTACCTCGAGAACGCAGTGGTGGAATGCGTTAGGCCTTAAACTAGAGAAAAACCATTTATTTTTTTTACTCTAAACCCCAACAATTAACTTGAAAAATCGATTTTTTTAATTTTTCGCCAATTTAAAAAAAAAAATATTGAAAAATATGATTGAGGTACGGGCCAGAATTACATCAATTCTGATCATAACCTCATTGACCGTTTCCATTTCCGATCATCTGGAGTCCCGGAATCGTGGCTACCACTTCTACACCTTTTTTTTAAGAGAGCTTAATTGGCAGGCCGAAAACTTGTTGAACAGCCTTCAAATTGCAAAATATTTTTTTTTATTTTATTATGTAATTAATAAATAATACAAAACAAAAAACCAAATTAAAAAAGTTCTTATGGTTTTCTCTCCAGAATTTTTTTAAAAACACTCATCAAACCCAGTTTAAGGGTAGAAGACCCTCTTAAGTCAAGTACAAGTCAAATTTTTTTTTCTGTGTATATAATATCTGTTCGCCTTACGTTTTATACTCTTGCAGAGAGTATTTTTAAATTGGTCTGATGTTTGGAAAGCATAGAAGGAAGCATCTTTGACCCCTTGACCTGAAAATGCCCTGTCCGCTTATTATGAGGAGTGGCGCCATCTATTGTTGTGCTTGGGAAATCACTCAACTAGCATTGCTCAAAGCGAAAATGAAGTTTCTAAGAGGCTCTGAGATAAGATTTGGTATTGTTGAATGAATCTTCAAAGATGTTATCACTGAACTTTAACAGCCCAAAGAATCAAGCTAAGTCTTTTGGCACTTTCTTTAATTTACTTATTTACTATAATATTATTCTACCTACTTATTGTTTCAAGTGATTTAATATGTACTTAATTTTGGGAAAACATTTCTTAAGGTATAAAATATACCTCAAAGATGATTTTTATATACTAATTTAACTTAACTTTCATAATAAGTTTTGCTTCAAATGAAACTATAATCCAAGAATAGTTTGTGCCTTAGTGCCTTTGCTTATCTGGGTTTATTTCTCACTTTTCGGGCCCCGTTCGCCAACTAACAACTATATATATTTTGATAATGGTTGTAAACTATTCTAAAAATTGATTTCACTTTAACTGACATTTTTATTTGACTCATACCTAGTCATTGAACTCGAATGCGCCTAGGGGCAAGATTAGTCTCACGATAATGCTAGACAAGAAAGCTTATCAGTAATTTCTATACACACACGCATACACATAATTTCTCAGAAGGTGGTCCAGGAGGCAGCATGTGCTTTAAATCGTCTGACTTATTATCAAAGTCCATGTCGGTCACCGTCTGGCATGTGTGTGGAGTGGCACCACCTGCCCTTTGATACTCACGTCATTCGAAATGGTAACTTCATTATCGCGAAATATGAAATTTTGATCGGGACAAGTCTCAATTTGTTGCGTATAATGCTGGGCCAGGCAAATGTCATTCGTTTGATTCCATTGGGCAAGCTGATCATTGGTATAACGATTGCACTTATCCAAATCCTTTCCATTTCTGGGTATACTATATTCAGTATGTGCCGCATCATAAGGACTCCAGGCACCTTCATCGCATTCTGTAATTTGACATCTGTTTTGGTGGTTCACAACAACAATAAACACCGGCACGAATATCACAAAAACTTTACCTGTGCATCACAGTGCCGGCGGTGAAGACATAGGTAACCGAGAACATGGCATGAAACATCATGGGTAAACAAATTAAGAGGAACACAATCAACTGAAAGCGACCAAATTGCCCAATATGCTTTAGTATGGAATCAAGGGTGACATCGTCTTGATCCGTGGAAATGGTGGGTGGCGTGGGTTGATGATTGTTTACATCGACCGTTGCCGGTGGCGCTTCATTAGTGGCCATATTTAAATATATTCGTTTATAGGAAGTTTTGTGTACAATTAACCGAGATCACACTTTTGCACTTTTAGTTTATTTTTGCACGCATTTAATTCGTTTTTTTCCTCATACTTTTGAATATATATTTTATTTTTATTTTTATATACGAATCCGAACAAGTTTTACGTTGTGCACGGCACAAAATCACTTGACCAACTGAGTATAAGTTTTACGATCCGCTCATGTCGTTCGTTAGCCGGCAAAACGAATGAGCGAATGTGTGTGTGTGCGTGTGTCACTTGTTTCAAGAGGGGGGTATTCTCATAAGACGTCCTCATCGTGTATCAGCCTTGATAAGATTTTCTAGGCTTTTATTCCGACTCTGATTATGTCTTGAAATAAACTTGAGTTTGAGGGTCGTGTTTGCATTCGATTGGTTAGTTTTTTATGGTTGGCCAATGGTGAAAGTGATTCGGATTCTAGTGGTTTGTGATTCCATTTTATATTCGCTTCCATTTCAAGATTAAGTTTGTTTAAGTTGTCACTATAGTGACTCTATAGAGTCAAACTACTTTTTAAGCGCTTTCATTTAAAGTTTTATTAATGCCCACTTAGGTCAGATACTTTTATGTTTTATTACACTTTAAAAATATTTTTTTGAAGAGTGCGTCAGCAGAACAGGCAGCTAAAACCAACCAAGGCCCCTGGTTATGACGGGGCTGATGGAAAAGTAGTAAAAGCCTTTCCATAGAAGGGTGTCCTGTTTCTGGTAATGATGTTCTACTCAAATCCGCCTTATTCGAGAGAATATTTTTGAAATGAATATTGGAAGTTAGTGCAGTGGACTAAGCCCTCCCATAATATCAACTTGGATTTCGCAGTATCCATAGAGCGCCAGATCAGGTATACAGAATTTGTAATAAAGTTTTAGAGGCTATGGAAAGCGAATCTTACTGCTCTTCCTGGACATACGGCAAGCATTCGATCTATCGGACTGCTTTTTAAGCTAAAGTCCCTCCTCCCAACTGCTCATGTTGCTATGCTGCGCTCATTCCTTTAAAAAAAAACCGTTGTTTCATGGTCGAGTTGAGAGACGAGCCATCGAATATCCGCCGCATTGGAGCGGGTGTACCTCAAGAAGTGTACTGGGCCCAGTGCTGTACACCTTGTACACCCCAGAATTGCCTGTTCCAGACTCCCAAAACAAACTAATAGCCACAAATGTGGATGATACAGCCTTTTTAGTTTTTAAACCTATCGCCAGCCGAGCATCAGCTACCGTACAATCCTTACTAGATGGCTTTAGTGTTTGGGCGTCCTGTTGGAACATTGTGGTCAATCCGGAGAAAGCCAACATTGCACATTTTCGATGACTCAGTTATACCACATATTCCTTTTTTCTCGGGGTAATCTCATAAAGATTGATTTAAGCCCAATATTGGAACTTAATTTAATAACACAACCGAATCGCTTCAAGCATGTTTGAGATTAAAAAAAAAAAAATTATCTAAGAACTACAATTCGTTATTGGCAGTCTAAATTGTGGAAGAATCGGAATAGGCCAGGAAACTCACTCTTCTGGATATTCTGTTTGCTTTCCTCATATTATAATCTATGGAACAAATCTCACACTAGACCCACAATCACTTTGGTTCAATTCAGAGCTGCATACCGGTTTGAACCCGGAATTCCGACTTTTCTTTTACTGTTAACCGAACCTTGAACCGAACCTCTTTTGTAAAAAATAGCTGAACCTGAACCTGTTCCGAACCAAAACTTTCGGTTCGGTTCAGCAAAAGTCTAATTTAAGCGTGAGTTAAGTTTTGTCTGATCAAATATGAAGAATAGACCAAAAATTACTCAAAGAATTTTTTTTGGAAAATTTCATTTCAAAATAAATTTACTCATATGTTCAAATAAACAAAAATCCAGAATTTGGAATATTTTTTTTTATATTTTTTAAAAATTAATAGCTTTCTATCCACATTTTGTAAAACTTGGGACGAACCAAGGTTCGAACCAAAACATTTGCACAGAAACCTTGAACCTCAAATTTCTGAACCCTAACCATTGGCAAATTTTGGTTCGAACCCGCAAACCGGATCTCCGGAAAAATTTTTTTGGGTTTGCAGCCCTGGTTCAATTTAGTATTCTGAAAAACAAAGAATTAAATATAAAATTTTGTATCGAACCCAGAACTTTTGAACTCGAATTGAATAGCATTGAATCGCATCTCAACTCGCTGCAGTGACGCCCATACAACAAAGTAGGTTACAAAAATCAGAAATTTTTTTACTACTGATTAATTTATTCATTACTAATGTACTGTTTGATTTTTTTCTCCAAATAAATCGCCTTTTAAAAACTATCAATTTTTTAAATATTTTTTAACTTTGAAGGGAATAAAAAAAATATTTAGTTTTGTGTATTTGCCATATACGTTCTTTGATTATTCCTTTAAGTAATTTTTCAACATGTTCGCTTCCGATCCACATTTTCAAGTCACGAAAAGAGTCCACTAGTTTTAGATTAATAATGATTAATCTATAATAGATACCTTGTCCTATGAACAGTAAAAATTATTTCGGAAAAAAAATTCGAAAAAAGTATTTAATTTTTTTTTTTCGGGTAATAATTTTAAAACATAGAAACATAAGAAAATATATAATTGTTAAAAATTAATTTTTTCACAAATTTTGACTTTGAATAATTATCTATCATTTACCATTGAAATTATTCAATTATCTCATTTGGTTTAAAAGTTATGATTTTTGAAACGAAAAAACTTAAATCGCGCCACTGTGCATCGCTCACATTTGACATAACGCGTCTAGGATGCTACTTATATTTTTCTGTATGGTGGTCTCTTGGTGTTGTAACGATAAAAAAGCGGAGAGAACGAAGTTGATTGGTCCCTTACTGATCCACGCTATCCCACTTAATTACGATACATGATCTTAAAAAAAATTGAAGTGAAATCATTTGAAATGATTTGAGTTTGAAAGGCTTGGGCCAAGCATGTTTAATTTTTTAAGCTCATGACAGTCTAAATCTAAGAATAAAAAGATTTGAAATTATCTTGCCGTGTTTTTTTGTATTGGGATACGAAGACGGCAAAAAAAGCGGCTTCCGTCGGACCTCTGAATTTATGGCATGCGACTAACAGGTCTAACAGGCTGCTAATGTACTAATAGTTATGTAACTTTTTCTCAGCCAGTAGGCGATCTTTTTCTCCTACCTTGTTACCTTGTAAAAATTTGTATGCCGATTGAGTTCCGTAATTCCTTTTAAGCATTAAAGCTTAAAAAAAAACATTCAGTACTCGGGTGGGTTTTTTTCTTAAATCTCGAAACAAATAACTATAATTATTCTTAAAGGCCTATTCTCAGATCATATACACAATGCTTCATATGAATAGAAACACTTTCGTAGAACTTTAAAACAAAATGCCTTTAAACAGAACGAAAATAAAATTTATGTCATCTGAGATCAGGCCTTTATCAATGATTGTTTTGATCAAAATTAAAAAAATAATCATAATATTTGGACTCTGCTTTTTGTAGCAACTACTAACTAGCAAAAATACTATTTTGTATAGTCAGGTGCTGCTATTTATGTTTGTACTATTTCTTTATTAATATGTTAAGCGAACAATATTTACTCGATTTTTACTTTGTTTATACGCCAGTTATTTGAAATGGAAATATTTTGCAAATACAAAACCCACTGTTTAAACAGTCGTTTGAGGAATCTTCTAAATCCAGACATATGTATCAGACATCAGACATATCTTTATATAGGCTAAGCATCTATATTGACATTATCGTTAAATGAAAAAAAATTTAGGTCTCAGCGTTTCCAAATTTAATATTTAAATCTAAACAGCGAAAAATTTGATTTTCATTTTTAATGGAAGCGGCAGGGCTTTATTGTTTCGAAAAAATTACTCATACGATACGTATACCAGATCAAAAATTGTACAACAAAATCTTTAGCTTTTTTTTTATATGCGTAATTTATTAGCCTTGCTGCGCTCACAAATTGCATGAAATCTTAAGCGCATTTTAATTGTTGTCATGTTTTGAAATTCAAAAGGCAAGAACTTTTATTAAGAAAATATGTGGGGCGAGTATTTTGAATTTTTGATTGGTTTATTCAGCATTAATATTTTTTACATGCCTTCTTGTTAACAAAGAGCTGTGTGCTATCTACATTTCTATATAGAGCAAGCTGTACAAAACTTAATTGAAGATGCTTGAAGGTCCCGGATATAAAAGAATATAGTTTTTAGTCAAATAAGTTGTATAATTTGGTTCGACAAACACAAAAGAACTGCTAAGTTGATATGGAAGAGTGCGTATATTTCAAATATGTAATCAAATACCAAAGTGTTTACCTGAAATTTTTAGAATAAATTAAATAAATAAATGAAAATGGGCAAACATGGTTTATTTTATTATTATTTTTCTTTTGTTTTTTTTTTACGCTTGTTATAAACCAAAAAAGAAATAGATAAAGAATGAGATTGACACCTTACAAATATCACACCCAGAAGGTGTGGTAGTATGTACATTAAGCTTGTTTTATGTTTCTACGAAAGAAAAATTATGCATATTTTGAATAAGTTAAAAAAAAGGTCGCTACAGAATTATAAAAAATATAAAAATTTAAATTGAAAACTTAAAGAAATAGAAAAATGTTTGATCAGTCGGACAGACAAATTCCTCAAATCAAGAAATTGTTCAATCAATTAATGTTTAATTTTTTATAAGCAAGAAAATAAGATGTAGTCCGAAGACAAAGTCATTCTTAATTTAAGTAAACCCGTGATTGACCATTTTGTTCTTTTTTTATACACTTGAAAAGTGTATATTAATTTTGCCCAGAAGTTTGTAACGCATAGAAATATTCATTTCCGACCCCATAAACTATATATATTCTTGATCAGGACGACGAGCTGAGTTTATTTCCGCTTGTCCGTCCGTCCGCTGTCGTCGTTGTTGTCTGTCCGTCTGTCTGTCTGTCCGCTGTCTGTTTCTACGCGAACTAGTCCCTCAGTTTTAAAGCTATCGAGCTGAAATTTTGCACAGAGTCTTCTTTTTGCTGCACGCAACTAATATGTCGGAACCGGCCGGATCGGATGACTATATCATATAGCTGCCATAGGAACAATCGGTCTAAGAACTAGTTCTAGTTAGAAAACCTTTTTTGTTTTCCATCGTAGCGTCACTAATCTTGGTATATGTTAGTTTTATATGCTTCCACATAATTTTGAAAAAAATTATAAAAATCGGATGACTATAGCATATAGCTGCCATAGGACCGATCGGTCGGAAAATGTGTTTTTACTAAGAAAAGATTTTTTTATGGTGTCAAATTTTTTATTATCAATGATTTAAAAATTTTAAATATCTGATATCTATATCCTATATATTTTTCCAGTTAAATCAGTTGGAGTAAAGTTTTTCAAGTGTATCAAAACTTCGGCACAGTCGAAGTTAGCTTTGCCTTCTCGTTTTTAATTAAGCTTGAATCAATAATAATTTTTAAAACGAAAGATTAAAAATAATAACAATGCAACAGAATACATTATATTTTTAAAGCTAAAGGGACTTAAAAAAAAACGAATTAGAAATGAGAATTTTTTTTAGAATGGGACATTTTTTTAGGATCTTTGTCATTTAACGGTCCTCAAGGCTAACATTGCGCTGTTTGGATGGCCTAAGCAATTTATTTCTTGAAAATCTTATTATTCTGGAATTTCTCGCAATCATCACATCCTATCCTGGCGTTTTGAGACAATTTTGTGGCTTCGTGGGTTCCAATAAGTCAAAATCGATCACGTCGAATTTTGTTACGACTCGATTTGGTATCGATACAATTTCCGACCGATCCTAACAACCCTTATAATTGGAGACATACAAAATGGTTACATGTACTGTGCTTTTAGAAATTTTGTCTTCTTTCAGATAGCCGCGTTATCTTGTGGTCTTATTTGGATGCACGATTTTAATGAATGTGGAAATCGCCAAGACTCAAAATAAGTCTCTTCATCAGTAATTGCTTTCGAGACTTGGCTACTTGCAAACAAAATATTAATGCAGCTTATTTACAAAATAATTTGCCTTTCACAAAGAGTATTTGATGCGTAAAATATTTTTGGCTTGAGAACCAAAAAAAAGAGCTTTTTGTGTTAATTTTTATATATTGTTCTGTCAGTTAGATTGATTGAAATTTTAAAAACATTTACCAAAAATCTTGTGTACGTCAAAGCATTAAATCAACAAATTCAAAAATAAAAGAACTGTAGGATTCCCTTTGAGGAATAAACTTGCGAATGATTTGTCAAAAAGAAAAATAGACTTATTGGACTATTGGGATTTATTGGACAATAAATTGCCAGTTTGTCAGTTACACAGTGTATAAACAATCGTACTTTGAATGGGGTGGAGGCGTATTTGTCTAATATGTAGGTTACTAAGGTACTTCACACTACATCTTTTTTATGTGTTTTTGTTGCGTTCGTGACGAGATTGTAAATCATCTGTCGTGAGGAACATGATGAGTTCCAAAAAAGTACAGAATTCGCGTAAATAAGTTGACGTAATATATTCTACTAACTATATATTAAACATGAAAACTAATTTTGCATACAAATTATTTTAAATTATTTCCGAGAGACGCAACCCCATTGTAGTAGTTGGAACATAATCTCATTTCTTATGAATGAGAATTGAAAATAATTGAAAATATTAAGTGATGTTTTAAGTTTCATGTTGGATGGAACTTAAAACCATTGTGCATTGAAAATCCCTAATTACGATATAGTCATATATAAAAATACACCCAGACTACAAATTTGTCCAAAATTAAACTACTAAGAACCAGTTGGGTTGAGGCTTTTTGAGTCCCTTAAACCGTACCATGAACTTAATAAATAAATGACATTCCGAACCTGAACCCTAACTAAACCAACTTATTTTAAACGAGAAGGCAAAGCTAACTTCGACTGTGCCGAAGTTTTAATACACTTGAAAAACTTTACTCCAACTGATTTAACCGGTAAAATATATATAGGATATGGATATAAGATATTTAAAGTTTTCAAATCATTAATAATACAAATTTTATACCATAAAAAAATCTTTTCTTAGTAATACACATTTTCCGACCGATCGGTCCTATGGCAGCTATATGCTATAGTCATCCGATTTTGATTAAATTTTTCAAAATTATGTGAAAATATATAAAACTAATATACACCAAGATTGGGGACGCTACGATAGAAAACAAAAAAGTTTTTCTCACTAGAACTAGTTTTTTGACCGACTGTTTCTATGGCAGCTATATGCTATAGTGATCCGATATTAATAAATTTTTCCAGAATGGTGTGGAAGCATATAAAACTAATATATACCACGATTAGTGACGCTACGATGGAAAACAAAAAAGTTTTTCTAACTAGAACTAGTTTTTACAGACAGACGGACAGACAGATGAACAGACAGACGGACAGACAGACGGACAGACAGACGGACAGACGGACGGACAGAAAGACGGAGAGGCGCAAATGAACTCAGCTCGTCGTCCTGATCAAGAATATATATAGTTTATGGGGTCGCAAATGAATATTTTTATGCTTTACAAACTTCTGGGCAAAATTAATATACACTTTTCAAGTGTATAAAAACGATTTGATTCAAATATAAACTTAAATCATCTTATTTAAAAATGTCATTCATTTTGTCAACATTTTTGTTTCAGTGCCAAAATAATTGTAAGGAATTGGATCGGTGTATCAGTAGAATGGACATTTTGATTTAGAAAAAATGAAATGCTACTATCCAGTCCAGTTTGAACCAAAACCTCCTTCCCAAACCGCCCTTAGTTTTGTTTTGACAGCTGATTGTTGTTGACTTGTTTGACATCATGTTAAGTATGGAAAAAAAGATTTTCAACAACAATCAGCTGTCGAAACAAAACTTAGGGCTGCATCGCGTTGAAATGTCTGACATGTCTGCCTAAATATGAATGGACTAGAAGGCACCATTATCTTTTTGGCGATTGCAGCGCACTCTGGCGGTCAAGAAGGTTACTTTTCTCTTCACCTTATATTTTGCAGATTTTTCGAAAAATTAATTTTTTGGACGCTATCAAAAAGATGGAAAATCGCTGGAATACGTGTATCGACGTAATACTAAATAAAATTTCTAGTGTAAATAAATAAAATTTAAAAAAATTTTAAAACATTTTTTTCATTCCCAAGTAGGTTACTTTACACCCCACCAAGTACAGTTTATCGAATCACTATTTGATTACCCATATTCAACTCTTTAATTAATTTCAACTATTCCCAGTGTCAACCGTTTCAACACAACGTCCACGTGCTAAAAACGTGATACTTCCATAATGATTTAAACACTTTGCATTATTATATATTTCTTTGAGCTTTCACAAAATACAAAAAAAAACTAAACTTATCATTTGGCTGGCACCAGGCCAAAGCATCAAACAAAATGAAAATGTATCTAGCAGCTACGTCACAATAATCATTTTAGTCTACTTTTATATATCTAAATCTGTCTATCATTAGTCGTTATTATTGTGATCATGACCAGGGGTAAGTTAATTATAATAAGAAATTATTGTATTATATTGGGAATCACATGAGGGAAATACAACAAGACCAATTTAAAACCGGTTTGAGTTCGTTTTTACAATTTCAATTTTGTTTTGTAAAGCAATAAGCATTAAAATAGCAAATAGTAAAAAAGTTGTGAATTTCGACGTGTTTAATCTGAGTAGCGTAAACTTATTGTTAACTTGTCAAAATCGTGATAAAAAAATTAAACAAATTAGTTTGCTTTGTTCAACTAAATTGATATATATTTTTGTTAAATGATCTCTTTCAGTTTTTGCTCTCTTCAGCTTTTTGTTTACAAATGAGAAAAAGTCATGTGTTTGCATTTATTATCGCGAACTTTATGAATGAATTGATTTCTTTTTTAAGCTCAGTGACATTCAATGTTTTTGGTAATATGAAACACTTGTACAATGTATTGTATATTTATTGTCGTCTTTTTAAGTTATTTCATTGTTATTTTTTATACATTATTTATTATTGGTTTTGTAGACCTTCAGCTTAATATTTGATAGCTAAAATACAAAGCATGTTTTACTTTTTTATATGCTTTTGTTAAGAGGCGAGGTTGATGGACTTAAGGAATTGAGCAAACAGCGTCATTTTTTTTTTGCAATGCTATGAGACATCATAAATCAAATTGAGCAAAAAACATATTTTTTTGTCATACTTAATGCGGTCAATTTTGCTTCAATTTGTTGTTGATCCGTTTCAAAATTTCAGAAAAAAAGGTGGGTGGATAAATAAGCAGCCGAGTGGCGGACATCGTACGTTGCCGAAATATATAAACTTTACCAAAATTCAGCTTTTCTGTCACATGTGATTCGCAAGTATCGATAAAATGGGAAAAACGCAATATCGATTTATTATTATTTTTACATAGTTGGACGAAAAATCGAATGACAAAATAGAAGCAATATGGACTCATTGATCAAGGAGATCAAACGTGGTCGCACATCCACTTTTTATGATAAAAGACCGGAAAGGGCTTAAAAGTTATCCTAAAAGTCCATTTCATAATGCATAAAAGCAAAGGCTTAAGTATAAAAATTAATGTAAAAAAAAACACTTTTATGCAGGGAATAATACCGGAACCGTTAACCGAAATAAACCGTTTCAAGCCACGTACATTTTTTGAGAACCGAAAACCGTTAACCGTTATAATAGGAACCGAAAAAAACCGGAACCTTACCGAATCACTAATACCGGTACTGTTTCGGTTTATAGTTATTAATTTTTATTGATTTATGATTATTTAAAATATATATTTCAACCGGTAAAATAGCAACGTATACACTCAGAAAAAAAATTTGTCTTTTCAGAAATTCGGCATTTAGAGAAAACCAGAATCAAATTATTTTTTTAAGATATAAACGATATAGAAAAAATTTCTTAAAAGGCGGAAAAATTTTTCTTTCGTAAATATAATCCCTCTAATTAAATTTAAGCGATTTTTTAGGCTTAGTAAAATCCTCCCTTAAACATAGAAATGGTAGAAAAATGGTAATATAAATTTTAGAAATTAAGTTTCTTGAGTTAAATCAATATTCGCTCGCAAATTTAGAAATATTATTTCCTAGTTGCAGAAAATTTCGTTTCAATATTTAAAAAAATGTAATGTAAATAAAAGCTCGGGCAGATATTAGGTTTTCAAATGCTTTAGAGCGTTTTGAGAGCTGTTTTTACCAGCGTATTATGGGCTATATTGAAAACTAGACTTATAGTATGGTTTGAAATCTATCCAAATAACAGAAATATCTCTTTTTATGACAGGAATACAGAAGATTTAGAGACCGATTATTTCGAACCATAATTAGGAAATATTTTTCTGATATAAGAAAGATTTTATATAAAATATACAGAAACGTTTAGCGAAGTTGTTTGTCCAAAAATAAAAACGGATAGAAATCTGTATATTTCAAAAAAAGTTGTTTCATGTGGCATAGTCGTAAAATACATTTTTGTCAAATTTTAATACATCCATTTTTTTTTGGATATTGTGTAACAAATTTAATTTTTCAACATTAAAAAAATTATACTTGTACCGGTACGTACCGGTATACTGAAATAAAAATCTGGGTACCGTATCGGAACCGGAAACCGAAACTACTTGAAAATCGAAATAGAACCTTAAACCGATATTTTCATTTCGGTACGTACCGGAACCGATATTCATTTCGGGATTAATCCCTGCTATTATGGAAAAAAACTAATATGGAAAAAAACGGACCATCCTTTACCGGGATTCGAACCAGCATAACAAAAAAATAAGGCGTCAAGCCTATCCACTCAGTCAACGCCTTATCCGTATATCGATACTTAATGTTAACATGGAGTATTTTGTTTCAAATATTTCGGATGTACTTAGTTTGTTTGGGGCGAGTTCGAACATCATTAATATGCTAAATGATTCTTCATTAAATTCTAATGTGTTAATTTTGATAGGCACAACATTTTTTAAGATAGAATTGAAAGGGTATTTTTATACTTTATACTTTGGGAAAATAAATACGGAATTCAGCGAATTTATCAAAAATGAAACTGTTAATTGCAACTCATTTATTTCATTGGTGACTTTTGACTATTGAACATAAGCAGCATCGTACCGATGTTTTAAAAAGAGTGAAGATATTTTTAAGGAACAAGGACGAGTTTTTCATCGATTCATTAAAGTAAAGACAATGCACACTGTGCTGGTTGGCCAAATTTTTGACATAAAGTCGACAAATGTAGCCACAGAGTTAAAGCTTTGTGGCTTTGAAAACTACAAGCATAACATGTGGGAAAAATTTTGAACCACCCATAAGCCCACATTGCAGATGCGTATTTTTATTAAGTGTTTTACAGTTTGTTATTGGACATTGCAATTTTTGTAAGTAAAATGGTTTTTATTTACAATAAATAGTAAATATAGGCGATATGATGAGTCTTTCTCTTTTTGAGGACGACGCAAAAAACCATTCATTGATAAACAATTAACAAATAGTTGTTGATATCGCGATATGTCCTTATTCATTAAGAAATAGCCGGCTCAAGGTCGAAAGTGTTTAATGTGCCTTCATGAAAATAAATTGATGAAAAACACAGGTTTTTTAATAAATTATCCAATATATTTCGAAATTGCCGTCGGCATTCGTTATCAGGGAATGCAACCAGGGCAGCAAATTCTGACTTTTCGTACTGTGAAATGAACCTTGAACCGAACCTTTTTTTTGAAAAAAATAGTTGAATCTGAACCTGTTCCGTACCAAAAATTTCTGTTCGGTTCAGCTAAAGTTACAAGTCTTAGTTAAGCGGGCTTTAAAAACCTTAAAATTGATTTTATCTATACAAATAAGAAGAACAGACCAAAAACTAATCGAAGAAATAAGATTTTGAAATTTAATTTAAAAAAAAGATAAATCGTATGTTCAAGTTAACAAAAATACAGAAATTCTGAATATATTTTTATATTTTTAACGATTTTGTTGTTTTCTTTAAGAATTAATTAAAACTTGGGACGAACCAAGGTTCGAACAAAAACCTTATATCGAAAACTTTGAACCTCAATTATCTGAACCTTAACCATTGGTAAATTAAGGTTCGGTTTAGGTTTTCCATAAATGTATTTACGTGAAGACACATAAAACACGTACGACCTAGAGCCAGCTATCCCCAATTTCCTAACAATTAACAAATATTAGAGCCAATCTGTGTTGTTCCAAAGTTAAGTTTTCTTTATCAACAAAATAAAGTTTGGTTTCATCAAGACAATGTCCAGTTCACAGATTTCGAGTCGGAATGGCTGAATCAATGAATATAAGTACCCTAATCAACCATATTCGCCAGATTTATTAACAAGAATTGAGTAAAGATAGTTACCAAACAGGTTTCAGGTATCGCTAATTGTTTTCTTTTGTAAGAGCAGTGATTTTACAGTGTCTAGACTCTAGATGTACAACATTGGAAAACCAGTCTCTACCAAGAAAGCATAATTGGGCTTAGTATGGGTTAATCTAATGATTTTATCTTAGGAATGTGCACTGCAAAGGCAATTAATAAATTGAACTAAAATAATAATTCAAATTAATAAGCGCGAATATTTGGACCTAAAATTGAGAACAAAAATTACTCATACGACACGTAAGCCAGATCAAAATTTTACATCGCAGTTTATAATACATTTCAAACGATGTCTTTATTGAAATTCAAAAGGGCACTTACAGTCTTTTCTGGATTATAGTAAACACCCGATATAGTAAACATCTAATTCATGCACCTTCAGTGGGAAAATGCTAAAGGGGAAAGGGCAAAAACGTTGAACGCTGATATTAAGGGGGTCTTCTACCTTTAAAAAATTTGTTTTTCGATTTTTTGGTTTTGCATTATTATTATAGCTTGGACATTCCCCTTTCATTCCATTCAAACTGTTGATCAAAATTTTTTTTTGTTTCGAAATAGTTTAGCAGATATAGCCTTTTTAGTGGGGCAATGTTCTCGCTAAAGTGAGTATATTTTACGTTGCTTAAAACATTAAGTGCGTTTATCGACCTTGTAGCCATGATTGCGCCAGTTCTACTTAACCGATTTTGATCAGCCATGTTGCAATCGATGCAGAATTGATGTAATTCTGGCCCGTAACTCAAACAAGAGGAAAAAATATTTTTAGAAAATTTTTAAAAACACTAAACTAAAAAAACTTGAAAATCTAATTTTTTTTATACAAAATATTGAAAAATATGTTAGAGGTACTGGCCAGAATTACATCAATTCTGATCATAACCTCATTTACCGTTTCCATTCCCGATCACCTGGAGTCCCGGAATCATGGCTACCACCTCTATACCTTTTTTTTGGAGACCATAATTGGCAGGCCGATAACTTTTTGAACAGCCCTCGAAATCCAACATTTTTTATACCCTTGCAGAGGGTAGGTATATTAAAATAGTCACGATGTTTGTAACGCATAGAAGGAAGCATTTCCGACCACATAAAGTATATATATTCTTGATCAGCATGACGAGCTGACTTCATTTCCGTTTGTCCGTCTGTCCGTCTTTCCGTCCGTCCGTCTGTCCGACTGTCCGTCCGTCCGTCTGTCCGTCTGTTTCTATGCTATCTCCTCCCTCAGCTTTAAAGTTATCTTGACCAAACTTTGCAGAATGTCTTTAAATACAAATACGCTGCACATTTGTCGGAACCGGCCGGATCGGATGACTATATCATATAGCTGCCATAGGAACGATCGGTCCAAAAACTAGTTCTTGTGAGAAAAACTTTTTTATTTTACATCTTAGCTGCACCAATCGTGGTATATATTAGTTTTATATGTTTCCACACAATTCTGAAAAAATTTATCAAAATTGGATGACTATAGCATATAGCTGCCATATAAACGGTCGGTGCAAAAACAAGTTTTCGTAAGAAAAACTTTTTTGTTTTCCATCGTTGCGTCACCAATCGTAGTATATAGTAATTTTATATGATTCGACACAATTCTGGAAAAATTGATCAAAATCGGATGACTATAGCATATAGCTGCCATATAAACGGTCTGTCCAAAAACTAGTTCTAGAGAGAAAAACTTTTTTGTTTTCCATCGTAGCGTCACCAATCGTGGTATATATTAGTTTCATATACTTCCACACAATTCTGGAAAAATTGATCGAAATCAGATGACTATAGCATATAGCTGCCATAAGAACGATCGGTCTAAAAACTAATTCTAATGAGAAAAACTTTTTTGTTATCAATGGTAGCGCCTTTCAAAAACTGCAAGGGTATTTAAAACATCGGCGTAGCCTATGTTAACCTTCTATTTTTTTTCTTTTATATTCAATTAATAAATATCCTAGCACCTGGTCCAATTAGACCGCCGATTTGGCTGCAAGACGCTGTTGAGTTTGCTGGCTTTTTGTCCAAATCGAGGCTTATTTCGTTCAGAAGTTTTGGTTTACGCACAGAACTGCGATGTTTGTTTTATAATTTAACGGATTGTTCAAATAAACGGTGATTACCCACAATGTTAAATTTTTTTATAATTCTTAAATCTATGTCTAGTCGCTTTGTAGACATTAATCAAGGGTTTTTCCACCTCTGGGAAGTTTACGATAAATTTACTTGGGAATTCTAAACTAATTTAATTACCGTGTCAGTCACAGTTGATGCTCTTTCACTTAAAAAGCACTTTAGTAAATGTGTTGAAAAAATTTGTCAAAATACGAGCTTTAATAGCTAAATTATCAGTAATTTTCCAGCAATGCGTAAAATAGTTTGCTAAAGTGCCCTATTGCTCTTTATGCTTTATCCTTGTATTCATAGCTTTGCTAATCATTTATTCTAGGGCAGAATTTATAGTCAAATTTAATGAATGTCGTTTAAATATGAAACTCACCTTATTCTAGTCACACTTACCTCTCCCTTTCCCAAAATAAAACTCGTCTTATGTATTTGTTTTGAATATATCTAAACACATACCTTTATTTAATGAATTCAAAAATTGTGTTAAATTCCATTTTTTTTTGTGTGTCATTTTTTTTGTTTTATCGTTTTTTGTTTATTTTCTTCTATCCCCTTTATATTTTTTTCGGCTGATACATTTTGTTCAATTTTCATTTGCAAATGTTTCTCTTGACACCCATACATATATATATATATATAGTACACATATATGTATATAGAAAGTATCTCTTAACGTTTTCATTTTGTGTTATGGTTATGTTTTTTTTTCACTATTTGTTTGTTTTTGTTTTTTTCTTGCTGCAGTTAAAGTAAAAATTTGACACAAAAAACATTTATTAAGAGAACGCAACAAGTTGAAAGTGAATTTCTTTATAAAAAATCTGTTGTGTCTGGTGTTATGATTATGGTATGATAGTGGGTATGATAAAGTGTGTGTTTGTGTGTGGGTTAAAATCGTAACCAAATGTGTTGTTGTTGTTTATTTTTTTAGCGGTATATGCTTTGTATATTATGTATATAGACTTAGATGATTTTTATATATTTTTTATATATATATATCTATATAGATGTATATGAGTTTTGGTGAATAAATACATATGCACTGTATTTTTTTTTTTGGTAATAATTTTTTAATTATAATTATAATAATAATAATCAGTTTAATTCATTTTAAATCTATAAATTCAATTATAATGCACTTAACTTCTTCTTTAACATATGTACGATGCGTATGTATGTATGTGTGTGTGTGTATGTGTATGTTCTGTCCTGTTTTGCACTCTATGTTTAATTGTAACATACCCAAGACAAATTTAGATATGGGCCTAACATTAAAGTCATTTTTGCCACAAGATATTCTATTTTATTTGGAAATCAAAAAATATTAAACGAAAGTTTAGTGGAATTTTTGCTAGAATTTTTTTTGGAGAATTAAATGCAGAAATGACTTTAGTGTAACATTTTCTATACTTGTGCTTAGGTACCTACCACATTGATTTTTGTTGTTTTTTTTTCATATATATGTAAATACCTTTTTAAATATAATTTATATAGAATTGTAAATATGATTTTTTTTGTTTTGTAAATAATGTTTGCATTTTTTTTGTGTCTTTTTTTTTCTTTTCTTTTATTTATTTCAACTTTTTACCATTTGCTTGTACATTTTTGCGAATATTCTTTTTCTTGTTTGTTTAATATTTATTGTAGTGTGATTATGTTGTATGTGTGTTGTTGTTTTTGGTATGTTTTATGTGTTTAACATATGTCTATAATGGATTAATATGGCTTTGAGTCATTGTTGACTGTTTTTTTGTTTTGTTTTCTTTTTCTGCAAATTTCCATAGTTGTGTTTTAGTTTGTATAGAATTTAAATACACATTTAAGAATTATTTATTTGTTTTTTTAATATTATTGTTGTACACAGATAAACAAGATTAGATTTCACTTATTTCTGTATGTTTTGTTTTTACCCTTTTTTGTGTAATTCTTTATTTTTTTTTATATTCATGTAGTTTACCATTTCAGTGCTTCATTTTCGAGCGTTTTTTTTTTGTTTTTTTGTGTGTGCAAAATTAAAATCGAAACTACAGTTTTTGGTATGTTGCGCATTTTGCTACCACTACCAACTACACACTTCCAAAACTAAGCGATTTTTTTTTAGTTTTCGTTTTCGTTTGTTTCTTCGAAAATTTCCCAAAAATTGGTGGTTATGAAACCAACTGTTCTCTTGTGTTTTTTATTAAATTTAACTTTGTTAAAAAAAAGGTGAGAAACAAACAAATTTGCTCTAAAATAATTGGCACTAACTTCATGATTTTTGTTTTTTTTTTAACAATAATAACGCAAATATATTTTTCCAAAAACATTTTTTTGTTTTGTTTTTTTTTCTAAGCATTTTTACACTTTTTGTTCATTTTATTTATTGAAGCTCTAGTTATATGATTGCCTTGCAGTTGTTGTTCTTCAATTTTGTAAATATGCTTTAAGTTTTTTATTTCTTTTTTTTTTTGTGTTTTAGTTATTTATGATATTTTTGCAAAATAATCAGAGGGGTTCAAAAGACAAGAGAGTCGCTTGATAAGTAATTGGCCATTGGCCATAAATCATTCTACCAGCATCAAAATTTTTTTTGAGATAATTGCTGTCAAGATTTCGGCAAATTTACATTTATAATTTGATTTTTGGCCAGTATTTGAATATTAATTATAAACTGAAATAAAACGTATAACGAATGCACGAAGCATCCTCTACAATTCTGCAGAAGTTTTGGTCCTAAACTCGTTGTAAATTCTAGGGTTCGGTTTGCGGAGCGGTCTTTCATCTTATCAAAACTAAGGTTTTTTTCAATCATTAGTTTATAACTTCTTGGACCGTTGAAACATTCTCGTCTGTATTTTCTAACAATTTCAACAAATTGTTTAAAATTGGGGCCAGCTCGGCTTTCATTTTGTTATCAAGCTATTTGATACTTCAATCAATAGTCAAAGATATAAATATATTAATATATTTATTATTGGGCGCGTTCAGCATTAACATTTGATCACTGATCAGCTTGTTAAAACTATGCCTATTATATAGCCTACTTTTAGGGGGGTCTTGTTAAATTGACATTTGGAAAATGTTCATGGAAATATCATCGTAAATACAAGAGGAAAAGTAGGCTACGTAAATAACCAGGAAATCTATCATTGATCAGGGAGCAAGTTCATCTGCAGAGCACGGCCATTATTGTCATTTATACGTCCCATTCCAAAAGTGCTTAGATTATTCACTATGCAAGGCTTGTACTGACATTATAAACCTTGACTTTTAATTTGTTTCCCTTCTGAAAGTTGTAATATTGCCCAAAGGCTTCCTCAATAATTACTTAATTTTGATCTCTCGCTATTTAGTCATCTAAACTCTAACAGTTCGAAATTTAATAGAAGCTTACCACAACTGGTTACTTACACGCCTAATAATGTAACATTAGAGCGCTTAAATGGTACTGCCAATAAATTAATTGAACTAATAATTGAACTATAACAGCTAATGTTAGTAAGGCAAGAAGTGTTTTTGGGGTTATTAAGAGTTGGTCGAATGAATTTGACCTTTACGACCAAGACTATTTACACTTCTCTTGTCTGAACTATTCTTGAGTTCGAATCATCAGTGTTAATTGGTCAAATTGGCCGTGTTTAGCAGACTAAACATATATCAGAAAAAATTGTTACATCGAATAGTTTCTGCTGAACGAAGTGCTACTTCTTTCTTTCTCATTTTTGCAATCAGCGCACAAAACTCACCTAATGTTATCAAAACATCTCTATTGATATACCATAACAGCTGGTGGTATTAGTATCACTTCAAAGAAGCGTACTATTTCTTCGATTTCATGATATGTCTTGGATCAGTCGAGGTCAGCAGAAAGAGCATTGAAAATGTATAATTGTTCAGGGAGCAAGTTCTTCTGTTGAACACGGTCATTTATTTTAGTGTTACTTTAAGACTTTCTCGTATCTTTATCCGCTTACGTCGTACTAACCATGCTTTGCATACACCGTTTCGTGTCCTCTGTGCCGATTACAATAAACTCTACCGTGTAATCTGCTTAGAAACCTTTATTTAAACATGTTTATTCCGTAGTTTGCCCTAATTTACACTTTTCCCACGCGGTTTTTTGGTGTCGCTCTTTTATGTTTAAGCCCCTTGTTCGTTTGGCCACGAGGTGGGCTGCAATTTTGCCTGCATTTCGCATTTCTGTGTGGACTTAAGTGGCTTGCTGAGAGCGTAAAAGAGTAATTCGCGATATGATCGTCTTGAGTTAATGGCCGTGTTCAGGAGAAGAACGTGCTCCCTGAGCAGAGATATATTTCTTGGAAATTTACGTAGCCTACTTTTTCTCTTGTTTTTAATATGATATTTACATGGAGGTTTTCCAAATAATAATTTAACAAGAACCTCCAGAAGTCTGCAAAATAATACGAGCATTTTTGTTAAGCTGATCAGTGATGAAGTGACTTTGTCGTATCGATAAATCAATATTTCATTGATTTTGTTAGGCGATATGCGATATTCCGATATGATATTACTTGTATCGATATAGTCGATAATCCATATTTTAAGATGATATATAGGCCGCATTAATGTAAGCATTCAAATGGTTTTGTATTTTATTAGTACGAAAAGTTTTCAACTTTTTAATGGATGGTCTGGCGGTTAGTACAAACGCGAAAAATTTTATTTCGGTAAAATACTCATTCGAAATTGTTTAGCTTTCTCAAAAATTCAAGTGCTTGTTAACTTGTTTTCTCAAGCGATGGCTTAATTAATTGCCATTTTAAGGTATATTTTGTGGGCAACTTATATGTTTGTTTTTACCCGCCTTTATATTATCAGAAAGAAATGTTCTTAAGCTTTAAAATAAATTATACCAAACAACTCTACGAATTTTTAACGAATATATACCATTTTGAATGCAACTCGAGTTGACTAACTGTTCCCTTGCCCGAAAGTATGCAATGGGTGTCGTCGAGAACTTTCATTATAATTTGATAAGAACTACTTGGTGATGTACTGTTGTTTGCTTAGCATACTTTGAGACAGCAAAATTAAGACAGATTACATAACTCTCGTTTAAAAAAATCCCAAAATTATCTGGGACAATTTATTTTAAAACTAAGGAATTAGTTGCCCACAAATCACGACTTGAAATGGTCAAAATAAGCCAACTATCAACTATAGGCTCAAATACAAAAAATCCGGTCGTGTTGGAGCATTTTTGCAAACAGAAACGTGTTAAGCAATCAAAATCTTTAAAAATAACCTGCTAACATTCACTGAAAAATTTGAATTTTGTAGCTTTGTGTTATTTTGAAGTAATTGTCGAATGCGATATTGAAAAAAAGGTATGCAAATTCAAATCTCTGTGTCACTGAATCTTATGAAAAGATACAAGCATGAAAGGATAGTAACCGACATTTCGACGTTTATCGAGATTTCAAATTTCTCGCTTAAAGATTTAGAGCACAAAGGTACTTTTGAAAATATAATCCAATTTAAACATTATTCTATTATGAAGTTCGATTAGAATGGTCACTATTTTCAAGCGTTATTGTATAGACCATCATGCATAATGGTAAGGACGTCTCTTATAAGCTTTTCTGTGTCTCTTAATGGTTTTAGAAAAAAACGATATATCGATATGATATTAGAAATAATCGATTTTGATATTTTTAAAATAATCCGATTACCCTAGTTCAGGTTCGGGAGGTCTTAAATTTAGAAGGTTCGGTTCATGGTAATAAATATCGATTTTATTAATGATTTTCATCGTATGTATCGCATTAAATAGTGCTACAGAAAATATCCTTTAAACATTGGCTGTAATATTACACATGCCAACAAAGTGAACCTACTGTTTTTTGCCCAACACCTTAGACTGTTTTTAAGCATAACACCTCAACTGAAAAGAATTCTTCATAACCCATAAAGTGATATTAAAGTAAATGTGGGCAACCCTTAAATCATCATAATGACTTATATACTTATATACTTCTTCAACGAGTTGGTCACTAGAAAAGCCAACAAAAATCGCCAGTTGTCCTAAAAGCGGCCAATTACTCATCAGCTAAAACTCTCGTTTGTGGAGCAAATTGGGAAATTATTACAAAAAAAAAACCAGATATTTCAAGTGACGGCCTAAAAGTATGCCACAAAATTGTTGTGTTTTTTTACTCTCTCCTTAGCTAGGCCCGTTGATTAACCTTTTATGATTTCCTGTAGTTTTCATTTCCTATTTGGTTTGGCACACTTTAGCAATATTTATTATTTATTATATACGTAGTATTGTTTTGTATTTTGCGTGTGTGTGTGTGTGTGTGAGTGTGTTTCCTATTTTTCATTTTAAATAAGCTCCTTTAAGTGCTGAAAAATGAAAATTCATTGAAATTCGTATAATTCCTATGTGTTGTTCCCCCGGAAAAAAGCAAAAACCAAAAACATTTCTTTTGTGTGTTGTGCTCTTTTTTTTTTGTTGTTGTTTGGCCAGTTGTTTGTCATTCAATTTCTTTGGCACAATTTGTTGATGTGTTTTTTTTTGTTTGTTTTAAATTTAAGGGCTGAGATTCAAACATCTTAATTAAGAGTTTATAATTTAATCTTATATTTTAAATATAAGTTGATCCCAATTTGTTCAGTTTTATCAATTTTATGCTGCATTTCTCTTTCATTCTTTTCTTCTTCTTGAAAGATCGAGAGAGATAGAGAAAGAGACAGTTAGACAGATAGAGAGAGAGAGAGATAGAGAGTCTTACAATTAAATGTTGCAGTTGTTTTTATTTTATTACACATATACAAACACACACATATACAATATGTTAAACAGTTGTAAGTTTTTTTCTTTTGTTATTATTTTTTTATTCTTTGTTTGAATGTAGTGCGCCAATTTCTGGTTAAGCCATTCCCAATCTCTATAGATATTGTCTGTCTAATGAACGTTATCTTTATTTTTGTATTTTTTATTTGGTTTTGGTTTCGAGTGCTTCTTTGCTATGATCTTTTGTTGTATATATATATGTATGTAGTTTAACCCTTTAGAGTTTATATATTTTCTTCATCTTTTGTTATTATTCTGAGAAACCTTAGGCTAGAGTCCTAGCCCTGTCCTATTTTCAGTTTGTCTTCTTCAATTGCTTTGATGAATTGGAATACACGTAGTTTTATATTTTTTTTTTGTTGTTGTATTTCTCACATCAAGATATTTGTGGAATCATACAGAGAGTTAATGATGGCAACAGAATAGAAAAAGGAATATGCATATATGGAATTGTTTGCATCAAGGCACAGTGGACGAAATTGACAAATTGTTGTATGGAAACTAGGCACTGGCCTGAAATGAAATTTTCTAAGAAATATGAAATTTTGTGATTGATAACACTAGGCAACATGGTACAGTTTATTAAAGGGATGGCGATGATTCTAAATTATTTTTTGTATTTTCAAAATGAAATATCTTTGTTAGAAAAAATCGCTAAATTAATTGGAACAATTTATTTTAAAGCGATTGAATTTTTACATAAACTGTTATGTAGAAGATAAAATGTCAAAAATATAATTATTTAGGTCTGATCTCGTTTCCGAATTTGATCGATCGGAAATGGTAGAGGTTCTTATTTCCAGTTAACGATTAGAGGATTCGGTTAAAATATTTTGTGAAAAAGACACTCTAATGAAGTTAAATACAAATTTGAACTATTCGTCGAATAACACAATCGGATATGGGAAACGGGAATATTTTTCAATTCCAATTTCGCCTTATCGAAATCAAAAACGGGATTAACTATTAACTTCAAGAGTAAATTTGAATAAAAAATGATTCAAAATTAAACTGGATAAAATTTCAAGTTTTATAACTAAAAATAATACGCGAACAATTTTGTTCTTGGGGTTTCTATTTCTTTTGAAGTAATCCCAATAGATTGGTGTATTCAGTTTTCTGATTTTGGGCATTTATGGCTAAGATTCTCAGACGTTTACCGAAACTAATTGAAATTGGCTGTAACAGCCAGATTGACCGGCAACATATAATCAACCGAAGACATATAATCTGGGATCCGAAAAGAACGTATAATACCCGAATCATTAAACATGATCAGCTCCGGTTCTTTTCGCGGATTTGTAATGAGATCATCGGCAGAGAAGATATATAGGCTGGCTGATGAATGCTGCTACCTAAAAATATCGTAATAGTTTTCGTTCAGTTTGGTTAATCGGGTTAATTAAATTGTTCAGATTTTACTGCCTGATTTTTTAATTTATAAAATATGGCGTGAAGATACTTCATGCAATGGAATTGCATCCACACACAGAAAATAAGATCAAATATGAATCTGATATGGGCTACTGAATTTGTTATTTTATAAATATAATTTATTTCACATTATTTTGAAACGAAAACATATTCTTTCGCCCCTTATAAATATAATTTTGTCATTAAAATATCATACTGGTATGAAAAAATATCAATTTGAAATAAAAAAAACTGTACTAATATTATGAAAGAAGGTAACATTTGATATTTCAACATGTAAATGGAATCTTTAAACTTATCAATTTAATATGTATCATATAAAATATAATATTGAGTCCCAGATTATATTCATTTTTTTTCTATGCAGCTCTTAAAATAATTTATACGAATTTATTAAAAGGATATTTAAGTTTATTAATGTAGCATCATTCATCAGCCACCTGAACCCAGTGACAAATCTTTCGTAAACTCTACTGTTTTCGAGTGTAAAACTTTTGAAACTTTTCGTTTTTAGGTCTATTAGCGAACACTAAGCAAATCTCTATTTAAAAGTTGTTTTATGGTTTTTTTTACATAAACAAATGTTTGTTAAAGATCCCCAGCTCGCGGGTTCAAACACAAATTTTCCAATGTACCTAAACAAAAATATCAGATACAAGATTTTTGTATTAAGGTTTCGGTTCGAGAGTGGTCCAAGCTTTACCTAATTTATATAGAAAGCAATTAATATGCTTAAAATATAAAAAAATTTTTCAACATTTTTTAAATTTAGTTGTCATGTATTCAATGGAATTTTTCCAAAAATTTACAAGCAGTTTTAGGCAGTACACAATTAATCCAAGCAGTTCGCAATGAATCCAAGTAGTTTACTGCTTGAAGTGAATTTATGACACTTTTTATTTTATTTTTTCAACTGTCTACATTTTTTTATTTTTTTACTTTTCAAACTTCCAGTCACTAAGTAAGTAAGTGAGTGTCATACAGGCTTAAGGTGTACCCCCTTAAGGGGGTATTCTACCTTTGACGAGTGTTTTATGAGTGTTTTTTACAAAAATTCTGGAGGGAAAACCATAAGAGTTTTTTCAATTTGGTTTTTTGTATTGTATTATTAATTAATTAAATAGTAAAAAAAAAAAAAATGTTGGAATTCGAGAGCTGTTCAAAAAGTTATCGGCCTGCCAATTAAGGTCTCAAAAAAAAAGTTGTAGAGGTGGTGGCCATGATTCCGGGACTCCAGGTTATCGGAATTGAAAACTGTAAATGAGGCTATGATCAGAATTGATGTAATTCTGGCCCGTACCTCAATCATAAAAAAAAAAAATTTTGTCTAAAATTTACAAACATTTAAAAAAAATAATTCGATTTTCGAGGTTTTTTTTTTGTTGTTTAGTGTAAAAAAAATAGTAAAAAATTTTGTATCTTCATGATTGAGGTACGGGCCAGAATTACATCAATTCTGCGTCGATTGCAACATGGCTGATCAAAATCGGTTCAGTAGAACTGGCCCAATCATGGCTACCAGGTCAAAAAACGTGGTTTAGAGAAAATCGCGGTTAAAGTTTTCAGCAACGTTGAAAATACTCACATTGGCAAGAACATTGCTCCACTAAAACGGATATTTCTGCTAAACTATTTCGAATAATTGAAAATTGTTTAAAGGGGATGAAAGGGGAATGTTCAAGCTGTAATAATAAGGCAAAACAAAGAAATCGAAAAAAAATATTTTCAAAGGTAGAAGACCCCTTAAGTAGTTTGTCTGCGAGTTATGGTAGTTTCTACTTCCTTGAGCACCTTTAAATAAGACTTCAAACTTTTGTTGAACCGAACTGAAACAGGTTCATGTTAAACCATTTTTCCAAAAGAGGTTTGGTGCAAGTTTCGGTTCACTGTGAAGAAAAAGTCAAAATTCGTGGTTACAGAAATACGATTCGGTTAAATTCCCTGATACTGCGTTTCGTCTGGTGTAGGCACTATTTTCTACAATTTGTGCTAGAAATATGCGAATCCTGCTCACAATATGTGCTCTTCTGTAAGAGCAAACGGTTGTTAAATTCAAGACTGGCAAGTTTGTTTGCATTTTGGTTGTTCTCTGTACTGGAAAAATCTGGTTTAACTTTACAAAAGATAGAACCGGAAGGTCTTTGAAACAGTACTGCATTAGCCAACCAGCTCTTGTTGCTGTAAAATGCATAAGTTGTTTATGTTGTGAGCAAACACAACTTAATGACCTCGCTAAGCATAATTAGAAATGCTGCCAGATAAATTACAAAACTTACAAAAATGCGGATATTAGGTATTATTTGCATTTCAAAAAGAATCCTGGTCGAATTGGTAGAATTTTATATTTTTGTAATATTGTACAGCTCAATGTAAGCGCGAACTTTTGAGTCTTTTTTAAAATATAAAAATGTTTGAAAAATATGTAGTAACAATATTCCAAGACTTGTTGAGTTAGCCCTTGTGTTGCCCACGATCAGGTGTGGCTAACAAAAAAATTTGTAAACTCGAAGCTTTTTTCTAAATGCGCAAGAGTGAGACAAACAAATGTAAGCTATGAAATCAAAGCTTTTGAATGTTGCCGAATAGCTTAATTAAACCTACTAACCTAACCTATAAATAGTTAATCAATGCCATAAAACTCTTGCAATTTCGACCACTGTGCCACTGTGTAAACAATTCCTTTTTCTTATATTTAGTTAAACTGAAAACGTATTACCTTGTGTCTGCTTCTGGCCTTTTTCTTGCTATTTATGTAAATGTAAATGGTTTTCCTTCTTGCCTAAGCGCAACTTACATGATGAGTTTTCAGTTTTGTGTTTCTTAACAATTTCTAACACCAATAATTTAGTTAATGCATTTTTTGTTTTTGTTTTTGTCTAAATTAAAACTCTCCTCATATAATTTCATTTGTTTTTTGTCGTTCTCTTTCTTTTTTGGATATTAAATAAGAATATCTAAAATACCTTAAAGTTAAGCTTCTTTTTTAAATGTTTTTTTTTTTTGTTTTATATATGTATATAAATATGTTGTTGGTTTTGTTTTTTGTTTGCCTACAGTTTGTTTCTTTGTTTAACAATTATTCCATTCATCAATCATCAATATGTCAAGTGCCTTAAATGCTTTTGTTTTTTTTTTTACGTTTTTCTTACTTATTGTGTAGTTTTTCTTTTTGTTTGGTTTTGTAAAAATGTGAGCAAATACACTGAGAGAAACATTTATATGTGTTCTATATTTGCTGGCTAAATGTTGATATTTGTTTCGGTGTTGGTTTTTGTTTTTGGTTTTGGTTCAACTACTTTGCAGCTAAGTTTATTAATTCGATTAATTTTTGTTATTTTTATGTGTTGTTGTTGTTTTTTTTTTAAGTGTAACGGGCAACTCTACACACTGAAACTCGAATAGCTTTGAGCAATTGTGGGTCGTGTCTAAAAGGGATACGATTGTGTTATGTCGAAAGGATAACATTTTAACTAAATTATCATACAATAACAATTAATAACCCCCGAAAGAAAAATAGGGGGACAGTTGAGAAATTGGAAATTGGAAAGGTAGAAAACTCACATTGCCTTTGCCTATTTGGTTTGGTTTGTTGTTGTTGTTGCATTTTGAAGATTTGAGTTTCGTCTTTCAAGGGGGCAAGAGTGAAATTTGCTTGGTTTGCTTGGTTTTTAAGGCACCATTAAAATTGCTTTTCTTACACGTATTTTTCCTTTGCAAATTTACAAGTTTTCAACAAAAGTATTTTTTTTGTTTTTTTCTTTGTTTTGTTTTTCATTTAATAATTACTTTACACACACACATATACATATTTAGTAAAAATTGTTTTTGTGAAATCGATTTTTGAGCTATACACACATAATTTATTCATTTTTTAGTTATCCCTTAAATCCCAGTTGACCCGTCTACGTAGCCGCCTCTCTTACATATTTTTGGTTTTTTTTTTTGTGTAACTTGCGCAAAAAATTTACTAAATATTTCAAATACAATTAAATACAAGTGTACAATATATTTAATTTATGTATATTTTTTATATATATATATGTAGATATATATGTTATGTTCTTTTTTTTTTTTGTTCACTTTTTACTTGTTTGTTTCAAAAATGATTGCTTCAAATTGTTTGTCATCAGCGAAATATTTGTCACTAAAATCACGAAATAGTTTCGCTTGATATTTTTTTTTGCCGCTTGATCCTCATTTTTTTGTTTTTGTTTTTTTTTGGTTGGGGTTATTGTTTGTTTTTGTTTTGTATTTGTTTTTTTAATAAGTTGTATGCGCTATTAACATATTCCTGTAATCAAGTTTTGTTTCATAAGTTTATTCATTTTGGGTATTATGAAAAATAATATCAGAGTTTGTAAATAACACTCAGTACGAATTTGGAGAATTAAATCAACTAAAATTTTTTTTTAACTTTTGTATAAGAAGGAGCAATACCAAAAAAAATAACAACGAATATGAAAGTCTTTAAATTTTAATTCTGATAAATTATATAACCAACAAAATGATAGGTATACCATCCACCTTGCGAAAACTCTCTTAGACAAGCTTTCTTTTCAAATTCATAATTTATGATTTTATCAGAGCTTGTAAATCCACTCACTATTAAAACATGTCACCTTGCATTGTTTCACACAACATTTCAAAAGAGTTTTGCATTAACGAAGGCGGCAGACCCCTGAAGTTCTAAAACAAAGGTTCGGTAAAATCAATGGTATGAATCACGGTACCCAAAGATTTTGGTTTGAAACTTGGCTAATATCTTATCGGATTCAGCCAATGTTGCTATAGTAATCCAATTGGACACTTCTTGTAATAGTATGGAATTTTTTAAAAAATAATAATAAAATCTTATTGGATTGATAATTCATTTTTGATCAAATTTAGATATGATCGATTTTCGAATTGAAATTACAATCAATTATCACTTTAATGTCTTCGATCAACATCATTGTTCAAAAACTTTCGTACTCTTCAGTGATTACCAAAAATGTCTGAACATATAAAAGGAATAATCGACGGAAATTTATAGGAAAGTTGTCAAAAAAAAATATGGCAAATTCAAATAACATTTTCGAGACGCTTCTTTACTAAATGATGCATCTATCCAATAGTTTATAATGTTTTTGACATTAAAATTATTAAGAATAATATTTACATACGTTCGTATGGAACACAGCGTGTCTCGAAATGAGTGTTTCGGCGAAAGATTTGTTATATCTTTGTTTTTTTCAGCGATGCACTTAAGGGGTTATACGCAGTCAGAATTTTCAGATATTAAAAAAAAAAATTATTTTGCAATTTCGGAATGTTCATATTTTTCAGTTTAACTCTGAGATATACCCATATTTTTAAGGACGCCTTAGTGCTACTGAAACATTATCTTCTTCTACACATGACTGTTTGACTTTACAAACTGATGTTGCTCAAGCCGTATTCCAATTTTTTTGAAGAACTCATCAACGAAAAATTATTAGAAATATGTGTCGGTGATTATAATTATAACACAAGCAAATTATGCATGATTAAATCAGTTGGAAAATAACTTACAAAATTACTCAGCGAAGAAAGAATGGCTCGTCGACAACATCATCTTGACCTATTAAAAGCTGCTGATGTTGCAGAGGACGACACCATGTAAGTTTTTTTTTTTTAATGATCGCCACTTTTTAAAACATGGAAATTTCGATTAGTCCTTCGATCAATCCCTGCATTTATCTATCCTCTAAAAGAAACTATCCCGATCCAGAGACAGAGTGATCACCGCCAAACGCCTTTTTAGGAGGACCTTCTAGAGACCGTCTACAGCAGCAGTAACCTTCATTATCTATAAGTGTTAATAAAATCCTTAACGAATATACTATCTGAATATTTAATACTTGTATTTGTTCAGTAAATTTCCATTCTATAAAAAATTATTTAAATAAAAACCTATTTTTTGGGCCTTGCAACTTGTGCAATATTTTTTGAAAATATTGATTATCGGGAACTATAAATGGTGAAAAAACATTGAACGTCACCCTTAAGTAAAAATTATTTGCTGGTATTGCGGCCTCTGTTGCATTGCAACTTCGATGGCATGCATATAGTTATATATTTAAGTGGTTAATATTTTTGACAATTTGCCTTTGTTCTTTCGTTCTTTTCGTTCTTTATTCAATAAATTTCTCAATAACGCTGGCTCGAGTGGGTGGAAAAAATAATGCGAAAATTTTACTCAGTTTTTTTTGACTATCAACCCAAAACATTCTTTTCTTTATCAAAAAAGCGGTTTTCAGTCCTGTTTATACTATCTTTTCACAACTTTTTTCGACTTTTTTCTTTGACCAAATTCGAGTCTATTCGACAGGGCTCTGGTTCAAAAACTGATTCATTTCATTTTTAATGCCAGATATCGAAACGCCAGCAATGTTTGGTCAGTTAATTCTTCTCCGTTTTAACATGATCTGTTTTTCAATATAAAAATTGCGTAAAAGATAAGCACGATTTGGGTTCTGCGAATTTGCTTTGCTGCTTTTTTGATAGTCTGACTTACTTGTACTTATATAAGAAAAACCACTTTACTTTGAAAATTTCCAAATTGTTTTCGGTATTGCTTTTCTTAACATCTCTTCTTTACTTATGACATTTACATTTTGTGTTATTTTACAAACTCTGAAAAATAATAAGCAAAATCCAAACTCAAAAGGAAACCAATGTTAATTTGTGTGTGTGTTATGTGTATGTTTTTGTTTTGGGGGGGATATGTTTTGCCTTTATATGTGTATTTTGCTTTAATTATAATGTGGTATTTTGTGTGTGTTTGATTATAGTATTAAAAATTGTATTGTGGATATGTATTATTAAATTTGTATATTTCAAAAAATTTGACACAGAGAACTTTCCTTTGGTCTTTTGACACGTTTTGCTTTCTCGCCCAGCCTAAATAACTAAAGTTGAATCAAATTAACATTTGAAAATCAATTTTATTTTTTATGCTTGGTTTTTCTTTGTTGTTGTTTTTTTTTGTTGTTTTTTTGTTGTTTGTTTTGCGTATAAATTTAACAGCTAATAAATTAAAATTATATATTTTAAATCCATTTTCGCTTTAGAAAAAGTCTTTTTAATCGCCGCAAAAGTGCTTAAAAATTATTATTGTAATGTGAATTGTTGCTAGAAACCAAAAAATGAGAAATTAAAAAGGAAACTATGATAACAATTTGTTGTTAATAAAATTTGGCTCAGTTTTTTTTGTTGTTGTTGTTTAGTCTACAGAATTAAAACTAATTTTGAAAATTCGAAAAATCAAAATATTTCATAATTATTATTAAACAGAATCATCAATTTTGCACATCAGTCTAAACATATTCAAAAATCACAAATACAATTTCGATAACAATTACAATAATCATAATATATAAAAAAATAATAAATTTAAAAATTATAATATATATATATATGAATATATCGCCATGTTGCCTATGAATATATATAGAGATATATAAATATATATAAACAAACAACAAACAAAAGCAAAACAAATTTTGTGTAGAATTTTTCATTGCTTTGCTTGCTGCTCCCTTGGCATTTCAAAAGGCTGAAAATTTCCGTTTGTTTCTGGTTCTTTTCTTTTGTTTTCTTTTTTTTTTTTGTTTTTTTGGTTATGCTCTCATGCACAATAAGTTGGCTTAAAATTAACTTGCATTTCGAAATGTTGCTTTTATTATTTTTTTTTTTTGCTGTGTGTGTATGTTTGTTTTGTTTGTTGGTTTTGTTATGGTTATTTGTCTTCATTTTGACTAAACTTACAATTAATTGCTGTTCTGTTCTTACTCCGGAGGTGTCGCTCAGGGCGCTTTACCTCGAAAACGGTTTAACATAAAAGTTTGCATTTGATTGAAACTTAATGACAAAATATCATAATTAATAAGAATCAATGAATAAATATAACGCGTTTGCATGTGTCGAGTGTGTGTGTGTGTGTGTTGAGTGAGTGTGAATGAATTGTTCTTTGTCATATGATTGTTGTATAATATTTTTGTTTTTTGTTGTTGTTGTTGTATTATTATTGCTTATGATTTAACATTATTTGACGATTCTTCATGCTGTTCATCCAGTGTGTGTGTGTGTATGTGTTTTGTTTTTTTGTTTGTTGATACAGCCCAGTCCCAGTCCATCATCCCTCGGTGCATTCGATTTGAATTTTGAATATTTATTTGTTGTTGTTGCTGCTGCTGCTGCCATTTAGTGGATGGGAGTTTTAACAATTGCACTGGGCGCAATATAATGATAACCAGGTATGGGCAGACCAGCGGTCTCCATAGATATTCTGCAAAAGTAAAGGGAGAAAACGTTGAGCCAAGTTGATAATAAAAATTATGCCTAGCTAATGATATTGCTGTGTATTTCCTATTGTTTACTAGTGTTGTGTAGTTATAAGGAGGAGTGGCACTCAGCATTCAATCAGCCCATTGTGTCCTTCATGTAGTTACTCTTGACTCTTTTATATAACATTTTGTATAATTTTAAAATCGCAAATGGAGAAATAACCAGAGATACAAAAATAGTCTTATAAACGTGCAGTTGGCGAATGTTTCTATAAAAATGACTATGGAACACTGTACCAACCTGATGAAGCTTGCTTTATTATCATGTTCACCCGCCCAGAATCAAATGACAAGCTATTCGCAGTGAAAACATGACAACATGAAGGTGTACAAGATTATCAAGTCTCATGCGTCGAACTGTCCAATCCCAGCCTTATTTTATACACATTTGAGCTACACTAACAGAGCTACTCACATATTAGAACTCAGACAAGTGAAATAACAGCTTTATTGTTTACAAAATGTTAAATTTAAAAACTCGGGAAAATTCTAAAGAAAATATGTGCCCTCTAAATTTGATAAATTAGGCGTCGTTTAAGATATACCACAATAAGATCTGTGATAAAATGACCAAATTATAAATTAAAAGGCTTTCGAGTTCGATTGTTCAAACTCAACGAGTTTTTGGCGCCAAACATGGTCGTCATTCGGCGCCTAAAGAATAACCAAGTGCTAAATAGGACGAGGCGGTCATTTAAATGATATCTTGTTTAAATCTTAAATGGCAACAAATTATCTATAAAATAAAAGTTTTTGAAAGAATTTGGATAAAATACTTTTGAAAAACGCACAAAAATATTACATATGTATTGCTCACTTAATTCAACAACGGCATAAATCAAAAAAAAAAAACACGATTTATGAGTTAATGATGCAGAAATATTCGCCTTATCATATTGTATCTTGTGTCAAATTTTCATACAGCTATATTTTATACTCCTCCCGTAAGAGCAACCGATCTCAGTAGTTCCATCTCACTTATGACACCCAAATTAATTTATTTTGCTAACACAACTTCACAACTTAAGGTAGAGATAGGATTTATTTTACTAAAACCCTTTAAGGACTTTTAAGACTTGATTTTCTTTAATAGACATTTTATATATATAAAAAAAATGTATACTAGATGGATTCAAAGTTATAAGATTCTGTATCGCTGAAACACATTGAAAACTTTGAACGCGCTTTGCTTAAAATGAGTTATGCCGTTGTTGAATCAAGTGCGCGAGATAATTGACGAAAGCGGTCGAGGCAAATTAAGTTCTTATTAAAAATCGGCCTTGGTGGAGAAAGATATTAGAAAAATATGCTATATCCATTTGCATTGTAAATGTCTGAAAAATGCAGTCCTGCGAAAGGAGTAACTCAAATAACTCAAATAAAAACAAAGATTACGACAACACATATCACTAATGATGTTTTTTTTTAGCTCAAAAATTCATATCAGCCTCAAAGTATACACCATAAAATTACTTGCAATATCGTATCTCTATATCGTAATTATAATTCTTAAGTTGTTATTCAGCGCTTTGTCGATCTAAACGACATTGATCAACTGAGTTACACCGGAAAGTCTGATGAGAGATATGGTTATCTAGAAAGAGTCTGAAATTCCAACTTATTGTCCTCTTGCAATTAATCAAAACGTGGTGTGTGTTCCTTTGCCTCTTTCTTTTTATAATTTCTATTTTAGGCCTCAAACTTAAAGCAAAAAATTACAAAAATACTATTAGTCTTGGTCAATTATAAAGTCCGGACATCCTTATTAGCAGGGCTTTGGCTGGAAAATCTCTTTGTGTTTTAAATCTTTATATCGAACTAGCATTTTGGTAATTGTGTATTGGTAAAGCGAACTTGTTCATGAGTGAATGACCAACATTTTTAAACACAATCAATAAAATACTATAAACATCGGTTAACAATTATGTTAGCAGTCTAATGTCAAAGTTCGGACATCCCTATGGGTAGTGTCTAAAGTCACTCTAATTATTATCAATTAATATCCTTCGAATTTGTTCAGATACCAGATGGAGATGGTAAACTTTAAATGAATTTTCGATTTTGTCAGTGAAAAACAGGGAATCAAACCGAATCGAATTTCGGTTCCGGTTCTGGTACGTACCGAAACTAATGTTTCGGTAAAAGGTTCTGTTTAGGTTCTTGTTTATTTCGGTATTCGGTTCCGTACCGGTACCTTGGTTTTTATTTCGGTATACCGGTACGTACCGGTATGTACCGGTATAATTTAAAAATCCTTTAATCCGAAAATATAATAGAAATGGTTGCAACCTACACAACAAAAATTAGTTATTAAGAAGGAAAATTAAACATAATAAACTTTACTTCAGAAAAAATGTCCTAATAATAGAAGAGCAAGAAGATCTTTTGATATCTGATGAAATGTTAAATACACTGTTTTCAGATAACGTTACCGATCACAATTTAACCCTGCTATTAGGTTAAGTCCATTTGGGCCAATTATTAATTCATTTCCTTTGAAAATGCAAAAATTTAGGATAAATTAATAATATTTGGAATTTATTGAACCAAAATATATGCAACGAAATAAGATGAAATTGTTATTTTTATTGAAAATTTCAGTATATACCAGATGGTCCCTTAACTTTACATTTGTAAGTTTTTGCTTACGTTTACCCTGCGTTTTACCCTGAAGAAATCCCTGATTAAAGCAATTAAAAATGAAATAACAAAAAAAACTCAGAACCGAAACTGTACCGGTACAATGTTTCGGTTCTTTTCGGTCATTTCGGTTCCAAAAATAAAGGTTCCTAAATACCGGTACGCAAAAAATAAATAATAACGGTTCCGGTTACGGTTCTGGTTCTGAGTTTCAATCGGTTCTTTTCGGTATACGGTTCCGGTTCGGGTTCCGGTTTGACACCCTGGTGAAAAATAATCAATTTTAAGGATAATTTTGTACTTTTTACAAAATTAAAAAAAAGATCCTTTGAAGCCGGTATTTTTGACGATGTATTTTGGAAACCTGAACTCAAAAATGGAAAAAAAAATTTTTTGTATGGAATCGCTTTTGAGATAGATTTTCTTTTATTTTTTTTTTTGTAGGTATTAGAGACCTGCACGAGTAAGTAAAAATGTAACATGTAAGGCGTCGCCGAGTATGAGTAAAAAGTAATCATATGCTTAGATGTCAAATCGGCATCGTAATCGTTATAATCAAATATAATCATTTTCTTTCTGACTTCTCAATTTATTATTTAAATAATATATCATGCCTTTTCATTGAAGGCTATGTTTCCATAGTAGGATGGTGATTATAACCGTTCGATGAGATGATTACTATTCGGCATTGTGTAAAAAATAACACAGACAAAAAAATAATCATTTTACTCACAACATGATTGTTTTTATTCTAGCAGGTACCCTTACATTTTTAGCCATATCTCGAGTTAGCAACTTTATATAGAGTCAAGCATGGTATAAGTTAAAAGGGTATGCAATTTCCAATAATAAAGTCTATTTCGAAAAAACGATTTTTTTTTCTCAAAAACGTGCAAAATTTTGTTTTCTTAAATCCGTAAAGGATGAAACATATGAATTGCAATTTTATTTTCAGAAAGGCTGACGGGTTGCAGCGAAAGCGGCACAGTTACTGATAAGATTTTCCAGGGCTTTTAAAGCATCAGGTCCGTACAGTTTTCTTCTCTATACACAATAGAAAGAAAGTACATATAATTTTAAAATATTCTAAAATGGGAGTTTATCAGCGTGAACCTCTGAACCGAACCGAAACCACGGATCGGTTAGCTCCAAAAAACTTTTTGTAAACCGAACCGATGGTATAAGACCTCTGTAAGCCACTGAACCGAATCAGGCCTAATTCTTGAGCGGTTTGCATCACTGAGAAAATTACAATAGTTTTTCCTAATTTTGGTAGTGTTATATTGCCCCTTTCGACCCCCAACAAATAGACCGGATTGATTTGAATTAATGCCAATTACAATGTGGTAAGTAAAGGGGAAACTGTCATATACAGCATAGATATTTTTTAAGCGGCCTTAAAGTAGTCAACATAAATTTACTTTATATCCACCTAGATTTGAAAAACAGGAACATGAAAAGTTTTCTAGGGGTTCAAAATAAAATTTGTATTTAGCTAAAATTGGGAACTTCAAAAAGGAAACATTCCCAAATTAAAGCGAGAACGACTAAACTGACCCAAGACTGTACTTGGGTAAGCTTCAAAAATCTGTCTTAAATCTGCGGTAAACCATTAAAACCATACAGAATCCCGAGCGGTTTCCATTTTTGCTCTATAGTAAAGTGATTAGATTCATTTTTTGTTTTCGTCTCTTCTAGAAAAATGATTACTCGATAGTATAGTGATAGTATCCCCCTAATTATATTATCTCATCGCCCCAAAATAGCTTGAGCCAAGCATTTGCACTATTTTTAAGCATATGTTTACTCGACATTATTCCCTTGATAATATTTTGTATATTCTTGTCATCGTTTCAAAGCAGCACGTGTGCACTTGTTGTGTCTAATAAGTGTACTCAAATAGTATGGTGATTAGTGTTCCCCCATTTTTAAGGTTCCTTTAATATAGTTGTTTTTTTTTTTATAGGTTTTAGTATTTGTTCACTTTATTACAAACGCATGTTGTTTTTCCATCATTTTTTTGTTGTTGTTTTCATAGCATACTATTTATAAATATGTTTGCTTGGTTGTTGTTGTTGTTTTCCATTCTGTATGTATTCGTAGTTAGAGTCGAGGCTACAGGTAAAGCTTTTGCTATATGTATGTGTGTGTGTGTGTGTGTGTATTAAGAAGTATTACATTTCATTTTGTATCTTACTACTTTGTATGTATAAATGTTGCATAATAAGTAGGTTTCGCATAGTAATAGTTATGTATGTATGTATGTATAATATATATAGTTTTGGTTATAAAATCGTAAGCCCGCTTAACATAATGTGTCATTTGTCTTACATTTAGGGTAAATAATATATGTTTGTTTTGGGGAGAGAAATTTCAATTTCCAAATACTTTTCATTATTTTCACCAATTCAAAAAAGGTTTGGTTTTGCTTTACAATACAAGAAATAATAACAAAATTTACAATCGCATAATAAATATAATGTGTGTGTGTAAATAATAGTACGAATTTGTAAGTGATTGGGTTTTTTTTTTTAAACAATTTAAGACTTCAAGTCTAATACATAATAAGTTGGTTTTCATTTCTGCTTTAAAAATGTATTTTTTTTTTTAAATATTTTTATTTTTTTTTGTACGCTCATTGCGTGGATTGCGTCAATTAGAGCGAATTGGTCCATAAATGGTCATTGTACACACACTCTACATTCTGATGGCATACAATGCAGGGGAATTCTTCTTATAGAAGGTTCTTGCTTTCTTTCTTTCATACTTTTCTTGACAAATGGCTGCTGCTGATGTGGCTTTCTTTTGAACTTAAACACTAGAGTAAGAAGGGGCAAAAATACATTAAATATGAATTAAGAATACATCTATATATATATGTATGGGGGATAAGGTTTGATGACATATTCTATGTTACAATGAAATTTGAGGAAGGGGGAAAGGAACTAAATTCTAAATTTATATATATACTTGTTACCTGTTATCGATATTCGATATTAAACTACTACTTCTCGAAAAAACCCTCTAAGGATGCGCTAAAAAATTTGGCAAATTCTATAATCGATACGAGAAAAAAACCTATAACATCTCCTACAACTCGCTAGGGGTCCTTCTGCTTGGTCACTTGGTCAGAAATGGTTTGATTTTTATGTAATATTCGATACACAATATTGTTCAAGTGCTTGTGATTATATATATGTATGTGTGTATATAAGAGCTGCCCTATATATTTGGCTAATCCAAGAAAAACAAAAAAAAAACATTTAGTATTGCATAAATCTAACAACTACTTTTGGATACTGATGTAAAAAATTTTTGTTGTCTGGAAATTTTCGAATACGAATTTATGTGTTTTTTTTTCAGGGACCAAAAATAACAGTTACTTCGAAAAATGGTTCCCCTGATGACATAGAGTACATCAATCTTCATTATTTTCAATGGGAAGTACTAAAAAGGAATAAATTTTTATTTGCAAAAAAATTATGAAATTGTTATATTATAATTTTTAAACAAAAAATTTTGTTTTAACGGTTAAATGTTAACCACAAATGTTAAATAACAATTTTTGTATAACAGTTAAAAATTAATTTTTATTATACTAAATTTAATTGATTTTTATTTTGTCATCATCATCACCATAAAAAATAATTTTGTATTGTTAAGAAACATTTTTATTATAAAAATTTTGCAATTTAGTAGGTTTAAGTAAATCTTGTATCCTTTTATCAAAGACATTCTATAATTTACAAACGCCTACTAGTTAAGTAATTTTTATAAAAATTTTAATTAATTTTTATTTTGTATTTTTTATAATAAAAAATTAATTTTTAATTGTTATAAAAAATTTTTATATAGAATTTTTTATAAAATTAATTTTTAATTGTTATAAAAAATTTTTATTATAAAAATTTTTATAAAAATTTAGTAGGTTTAAGTAAATCTTGTATCCTTCTATTCAAGATATTCTATAATTTACGAACGCCTAAGTAATTTTTATAGAAAAATTTATAATATGAATTTTTTACAACATTTTAAAATTTATTTTTATTATTACAATTTTTTTAATAAAAATTTTTCACAACAATTTAAAATTAATTTTTATTTTAAAAATTTTTATATAAATAATTTTTATAATAAAAATTGTTCATAACAATTATAAATTAATTTTTATTATAAAAATTACAAAATAAAAATTAATTAAAATTTGTATAATATAATAAACATTAATTAAATATTTTATAATAAAAATTATAATTTTAATTAATTTTTATTTTGTAATTTAAATTTAATAATTAAAATTATTTAATTAATTATTGGTTATTAATTTAAAATTAATTTTTATTATAAAAGTTACCAAATAAAAATTAATAAAAATTTTTATAATAAAAATTAATTTTAAATTAATTACTAATAATTAAATAAATAATTTTAATTATTAAATTTAAATTACAAAATGAAAATTAATTAAATTTCTTATAATAAAAATTAATTTTTAACTGTTATTCAAAAATTGTTATATAAATATTAACATTTAACTGTTAAAACAAAATTTTTATTTAAAAATCATAGAATAACGATTATTTTTTAATTTTTATTTAAAAATTAGAGTTTTAATTAGATTTTAATTTTTATTTAAATATTAGAAATTAAATTAGATTTTAATTTTTATTTAAAAATCAAAATTTAAATTAGATTTTAATTTTTATTTAAAAAATTGGAAAATAATTGTTATTTCAAAATTGTTATGGGGAAAAGTTATAACAGTTACGCGGTCCCTGGTTTTTTTTTCTTTGTTTTACAATTTTTTTCTCTTTCTCTCTCTCTCTAATATCTAAAGCTTTCGCAACACTGTTCAAAGACTAAGCGAATATACTTTTTAGGCTTAATTCAAACACAAAAGTGGGCCTACTCCTAGTAGGGATTAAACTTATTACGCGACTTCTCCGACTCGCCACCGGTTTCGGTCTGATGTTGACGGAAACGTGAAGTGGCATAATGACCCTTGGCACGATTCACACCGGTGGTCTGTACCGGTGGTCCACCACCGGGTGTTTGGGTTTGATTATTACCCAAAGTGGTTAGACTTAATAAATCCAATGCACTAAGATTGGACAGAGCACTTAGGGCGCCCGGTTTGGTTAACAATTGTAAAGCCGAAGCCAAGGGACTGGCCAAAGCAGCAGCTGCGGCTGTACCATTGCTGGGCGTGGTTGGATTGGCGGTGCTAGCGGTGCTTGCATTGCTGTTGGCGGCGGTGCCAGCTGAGTTGCTGTTGGGCTGGCTGCCATTGGTATAGCCGGTGCTGCCATTGCTGCTGGTGGTTGAGCTATTGCTCTGGTTGCTGCTGGTACTTCCACCTAGGGTGGCCACTGTCAGACAATTATTAGCTGCAGCAGCAGCTGCCACAGTGGCTTGGCTACCATTTGTAGCCGCTGCTGCGGTGCCAGATTCGAGGGCTCCACCGGGTGCTGCTCCATTTTGTTGCTGTTGTTGGGCCGCCAGAGCTGCCTGCTCTTGTAGATTGGCCTTCTGCAGCTCAACACTGTGAAAGAGTTATGATTGAGGTAGATAGAAAGAGAGAGAAAGAAAGAAATAGGAACAAATTGGGATATTGATGTGAGAGGTAAGGTAAGTTTTCAAAACAGTTTTGTTTTTTTTTTTTTGATTTTGCGGAATTGAGTTGATTTTTTTTTTTTTTTTTTTGGTGTTATTTTTAAAAGGTTAAGGAGGTTTTTGTGTGGAGGAACGGAACGGTGGTACGGAGTTGACGGAGAAATATTTATATATATATATATATATATATTTGGGGCGTTCAATATTTTTTTTTTTTTTTTTGTGCGGGAACTTGGACCGAAAGAGGGGGGATTGGTGGAGGTTGGATTTTTTTTGTATTTTTATTGTTTTTATTCAAAGTTGAACTGCAGGTACCAATTAGTATTCCAGAGTTGTGCGTTGCTTGGTGTCCTTCCTGCTGAACTTAGATGCTAATTATTTTTAGTTTAGGTTAAATTAGCGGGCTTACGACTTATACTACTAAGATATGAGAGAACGAACAGTTCTCCAGCTCTTACAACATAATCCCCCCTTTCGCCGCCGCCGTCGCCGCCGCCTGAGACTATTGAGAGGAGACCGCGCGCGACCACCTCCTTAGACCTTCTGGTTTGTCAATTTGCAATTCAATTCGACAAAATTTGGTTTCATTCTCTAACTCACCTCATATTGATTAAGTATTGAGCCAAGGCCACCGAATCCGGATTACCACTGATGGTTATGGTGCGATCAGTGTTGCCACCCTCACGCTCCTCACAATTAGAGATCCTGATCATGGCGCCGGAGATCTGACGTATTTCTGCTATCTTAGTGCCACCTTTGCCAATGATGCAACCAATCAAATCATTCGATACGGTCATCTCATGCTGTTGCTGTTGGGCTCGATTCGCATTTGCTGTACGCAATTGGGACCCAGCCAGGGCAGCCAGAGCTGCTGGGTTAGAGCCTAGATTAGACGGGGATGTGGTTGTGGGGGTGTTCGTCGGTGATAGTTGTATAGCACTCGACTCACCTGTGTGATTGATGCCCCCAGTGCTGGCCGGTGTCATGCCCGCTAGGCCCAATGCAGCCAAACTGGCCAATGGGTTTTTGGCCACCTAATGGGGAAAGGATAAGATAAAAGAGGAATTAGTCATCTCATAAAAAGCGGATCTCATAATTATTTTAAGGGGAATTTTTTCAGAATCTGGTGGTGGTTAGAGGAGATCACACAACACAACGCTTGTACAGCTGATAAATAATTTGAACGAAATAATGAAACATTAATGGAAAATATTAATTATAATACAACAAAGCCATAAGAACAAAACGCAAGAAAAATAAGCAAAAATATGTAATTTAGTTTTTATTTGGCAGCTGATTTATGTGCAGTGTATGTAATATGTATTTATGTATTTGATGTTTGTCAAAGTGTATTTAGAGTTTTTATGACATTTCTCATATATTTAAAAAAGGGGATAGGAACAGTTTCAAAAGTGGGAACACATATGAATTTTTCAAATATTTAAAGCAGAGTTGCCCAAGTTCTCTACACTGCATGCACAATTGTTTTTGTTAACACACACACACCGCTCTCGGCACTAAACAATACGAAATCATAAACTATTTTGATTTGCCTTTAACAAAGTGCAACTGTGATGTTTAACGCAGATTTTCTAATAATTTCATTTGAGTTATGAGAACTACTTGAAAAAAAAAGAAACGATTGGGCACCTCTGATGTAAATTGTCTAAAAATGTAAGTAATTTTTATATTTTTATTTAAATTCAAGCTTTGGTGAAATTTCTGAAACACACCTGTACATAATTTGGGCAAGCTTTCAAGAAATACTGATATACAACAGGTTGTCCTGACTGATTGATTCTCTAATTCACTGATTGGCAATCTACGCAGAGCCTAAACGGTAAGATATAGATAGTTGAAAATGGGAACCAGACGGCGTTTTGTAAATTCCACCAATAAGGGGTGAAAAACTACCGGAAAAGCTGATATGGGGAAAATTTTGTTTTTAATTCGATCGACTTCGGTTTGTAAGTAAAGTAAGCGAAATAATTGGCCACGTATTTTCCCGATTTCGTAAAAATTTTTTTATGCAAAAAACTATTTTTCATCCTAAAAAAAGTTAAAATTGGCTGTTACAGCCCCCCAAATGGGGCCAAGCCGAGCTTCTCTTTTTTATCCTATTGATTTTAAACTCGGTTGATAAGGATAGTATGCAAAATAATTAGACATGAGATTTTACGATGTTGGAAAATCCACTTTAAAGATCGGCAAATCCGCAGAAAATTCTATATGGAAAAAACTATTTTTCATCCGATTGACTTCAAACTCGGTTTGTGAAACACAATATGGAAAATAATTTGACATGTTAATTTTCGATGGTAGAATTTCTGCCCCCAGTGTCGGAAAATGGTGGGCGTGATTGGGTTTAATCGAAATTTGTAATCCGAACTGAATGAAAATCGTTTTGTAATATCTAGGGTCCAAATAAATGGAAATAATTTTGTTCATCCGGGAAATTCACTCCAAATTTTGTAAATTTTGTCAAATCCAGCCAAGTTTGAATACGGGAGGCTCAATGTCAAAGCTCGGGGAGTAAAAATGTAAATCAAAATCAAAGAGGGTTTGTTATGATAGATCGATTGGCAGCTATTTGCTATCGTCATTTTATCCGGCTATTCTTTACAATTGTGAAGCGCACAGTAAAAGAAAACTGTGGACTAAGTTCCAGCTTGATAGATTTGAAACTGAGATACTAGGATGCGTAGAATTATGTTGAGTCAAGTTTTGTAAGCTCGGTCAATCGTACTAGTAATTAAAACTAAAATTAGTTAATTTATGAACAATTCCCTTTTTGAACTATAGCTCATTTTCTAATGAAATTTTTGTTTATTTTCTGAACTATAGACAAGAAATTAACTAAAATTTCCAACTTTAGAATTGTAGAAAAACTGACAAAAGAACAAAAGGGTATAGATAAAAAATATCGTTATCAAACGACCGAAATCAATCACATTCGTTGACAATAGTATAGTAATAAATAATGCTTCTTCTTGAACCGTGAACAAGGTGTAATTTTCGATATACTTGGATTGATTAAAGGAAAATTTTGCTCAATGCGGGTTTTTTGTGTTCATTTTTCACATAAATCGTTTTTTTAATGTTTTTAGCGATATTTGAATATTTTACATTGTGCTTGTTTTAACGAACTTTATAATATTCCAACTAGCAAGCTTTGATTGGCCCGAGGCCATATAATATATGTTTATTTGTAACTTATTTAAAACATCGTCTATACACACTGTTTCAAGAACCTTCCTGTTCTATCTTCAGTAGACTTTGACCGACGACTGCAAGCTAAAAACTGCCCTCTCATATCAGGATTGCCATAACTGCTTGGGAACGGCAAGACATCATTAGTTCAAAAACCGACACCAAAAAACAAACACTTTATGTTACGCCATTTGGCGTAAGACTGTATTAGTGAGAGATCGCAATTTGTTTGAGTGCGAAAAATAACTTAGTCCGTGTTTACACGATGAAGTTTGCTTCATGAAGCTCTCTGAAGTGAGAGATCGCAATTTGTTTAAGTGCGAAAATAACTTAGTCCGTGTTTACACGATAAAGTTTGCTTCATGAAGCTCTCTTCGATTTGGTTTTGAAGCATCTTTAAAACTTCATGTGCATTTACATGATGCTGTTTGCGTCGTGAAGTTCGATTTCAATTCGCCTAAGAACACGAGTTATCGATTAGCAAATAACCCACAAATCAACTTTGCATCAGATCAATCGGAACAAAGTAAAGGAGAATTATCAAAAAGCTTCACGCCACGATAGGTAATGAAGCTTTGCCAGTTTAGGTGGCCCCTTTTTACCTCTTCCCCACAAACAAAAACTTCATGAAGAACTTCAAGAAGGAAACTTCATCGTGTTATGAATTATGAATTGATTTTGATTTTCGTGACCCATTCATTATTTTGTGCATGGCTTTGGTGATTTTATTCCGACTTAAGATTGAGAACTACAGTTTAACCCAGAACCTGTACTGTACCGGGTACTTAATTTACAGCTGACGCCAGTAGCAGTGAAGGTGCTGGCTGTGAAAATGCTAAAGTTTTTAGCCTATAAGCAAACTTTTGTTGTACTGAAAGCGGTATCGAACTCACGCCATCTGCGCAGAAGCCCAAATGTATGGGTAAGTCACAGATTTGATAATTTCCCGAGTTGAAGAATTCTAACAATTAAAACAAACTAGACACTTTTCTCACCAAAAACCAAATTACAGACCGATCTTTCTAATGGCATGAGAAAGATTTATTCAGCCTATCCGGCTGCTAAGAAAAAGGCTCTCTGCACAAAGGGAAAAGGCGCTTTTAACTCAGCTAGATGTCCGAAAATAGCGGTGACCAAGCACAATTTACTGACTGCACGTTTGATTTTGTAATGCACGAAGGCATGGACTGTGAATACGAATACTCAATCACAGTAACTGGCACTAACCAATTTTTCTGCCACTCTTTTGCGGTTGTTGTTGTTTGACAAATGTGATTCTTTATTTGTTTCGGTGTCTTAATTCATATATTTGGTTTTATCTTTTGTTCAAAATTAATATTAACTTTGCAAATTTATAAAAAAAGTTTTAAAAAAATAATAATAAAATTTTCCTGCCAACATTTAATAGGATTTCAATATCAATATGAAATTATTTTCCAAACGCTCTAATCTCTTTGACAGTTTTCTCTATTCTAATTATATAAATATGTGTAGGAAATCCTTTTAATTACTTTTCTAATGAAATTCAAAAACACATTTGTTATTCTTTTGTTCATTCTTTGCATTTCTATTCATGACATTTTCAAGTGATTTTTTTTCACCAATGACACCCACAGCAAATAACACACTCACTCGCACATACTGCGTACATATATTTTTATAGGCGTGCATCCATGTTTATGCACATATGTATTTATGTACACAGGACATATATATCAAAGGACGAAATGGGAACGCACACACGCGTTTTATAAATTAATCAAATCAAATGCAACACTTGCAAATAAGTTTTGAATAAATGCATAAAATTGCAAAAGCATGAGAGAGGGGGAAGCGAACTGGTGCACAACAACAAACAAAAAAAAGGGAAAAAAAGGGAAGAAAAATTCCGTTATAAATCATAGAATATGGAAATGTCATGTGTGTGTGTGTGTGGGGTGGGATAATGCAATTGTGTGTTTGGTGTGTGTAAGTTTAAAAAACTTGTACTGAAATATTTATCAAGTTTTAAATCAAACAAATAAAAACCATGCGCTGATCCCAAAATATGAATTGCAACTCAATAACGGAGAGTGGATAGGTTGGAGGGAGGGGGTTGGGTAATCTATCAAAAACTGTCATCAAAAACTTGTGTCTGGGCATGACATTAATAAAACCCGTGTACAAAAGTTTAAACAATTTACAAAACTACAAAAAAAACTTTAAGAGAGTGAAGGGAGCGAGGTGGACGAGGGCGCAGCGATAATAAAAATGCATTTGATGGCTTGTGGAGGTCCCCGAGTTGCCTGATTTTTAGTACCCACAACTAAAAATCAACAACTTTGTGGTCTACCTGGTCAGGGGTGGGGTGGGGAGAGAGAGAGAGGGGGGTTGGCGGTACTGTTAATGTTATTGAAATGTGGCCAACAGTTGCGCCAATGGGATCGTAAAAGAAATGCCAGCGGTAGTAAAGGTAACTACGACATGAGAATACAAAAAAAACTACGCAAAACTAGTAGGTACACACGGTACACAGGGACACAGCCAACTACTAAGGGCACAAATATACATATACACTGGACAGGGGTATATATCTAGGTGGAGAAGGGCCAACATGCCAAATAACCATGCTCTGTCTGGAGTTTATTTTTTGTTGTTTTTGTTTGTTTTTTGGTCATGTTGCGTTTGTTTTGGTTTTTTTTTTGTAAATTTTGATTCGTTTTCTTATCGGCTTTTCGGGGGAGAAAACTCACATCGGGCATTTGCTGTAGGTGATGGTGGTGTGCTGGTACCGCTCCTTGTAAGTGTGCCCCCTTTAATAAGGGATCCGCTAGGCCTGAAATACCAGCATGTAGACCACCGGTAGCCAAGGCCAGTGGAAACACTGGACAAGTCTAATTGTTCGTTTGGTAAACGTTTTATGCATTTCGGTTTTTGGTTTTTCGTGTTTTTTTTTTTTGGTGTGTAGTAAAAAATTTCAGAAAATTCGCCAAAGAAGAAAAAAAAGTAGAAGAACAAAAATTTTATACCACAAATAAATTTTGTTGATTTTTTTTTTATGTGTTTGCTATGGAGAGAAAAAAGCTTAGCAAATGTATTTAATTTTTTTGCTTGCAAAAATTTCATTTTGGGATAAAAGCATTTGTAGAAGTCGGGCGGGAGAAAAGAAGTGGAGAGATAAGATAGTGTGTGTGTGCAGAATTGTGGAGAATGGAATTTCTTTTTTATTTTGTGTATTGCAGAACAAAGTAAATGATATGGATGAAAGAAGCGAAGGATATGTTTGGTACATACTTAAAACAAATATTAACAACTAAGAAGAGAAGGGCCAACTAGGAGGGATTTGGAGCGGTTGAATTAAGATTTGAAGGGGTCACCGAGGGTCCAAGGGGAGAGACTCTAACAATATGACTACTCCAACATTATTGCGCAGAAGAAAGTACAGTTGTCAATTAGCTAGGTACTAGGTACTTATATTAAACTGAGTGTTCGTTTTGGGCGGCTCGAGTTCAAATTAAGTTAAACTCAAGTTTTTGCTTTCCAATATATTCTGTCCAATATCTCCTCAGGACGAAGCGTTTCCAGCTTAGAGCATATTAAAAAAGATTGTACTCAATTTAAACACTCGTGTACTCAAAACAGGTACATATGTATTAAAACTAGCTCGACCGTTATTAAAAAATGGAGTAAAACAAACGAATCAACGAAATAAGGTACCAATGAACAGAACTAAGGTACAAGTCAGCAAAAGTTAGGTACATGTTTACACAATTGGTAAAGTGAAAAGTGTACTTAACGCGAATAATGTTTTTTTTTCCTACTAGCAAGTGTTCCAGGTTCAAGTATATAGAATTAGGTAGTATAAGTCGTAGGCCGGATTTCTCATCTCCTACATAGTTCTTTCTGTCATAGCACCTAATTTTACGACTTAGGTACAAGTATAAGAAATCAGGCAAATGAGTTTTGAATATGGTACAAGTAACAAAAATGAGCTATTTGCTCACCTAATTAATGTACAATTAGGTACAAGTGTACGAAATTAGGTACAAGTTCACGGAATTAGGTACAAGTGTACCTACTAGGTACATGTAAAACTTAATTAAATATAACTTTATTAAAATTGTTTACAAGCGTAAAAAATGAAATCTACTGCAATTTTATAGAGCTATGCAAAATTATACCAATAAAAGGTACAACAAAAATTAAAATAAACCGATGTATATAAAACTTCCAGCTATACAAGGTATATACAAATTAGGTGTTTTCAGTTTAATTTTAATACACTAAATACTATACTATGAAAATAGCGACTAAACAAAAATTTGATTACCTCTCCTTACCCTGCTTACGCACCTGGGTGTATGAGTACAAATTTCAAACTTTTATTAAAAATTACGGTATTAGCTACAGATACCAAATCTGATTTCAACGTGATAAAAGTGTCCGATGGGGACTTGTTTACTGAAGTAGTGAAAGGACTTTTCTCAGATAACATACAAATTATATTCGGCACAATACTTCATATGAATAGGAACACTTTTGTATAGCTTTGAAAGCAGAATGCTTTTGAATAATTGTCTTATTTATGTGAGGTATTGTCATCTGAGATCAGGCCTTATAAGTGAATTCAATTACATTTAGGTACTCGTGTACCAAAATATAGCATAAATCAACCGATATTGCGAAACAAATCTATGGAATATGTAAAAGCTAATAGAATTAGGTACAAGGGTATCAAAACTGTGTTAAAATACTCAAAAATTTTGATTTACTGTACCGCAGTTAGTTACAAGTGAACCTTAATACGTTTCAATTAGTACAAACTTAAACAATTGCTATTGTTAAGTCTTTCCATATATATGTATACCATTCGAAATAGATAGAGGTGTACCAAAATAAGATTAAAGTGTACACAAAACAGAATCTTGAAATTAGGTTCAATATTAGCTTTAATATTTCATAATTAGCTAACTTTTCACTGCAACACACATATATGTACATTGTACATCAACAATTTTTGGTATTCCACTGCATAAAATTCCATCAATGTTAAAGTTTCATGTTAACTGTAATGTTATGTTAAAATATGGATGAAATCCAACTAAGTCGTTTTTTTTTAACATTAACAAATAAAATTTTCTTCTAGACTTCTTTAATTATTTACTCATGGTACTGGGAACAGTTAAATGTCAACTGCATTAAGTAAAGATAGTAGTGGAAATATCGAAATATCGATAAAAATATCGATACTTTATGTTAACATTGATTAAATTATGAGCGAAAACAGTTACATGTGTATAGAATTAAGTAGATAGAATTGTATAGCGAAATTACATAAGGTATTAGAAATAACGACTGAAGAATTAATAACATTACTTTAGATACAAGAGATTTGGAACTACCGAATTTAAGGACAATTATATTGGGATTTTAAAATTAAGTACATTAGTATATAATTAGACATATTAAAGTGAACCTCAAAACGGCAATAGTAAAAGTAGGTCACAGCATTACCAATGTTTATTTTCGTTGTATAATTAAAAATTGTATTTAAATTAGTTACTTGAAGTATTCCAAGTTTTTAAAAATTACTCATACGACATGTACACCAGTTCAATATCTTAACAACGAAATCTTTGAAAATATTAATCGTTGTCATCTTTTCAAATTTAAAATGACAACTTATTTTATTAAAAATATGGAAGACAAAAATTATGATTTTTGGATCAACTTATTGAGCCCAGATATTGATAACACGCGAGAAGAGATGTGATGTTAACTGCTTGCTTTAAACATATAAAAAAAAAAACTTTTTGGCAATAACCAATCAAAATGGTTTAAAATGCTTTCAGATTGCAATAATGAAAGAATAAAGTTGGTGTAAAACAAATGCGCTACGTTAAAACAATTTTGATATGGCGGCTGAGCAATTGTATGCTCATACGTTGTCCTTACTGATAAGAAATGGACAAATGTGACGTTATTGCTTTAAATCCTAATGAAGTCGTCAAAAAGTTGCGAACAATAATAATTCGCGGTTTTGATTGCGGTAAGCTATTTATTTATAGAATTTTTAGTTACTTTATGTTTAACATATCATATAATATTTGCTTTATATAATTTTGGAATATTCTCAAATATTGCAAAAGTCAGTCATTGAAATTGTGCAGCCCGTTGCATTTATAAGTAAGCGCAATGTTCTTGCAACTAATTAGCCTTAATGATCGAATTGTTTAGAAGAATGTTTTTATTTTATGTTTGGTTGGCTGGGGACGTTGAATTATAAACAGCTGCACTTTTACCAGAAAAATTTCGTTTATAATGTTATGTTATAACCAGGGACCGTAACAGTTATAAGTTTTATCAAAAAAGTCATTATTTAACAGTTATATTTTGCGTTTTATAATAAAACTTGGGAAATAACAATTATTTTTGGATTTTTATTTTAAAACTCCGGAAATACCAATTATTTTATGATTTTAATTTTATTACTCTGTTCATAACAGTTATTTTTGATTTTTATAAAAAAAATTTTCATGATAACAGTTATTGATGACTTTTATTTATAAAAGTCATCAATAAAAATTATTCAAAGACTTTTATTTTAAAAGTCATAGCATAAAAGTCATTTGCATATATCGCAATGATAGAGCCATTGAGGACCAAATCGTAAACATATACTTGATCAACTCGGCAAGAGTAAACGACCCACTTCGTATTTATTTTTAAGACAATTGACATAGACATCGACTTAATGAAATATTGGGAAGAAAAAAAATTTGCTCTTTCAAATTTGTATCAACTGACAAAGGTTGTCAACAGCGTGCCCGCTACTCAAGTAAGTGTAGAGAGAGGATTTTTTGCACTAAATTGACACACTTGAGATATAATTTGTCTTCCGAATCCTTGCAAAAGATTTTACTAATAAAATTAAATAATAAATAAAATTTTGATTTGATGTTACCCGAACTAGTCAAGCTGATTAAGATTATGTTTACAAGTTTTTCCTCAATGGCTTTATTATTGCGATATATGAAAATGACTTTTATGCTATGACTTTAAAAAATAAAAGTCTTTGAATAATTTTTATTGATGACTTTTATTTAAAAAAAGTCATCAATAACTGTTATCATGAAAAAAAATTTATAAAAATCAAAAATAACTGTTATGATCAGAGTAATAAAATAAAAATCATAAAATAATTGGTATTTTCGGAATTTGTAAAATAAAAATCGAAGAATAATTCTTAATATAAAACTTTTATATAAAAATTGCAATATAACTGTTAATTTCTATTTTAACTGTTACCAGTAACTGTTATATCCGGTCCCTGGTTATAACTATGGTTTAGCAATTTTTTTTTAATAAGGAAGACCTACAGATCAGCTAAACTTTTCTATAAACCCATGTACCCCTCAGTACCCCAGACCATACACTTCTCATACAAAATTGTACACACCATGTACCTAATTGACAACTGTAGCGCGCACATTTGATGGATAGCAACAGGGATTAACACACTACACGCTGCTTTGGGCAAGAAAAAAAAACAAAAAAAAAACAATACCAACACCGACAATAACCAGGGACCAGGACTAGAGAGAGAGAGAGAGAGCGAGTAGTTGAGAGAGAGCGCAATGGATGGATACAACTATTTTGATTTATTGTAATATTTTTTGACATTAATTGAATTTGATGTGACAACAAAAACTTTGTTTAGTTTTGAGAAACTTTTTTTTTTTATTATTTGTTTGGAGCAATGGCTGGCGAGGGGGGCTTTTTAAGGGGCTGAATTGAGTTGTTTGTTTGTTGTAGAGCACAAAATTGCATTTTTGGTCTGGAATAAACAAAGTTCATAGAAATATATACGGAGAGAGAGAGATATATATATATAAAAAGAGTGATGTGAGGGCTCGGGCAGGACGATATTTGAACAGTATGTTGTTGTTGTTGTTGTTGCTTGTAGTTGGCTAATTGCTTTTATATGACAAATGGTGGGTAGTTAAAATTCATCTAAACATATCCATGTTTTTGTTTTTTTTGGTACTACACAAAAATTAAGAGAAATTTACGCAGGAGTTGGAGACAAAGTTGTTGTTGTAGTTGTAGTTGCTATTATATAATTATATATATATATATGTAAAGTAAGATAGATATATGTAGTGTGGTGGCTGTACGGTTATTATTTTCATTTTCTGGCACTCAAAAGGAGTTTAGTTTTTTTTTTTTTTTGGTTGTGTTTTTTAGGTTTTTGGATATTAAATATGGGAGACTAGTGTAGTTTGAACATACTTCTCCACACACGCTGCCAGCGAGCCCTCAGAGACAAGAGAGAGAGAGAGAGTTTTTCAAGCCCCCGCTCCCCGTGTGCCTTTATTCTCTTCTTTCTTTCACACAAACTCACTCGCCTCGCTTCGAACACAATAAATTGCCGACAAAAGTTTTAGACACACGACCTGAGAGAAGAGAGTGCAAAAGAAACTAAAAAAACAAAAGAATATATATTTAAAATTGTTTTTGTCAATTTCTTTAAATTTTTTTTGCTGTAAATTTGTTAACATTAGTTTTTCATTAGGAAGGTCAACAAGAGGGATCTTAAAGAAATGGTATAAAAGGTCTCAGGGTCACAACTCGAAGGTACGTAGAATAGGTTTATCTCTGGGTGGGTGGGTGCAAATCATAACTGGGGAATGTCTATATATACGAGCAAGTGAATTCGTTGGTTTTAATTTTACAGAAATATATAGATAAAGAGAGAAAGAGAGATGGACAAGAACAACTTAAAAGAAAACTAAAACTATGTAGAAAAGGAAGGTCGGTCTATAGGGTGAAAAAATCATATATTTATATAGACAATCAAGGTTGGTATTTAGCTGGGTAGTTAAGATAGAGATAGATAGAAAATAGCTGCATTATAGAATAGTATAATACACAACACTGCCATTTGTTTTTTTTTTTGCAACATTTCACAACACTGGGTTAGTGTGGAGAACTCTCATACCATACATACCTCTTGTGTGGGCACTGCATAGTTGCCTTGAATGGTAAAGGCCTGTCCATTGGCCAAAATAACTGGTCCAGTTACTTGCGGTTTTGGTCGATACGGTATAGTAGCACCGCGAGGCGGGGACTGTAAGCAAAAAAGAGTTTAAGTCCAACTATTTCAAGTCAAAATATATCTCAATCCTACCTCCAACATGACAAGACATATCTGATAGATGCATTGAGTGATCTGCTCGGCACTACCACTCAAAGTTACCGCCCGCTCTGTTGAGTTTGGCAACATTTCACTGGCCACCTGTATGGAACAGCCGGTGGTTTGGCGTATTTCCTTAATCTTTGAGCCACTCTTGCCTGTGAACAATAATTAAAAATGTGTTAATATTATTTTTCATAAAATCAAAGACAGAAAAGACTTACCAATTAATGATCCACATTGACTGGCGGGCACAATCAATCGAATGGGTATTTGAGTTTTACCAACTTTGCCTACATCATTGAACTGCGAGCACCACTGCAACGGGTTAGAAGTTAGTAATGTGAAATATGCAAAAAAGGGAGGGAGAAAAAGGTTGAGAAATATTTGATTAGGACAATTTCTTAACTATTAAAGTATTAGGGATGCGTATACTTGGCGAATATAAAATTCAATTAAATAAAGATTTAGATTAAAAATAAAATAAATATATAAACTGTTTTTGGAATTGGTTTGAAAGACTAATCTGTTATTGAAAAGTTTTTAATATGCATCTAATCTATTCAATTACTTTCTTTAATTTGTTAAAATAGTTTAAAAATTTAAAAATAAAAGAGTTGCTAGAGATCTTTCTGTGTCTCATGATGGATATGTGGACGAGTGGACGACACTCGACCATTTCAGTACGATAAACATTTTCTCTAACAGTCAAGCCGCCATAAAAGTCAATGGCTTAATATCATCAGAGTCAAATTTCTTCATAAGTTAGCAAAGCTGTCCGAAATACACCTCAATTGGGACCCAGAAAATAGAGGACAATTGCAAAACAGGCGAACGTGCGAAACACAGCAGAGTCACGAACCTTATTCCCAAAAAAGGAACTGCAGGTATGCCCATGGCAACGTACAGACTCATTACGCCAGCAAAAAGCTACTTTAAAAAGGCAAACAGTCACTTCTTTTAAAGCGAAAAGCGCTCATTAGACCTGTGTATGCTCCGCATAGGGCTTTAACAGGTCACTGGCTGGTGGAAACCCATGCCGCTAGACTAGTTGTCCCCTACAGCGATTCTGCAGAAGCTTTAGAGACGAGGAGGAGGTGTAGTCTGTCTCACAATTCTTCTGTTCGTACCCCGATATCTTAGAGCTTGCATTGATATCTTATAAAGGCAGACAGTATGTTCGCGCAGGTGACGCTAATTTGGATAGAGTATACCGAAGAGTGTCAAATCATTTAAAGAAGCTTTTGACCAAGCACATACATGAAGCTACCGACCGCTTTCTTGAGGGGGTAAGCAGCAACTACGCTCTTTGGGCGCTTACCAGGCAGTACAAAAGGCAAGCAGCACCTAAACTTCCTATTCGAAAGGCTAATGGGACTTGGGTCAAGTCTTCCCAATAGCAAGCGGAAGAATTTTCATTGAACCTAAAGGATAGGTTTGAGCCATCAAAAGCCGTAAGAATCGTGTGAATCGAATTCAAGACACCCCTGGTCTAGAAAATTAAGGTCCAGAAAACCAAGAAGACACCAGGTGAGGACAATAGAGTTTTAAAAGGTCTTCCTGTCAAAGCATTACTATTTCTGGTCCTGATGTTTAGTGCTGCTTTGCGCTTGAGCTAAATACTTCCCCAAGTGTTGGAAGAAAGCCCAAATTGTGATGATTCATAAGCCTGGGAAGTACTCCCCGGAGGTGGAATCTTACTTTTCTATCAGCCTTTTGACCTCGGTGGCAAAAGTTTTCAAAAGATGTCTAGATGTAGAATCCCTCGTTTTTAGTTTGGCTTTAGGAAGTCTCAGGGGGCACACCGGAACAACTGAATCCTGTGGTCAAATTCATTCTTGATGACAAAGATATCTCTATAGATTTTGTCGACGGTTAGCTTATAAATCTCTTAAAAAATCCGTCTGTGGATAGTCTAGTCTAGTTGGATTATCTGTGTATCATATTATGGTCTAACAGCAATAATATGGTTGAGTCTCTCTCAAAAAATTTATAGCAATTTTAATTCATAATTTTTTTTTAATCCTTAACATGAGTTGGTAAAATATTTAACGATTTTGTTGATAAATATTTAATATATATTATTATAAATATTTTAGTGTAAACTCAAATAATTTTCTAAAATAAAAATTGGTAAAATATATTCAAAATATTTTTGCACCTATAAGGAATGTTCCTTGGCAAATGCTAACTGAGGTTGGTTTGCGCATTCGCTTTGATTGGTTTTCGATTTGGTTGCAGCGGGTGGTTTGAAACCAACTAAACTAGATTTCTGTGGCATGGAATTCGGTTGGAAGAGATTTCTGTGGTACCTCCGAATATATAATATTCATTCGGATATGGAAAATAGTCATTTGATCATCACAAAATATAATTATTTTTCGTGTACCTATTTATTTTCTCTGACCTTTCATTCAATTCCTTTATAACTATTTTTTCTTAATTCTTCTGAATGCCTTGCACCAGCTTCTACATTTGACTATTTTTATATTGAATATCTTCGTTATTGGATGTGTTTTGAGGGGGTGTTTTTTTGGTGAGCACGGTCACACACGAAACTGAATTTCGAAACTCTTGTAAGAGTGCATGCATGCCTGGACACCGGCTATATCTAGCTCGTACCAAAAGCTAGCTTAATGATCTCTTCGAACCTTCGGAAGGAACCATCTTTGGTCTCGGCTGACTTAGGTTTTTGAGACACTAGAACATTTTGATTGATTCTTAATCGGATTTTCAAGATTTTGAAAGATGCAAGTATCCAATTAGGTACAGTTTATGTTTACACCTTCTGATTTGCACACTAGTCCGAAATTTTTCTTAGTCAATTTGATTCCTAATTTGAATTTTTGTTATATATTTTTTAAAACAATAAAGCAAATAGATATAGGGTCGATTTCTCATCATCTAGATATCAGCTTTGTGTCATATAAACTTCAAATTTAGCTCTGCTATTTGTTAGTTTATGTGACAATTAGTGCTATGTAGGAGATGAAAAATCAGCCCATAGTGTAACCAGTCAGCTTTTCTATTTCCAGTAATTGGCAATGACACTTTACGGATTTGTCAGCAGCCTCAACAGTTTTTTTTTAAAACAAATAATTAAATCACAACAAAAATGCAAACCGAAAGTAATTTAATTAGAATTTATAAATAAATTCAGACAACTAATTGAATTGCACAACATATTTTAAGGATACATGTCAAAGTGCAAGCCAATTTTGCTCGAAGCCTTTTCATTTCCCATAAAATTGCGAAAATTGAAATATGTGTAGGTGGGATTTTTTTTAATACGAAAGAAAATTAATCTATTCGTAATTGCCTCGAAAGCTTTTGATAAATATGTGTGATAATTTAAAAGGCTTTAAGCGTTGTCAATTGAGGCATCAAATAACAAGTTGCAGCTTTTCATGGGTAAAAGTTAAAAAAGGTTTAAAGATAACCATATCTCTCAGCAGACTCTTATTTAGTTTGAGTTTAGTGGTATAATTCTAAAATATAGCCTGTTCTTGCAAATTAGTTTTAAATTTTAAATCTTTCAAATTATGCAAGTAAAATAATTTTTAAAAAGTTTCTTTCAGTTATCGCCTTCATATATCGCATCCATTTTTGCCAAAGTAGCGCACACATACCTCTTCGAATTTCTTTGTAATGAGCGTAAATGCCGAAAAGATTGCGCTAGTTGTACCAGACACCGTGACAATGCGTTCCGGGCATGAGCCATCCGAAATATTAATTTTGGCACCAGACTGAAAGTTTGAAAAACAACAAAATTAATTATATACGAAAAATGTAAAAGCAGAAAAATATTTAACTCACCTCTTCACGAAATCTGTTGACAATTTCACCCTTTTTACCAATAATACTACCAACTTCCTGTAAAGAAAAAAAAAGACAAGAAACAAAAGTTTCATAAGTACAAGCTCGTAGTACATTACATTTAAATGCTCATAAACTGTTTTTCTGTCTTGTAAGGCAAGGCTCATGACTTGAGGCTGTCGTCGCTCACTGAACCAACCCCCCTTATCCACCCTACCGAACATTCAAAAGCACTTTATGTGCTTTATATTTTTTTGCCTTTGCAGAGTTTTTTTTCTTCGTTTTTTTTTTTACGTTCCCGAGAAATGTCAGTGACGACGCTCAAATTTGATTAAATATTAAGTGATATTATGCCAGAGCATTCAGAGATGCGTGTGGGTGTATGTGTAACTACTTTTGCATATTTAATTGCCACAAAAAGCAATTCACACGCCATGGATACCCAACCCCCATACAGGCCAACAACAACATAACCAGAAAACCCAAAACCCATTTCCAATTTCTCTCAGAGAACTGTCGGCGGACGTAATGAAATTTGCGGCCAGCACTTTTACGCGTTTTAATTGATTGTAAATATCTGCACTGCCACACAGAGCGTAACTTTGTTTTAAAACATTTTTTTTTTGTATATATTAGAGTAAGTGGCGTCCAACGTGGGGACCACTTTAAATAGTTTTCAATTAAAATTGAAAAATGTTTTTCTTTTATAAATAAACTAATATTTATATATTCAAATGAATGTGCATTCATTCATAAAAATTTTGAAATAATTTGTTTGAAACTTTAAAAGATATTGAAAAATGAAATTATTATTTTAAAAAGGGACTTAATCCCTGCAGAGCGGGATCTTACCAAGAACTAAATATTTCAAGTTAATATGAGACCATGGATTTGAATAATCATAAATAAATTGTTTTTTAAAGTATTATTTAGGATTTTAATTCTAAATCTTTTGTAGTTGTACATAAAATTAAATTTTGTCAAATCGATATTCCAAATTGAGTCCAAAAAATATAAAGATCAAAACTTTTTAATGTTTTAAAAAAATACTGAAAAGTTTTTATATAACGTCTATACAATAACCATTTCCCATCCCGAAAATTCCGAACCGAATCATATCTCGTGAATATGATGATCCAATTCAATAAAACCAGGCGAATAGATTAGAAACAAATCTGGTTGTCCGTTGCTTTAAAATACATTCACCCTAGAACCGTCCATGGACAAAACTTAAGGAAACCGTCTTTGTGGTACATTTTTACCCCAGTAGATTTTTATACCCTTGCAGAGGGTATATTAAAATTGTCACGATGTTTGTAACGCATAGAAGGAAGCATTTCCGACCACATAAAGTATATATATTCTTGATCAGCATGACGAGCTGAGTTCATTTCCGTCTGTCCGTCCGTCCGTCCGTCTGTCCGTCTGTTTCTATGCTATCTCCTCCCTCAGTTTTAAAGCTATCTTGACCAAACTTTGCAAAATGTCTTTGAATACAAATACGCTGCACATTTGTCGGAACCGGCCGGATCGGATGACTATATCATATAGCTGCCATATAAACGTTTGGTCAAAAAACTACTTCTAGTGAGAAAAACTTTTTTGTTTTTTATCGTATCGTCCCCAATCTTGGTATATATTAGTTTCACATAATTTTGAAAAAAATTGATAATCTAGTAGGCCTTCATGTTGCCTTAAAGTAATAAATATTTTTTTTAATAAGTTGGTCAAAAATTTCAATATTGATCATATCGGCACAGGAAATATAATTTCGGATCATCATATATACTAATAAAAAATATCGATATATCGACATAATATTGACAACTTTTTAAGTGTAAATGGACATTTCTTTCTTTCGCAGAAAACAGTTATTCAAAACTTTTATTTTTTGACTCCAAGTATACCAGATATTAAAAACTTTTATTATTTTACTAAGTAAATAACAGTCGTAGAAAGACTTTTATTAAAAAGTCAATAAATAAAATTTACTACAGACGTTTGTATTATGACTCAGAAATAACAATTATTAAAAACTTTTTTTTTAATACTCCGAAAACAAGAGCTTCCGAAAATAAGACTTCTATTATTTAACTCACTATATAAAACTCACTCAGTGACTGGCATTTCTACATCACAATATAAAAGTTTTCTTTATTTATCTCAGTTAATGTTAAGGTACACCCAATGGATCACACAGTGGACAAACAGCTGAAGCTTTAATAAATTAAAAGACTTTTATTACAAAATAACGACAAAGACTGTGATTCATCTGGACTACTCAGACGATATACGCGTTCTTGCGAACATGTTGAGCGACCTAGCTAACTCCCTGACTAAATTAGAACGGGCTGCTAAATTTGCTGGTCTCCATATAAATACAGCTAAGACAAAATAACTTAGCTTATGGAAACGGACACACCCAACCGCTCTCATAAGATGGACAACCGATAGAGCAAGTCAAACAGTTTAGCTATCTCGGGAGCGTAGTTGGAAAGGACGGCGGTACCGAAGCGGATGTGGCTGTACGCCTTAAAAAGCTAAAGGATCGTATTGAATGCTCTCAGCAGTGTGGAGATGTGCCTCATACCCCCAGTCGCTCAAAGTTCGAATATTCAAGTCAAATGTAATGCCGGTTTTCCAATATGGTTCTACAACATGAAAAATTCCATCGTGTCAAAACTCCAAACCTTCGTCAACCAGTGCTTAAGCCGAATTTTCCGCATTTTCTGGCCGAACAGAATTCAAAACAGTGACCTGTTACGACGAACCAGAATGGAAGTTGTCGAAGCGACAATCCAAAGGACGAAATGGAGCTGGATTGGCCATACTTTGCGTAACAATGAAAACTGTATAGCAAAAAAAGCTATGGATTGGTCGAGCACCAGGCAGACTCAAAGAGACCTGAAGAAGGACCGTCGATAGAAAAGCCGGCAAAACTCGGTGGAGAGGAGGAGTGGTTGATGCCCTTTGTCCCTTAAGGGAATAAGGACCAAAAGAAGAAGAAGAATTTATAAACTTTTAAATAAAAGTCTTGAAAAAACTGTCATTACATGAGTTTTACAAGTCTTCTTATAACTGTTATAAACTGTGTAATTAAAAAAAGTCTTTAATAACTGTTGTTCACTGAGTAACTGAAATTATTTTGACAAAAAATTTTTCATAATATCTTTGAAACAAAAATCGTAAAATGTTAAAATTTTTATGGAACTAGTACGAAGAGAGCTTTTCAAAAACGATAAAAGTTTACAGTCGGATGCTTAAAAGAGAATTAAAATAAAAATGTAAAATTTGTTGATATTATTTTGACAAGATTTGAAATTGATTTATTCTCGAAAGAGGAGCAATGCTAATGAGTTATTTTATAAATGCATTTTTCACGTGATCCGAATCTGGTTTCGAGATCCATCTTTCATGGTTTATTGCAAATTGAACCTAAATGCCAAATACTTTGGCCATTTTCCCATCGGCCTACGTCATAGAATTTCGCTTATTTTATACATCTGTTTTTATAGAAAAGCTTATACTCTGAGTAAATAAGGATCATCGAAACCTGTTATCGCACAAATATTGGTAAATTTCGATTTGAAAATACCCGACGCTCTAGTGAATTAGACAAATGGGCGGGATCGCCCCAATATTCAGATTATATATTTATTTACGTGTGTTTTCTAAAGTTACGTGTTTTCTTAATAAACAAGTCGTAAACAGAATCAAACTTTTTTATTAATTATATACGCGTAATCGATTAGCTTATAACATAAAATGATTATATAACTTTAAGATCTCGTTCAATTTAAAGCAAGTATAAGTTTTTGCGATCGGACACGTGAAAGCGTCTGATCAAAACCTCTGGTAGCTCCTGTTTGAGATAAATCAATATTCAAATCTTGTCAAAATAATTATGCAAAGCAAAAACAAGTTGATTGTGGATATTGATGACGATAAAATTACCTTTTAAGACACGGAAAGAAAAACAAACGTTTTGGTGTATAAATAATAATTTACCATATGAGCTTCATTCTATTATTAAAATAACTGTTATGATCCGTCCCTGTTTAAAAATTCTATAACTTGAATATTTCTTCTCTTTTGTAAGAAAGACAATATTAAAAGTCCCCGCGTTGGGCGCCAATTTAGTAAGGCATTACAATTTGCTTTCGCCGCAAACTTTGTCGAAAAAGCATTCCAACTTAAAATTGATATGCAGACCCCCTCCTCCTCACTCTCCTCCACGAAAAACAAAAGAACCAGTTTCCTGTACCACAGAATATTTACTTACATTTTTGTCGACCATTTGGCCATGTCAACTTTTTCGTTGCATATTTTACTCACAGACAAAAGCAACAACATTCAAAAATTCAAAAACACAACAAAAGACATGCTAAACATTTGCCATGCTAACCACAAAAGTGATTTTTGCATACAAATGTGAAAATGCAAAATGCGTTTGCATCCTCACACAATTTTGTGCATTTAATTGCTCAAAATGCTAAATGGCAAATCGATGGCATGTCCATCGAATGACAAGTAAAGGAAATTTGTCAGGGATTTTGTGCACAATGCACGCCAATTCAATCAAGCGAAAGTGCTGATGAATGGTGGGTGAAGCAGATTTATGCAAATTGCGTAAACTTCTAAAATTTGCGCGCGAGCCGCCGCTGCCGCTGCTGCTGCTGCTGTTCCACATTATTAATGATGATGATGAGGAGCAGCAGGCCCAACCAGTTTAGTGGTCCTATAAATTACACAGACAGACTGTCGAAAATTTGTCTTAAGTGCAGACAGGCGTAAAAACGCGTTCAAACGATAATTATGCCAATAATTATGGCAATTCCCACTGACATTTGTACAATATACATAATTTTTGGTACAAATATTTTACCATTTAGCCGCCAAGTTGCAGTCATAGGCATAAATATTATCGAAGAGTGGCCAAAAATGCAAACAGCGCATAAAAATTGAAATTTTTGTTTTGTGTGCGAGAGTGTGTGGCAAACTGGCAAATTGCCCAAGACTGAATGAAAATTTGTGAAACAAAACAATGGCCAAAATGGGAGAGTGCACTTTGGTTTTTAGTGGCGAAGGTTGGGAACTGGGGTTTTTTTTTTTTTTTTTTGTGTTTTATATGTTTTTCCGTTAAGAAATGAGTAATGGTTAAATGTAGATGCTGGCAGGATTTAAAGCTTAAATAGAAAATAAAGTACAACAATATTTCTACTCATGATAAAATGGTTAGTTTTTGGATATATTTCACTTTGGATTTTGGTGAATGGTTATTTATGGTTATGATATCATTATTTGTATGAACGAAGCATAAAGAAAATGCTTTAAATTTCATATTGAACGGAATAACAGTCCTCAGTGGCCCGCCCGTTTTTCCTTTCAACGAGAACTGAAACTTAGTTTGTTATTGCTCAGCTCTTCATTAATATTTTGTTGCCCACCGCTGGTCTAAAGCATCCTAGAAGATTAAAGGCACTCTTTAAAGTCCTAGGACGGGGGGAATTGGTCATAATAGTGTGTTTTTGGATACGACTCCCATTTAAAGGCAGAAAAAGGTTCCTCGCGGACTGATATTGAAAAAGTTGACTTGTAGCTGTGTACATGTTATAACTAATCCATAATCAACATGGGGTGAAACGTTGTTCTATATTTTGATAAACTTCCCATATAACCAGGGATTAATCCTGAAACGAATATCGGTTCCGGTAAAATCTCTATCAATGTCTATAAAAACCATTGGGAGGAGTCGATAAAAAGATCCTCGACCAGCCAGTTCATAGAATGGTTTTATCAGGTACTGGGTGCGATTTCTAAGAAGTGGAGGGCAGTCGCATAGAAGGTGTTTGATGCTTTCTATTTCTTTTTCATTCATAATGCTACGACAGGCCATTAAGCCCGTTTTGACTCCTATCATAATTTGAACCCATACTATTTATAAGACTACGGTCCAATATAGCCCATAAAATGCTGGTAGAATTCTCAATGGGCTCTAAAATCACTATAAAACAGCTGGAAACATAAAATCTGACTTAAAAATTAATTTTTTTTGTCTTATTGGAAATATTATTTTTAAATTGGATTAAAGTAAAGAAACTCCATTTTTAAAATTTCTATATTTAAGGAAGAATTTTTTAAGACTAAGAAATCCTTTATATTTTATCAGAGAATTTATATTTAAGGCCTATACTCAGATGAGATAAAAATGTAGTTTTTCACACTACTTTATATAAATAGAAGCTTTGAAAGCTGAATACTAATGAAAAGCTTCCTTATTTATATGAAGTATTGTGAAAAACCAAATTTTTATCTCATCTAAGTTCAAGCCTTTAGCAAAGAAAAGTTTTTCCGCTTTTAGAAAATTTTTTCCTATGTCTTAAAAAAAGAAAAGAGTTTGATTCTGGATTTTCTTTCAGGGCGAATTCCTATAAATGGGCATTTCCATTATGTCGAACAGAATCTTCGAACACTTTTGAAGTGAAAAAGAAATCAAAATAAAACGTATTATTGTTTTGACAAAAGGCTTAACTTATAGCTCTTAATTTACCCTATAATTAGTGCTAAGGTTGATTTTGGGCAATTTTTACTTTTCAAGATGAAAAACCAAGGCATTCGCACGGGACAAATACAGAAGTGGTTTTGGCGACCAACAATTGACAAGCCGATTTTAGCAAAACCTGAGGCAATATTGCAATCTTATTATACCCGTTACTCGTAGAGTAAAAAGGGTATACTAAGTTCGTGCAAATGTATGTAACAGGCAGAAGGAAGCATCGCCGACCCCATAAAGTATATATATTCTTGATCAGCATCAATAGCCGAGTCGATATAGACATGTCCGTCTGTCTGTCCGTCTTAATGAACACCTAGATCTCAGGAACTATAAAAGCTAGAGCTACCATTTTTTCAGTGTAGACCCGCAATATGAAAAAACCTCATATCTCCCACAATTTGGGCAACCTTACCCTGAGTAACGGGTATATCGAAGTCGAGCAGGGCCGACTTCAACTTACGCTCTCGTTAATTTTAGAATGTTGTACACTGATATCATTTAAAAACTGTTTTGATTTTACCCTAAAAAACGTATACCTTTTTTTAAATATTCAATTTTAAGCACTTTCGCACGGGACATGTCGTATGGGACATTTTTTTTCCATCATAACAATTATGTTATTCCAGTTATTCTTTTGAGGAAATAATATATAAATAAGCGTAGAAAAATGTTAATAAGTCAACAGAAGATTTCAGTGTATTTATTCCAAATAATAAAAAAAAAAAACAAATTTCAAAAAAATATTGGATCGTTCTTCAACTTTTCTCCCCACCGTATGCAGCTCTCTTTATTTTTTTCGCCACCGTTTTTGCTCTTTTAAATATAAAAAATGAAAACGTAAGATTTAAAAAAAAAAATCATTCATGCAAGAAAAATTTTAAAAATTCGTACTTAATATGTTGAACGGGACCATCTATATATGAGTATCAAGATCACAAATCTTTTAATTTTTCATCATGACTTTTTTATATGAATTTTATTAAAAATCTCTATTTGTGCTCAATATTGGATAAGCCTTCTGCATGTACTTTCGACGCACAGGGAACTAATGTTGTTTTTCAATGTTGCACGGGACATCGAAATATGCGATGATGCAAATCAAAAAATGACGTTTTTTCGTATCGTATGAATTTGTTTTACTCTTTGTACCCTTGGAAAGATTTAAGAATACAAAAGTCGATGCATAAAGAGTGAGATTTAGGAACTTTTATCAAAACATACAGTGCAAGGGAAATATCAAAATTGAAAAAGATGCGCTATCGCGACTTTGCTTTAGAATATCTCGAAGAAATTTAAAATTGGCTTATATTAGTCAAATTTGACTGTTTCCTACGAAAATATCATAAAGCTAAGGGTTTTGAAAAACTTGGTGGACTTTTCGGTGGAAATGTCCAAATGTATATTTGAAATAATCATAAATCAGTAAGATAAATAATTAGAAACTGAAACAGTACCGGTATTAGCGATTCGGTATGGTTTCGGTTTTTCAGTTCCTATTATAACGGTATAAGGGTTCGATAACGGGTTTAGATAACGGTTCCAGTTTCGATACCGGTACCTGGCTTAAAACTGTATATTTCGGTTATCATATAACCTTTCTCTCTTGAGGTCAACACTTTCACTGGCCCAACACAATTATGTTTCCCCTAATTATTAGAAAATTAAAAAAAAAACCAACTCATCTGCGCAAACATCTTGGGGGTACTAAAAACTTAGCAAGCACAATTATATTACATTATATTTTTATCTAATGGTATTCTCAGCCAAGCGAAAAATTTTGATAGCCCATTTATCACTTTGGGCTCGTCGTAAAGCAAGTGGCGAAAGATGATGATGACAAACAATAACCATAACAGCCAAAAAGGCATTAAAGTGAAGACCAAAAGAATGGACAAAGCTAATTGTGCCAAGACATGAAGAAGACAGTGAGTTTTTTTTTTATGTTAGTGGAGCACAGTTCGTAACAAAAAAGAGAGGAAAACAAACCCAAAAAGTCATGTTGTGTTAATGCGGCGGCGTTGAAAATTGTACAAAAATAAATAAATTTCAGCAACAACAACAACAACAATCTGACAGCAATTGCAAAACCGTGAGAACCATTTATGGGAGCTGCTGGTCTGCCTGGCCAAAGAAAAATGCAAGAAAAACTTTGCAACAAATGTTGGAAAATGCTGTGCAACTACTAAAGAGTGTGTGTGTGTGTGGGGGGGGGGAGAGGAGGGGTCACATGTGTGCCACATGTGAGCAGATTGTTCTCAGCCCCTTCCACTAAAATAAATCATGCTGCGCATTTGTCGCCCTGCATTTTTTTGCAGCTGCTGCTCCTGGCAGGCGAAAATGAAATCGGGAAAAAAACGTGCACAATTAAATAATTTACAATTTGCCTGGGCCAAGCCAAACTGCAATTACACAAATGCTGCAAGTGGCAATTTTTAATTTGATTAAATAACAAACACTGTTCCGAGCACACAAAAGAAATGAGCTTAAACATTCAGACTCTCCTTTGATTGGTTTCAGTTTGACAAAGTACAATGTAACGGAGGGGCCATTTCCCAGGGTTCTTTTGATTTTTAAAGCGTGTAAAGTGTTTTGTTTTAATTGAAGAAAATAATGGTAAAGTCACAACGAAAGTTTGAAAAGAATTGAAATACAATAGCAAAACTTAAACACTTTGTAAGAGCTGCTGTGGCAGGGCAGACATTAATACATATAAAGAAATTCATTTGTCATTTAACAACAAATACAAGAAAGTGTTGGAAAAAAGCCAGTTATTTTCGGTTGCGTTGTATCTGTGTTCATATGACGGATTATGTCTCGGTACTTTACAAAGCCTTACCTCCCACGACTACACCTTAGTGGCAGGCAGCAAGCAACAAAGATCTAAAGATTAGAAAACTCAAAATATAAAAATTGAATTTAATGAGCGTAGAAGTCTAGTGACAAAAGCTACGCTCGACCCCAATATTCAAAATGGGGCAACAAAAAACTAAATATTATTATAAGCTTCGACAGTTTCCGATTTTTACAATATATTTGCTTAGAAAAACTGTAACTTAACCGTTAAGTCAACGAAAAAGTAGCTTGTCACGTTAAAAACAACTGTACCCAACAACTTTGCATGGTTATTTCCCGAAAACTAATAATCAGAATGATTGAATTTTTTAACATTTAGTTTTTGATATATTAAGATAAGAATAAACAAGTTATGTTATGATAGTGTTTTTATAATCAGGAATTATAAATATTGGTCGAAATCGGATGACTATATCCTTCCATGGGAACGATCGGTCGGAAATAGGTCTTAGAGAGAAAAACTTTTTGGTTATCCATGATACCGTTCCTAAATCGAGGAATTACGAATATTAATATGCTTTCAGAAAGTTCTAAACATTTTGGTCAAATCGGACGACTATATCCTAAAGCTCTCATAGGACCGATCGGTCGGAAAATGTGTCATACTGAGAAGTTGAAAGACACCCTAGCCAGCAAAAGGAAGTACTTTGAACACTCTCCTAAAATGGAAAAATGTCAATCCAAGCACCAAATACTAGATGTAACAGGCGGCAGCAAAGCCGATAACGTGCTACTCATCACAGGTATGGGGGATGTTATCAATACGAAGACGTTAAACGCAGTCTTAGGTTTTTCATTAAAAGGATTTTCCAACTCCCACAAATTACACCCAGCTATGCGATACATCTAGAAACTGGCTTGCCACTCCATTTTAATACATAGCTACTTTCAAGATCCTATCTCGCACATCTTTAAGGCTCGAGTGGAAATGCTCCAGCTCAACTAAGGACCTCATCCTCAAAGCGAACATAGTCTTTGCTTATTGTGTAATATGAGAGAACATGTGGACACACTGCACTATCTGGGCAGATGCCCAATACTACGCTGAGAATGGCTTACCTGGGAAAACTAAGGCTGACGGAAGAGGAATGACACACGATTTTTAATTATTTGGATTGATTATCTTGGATGGATTTATCTTCATATATAATACGCGATTTAAAAAAATAAGTGATTAATTTATTCCTATTTTTCTCGAACGATTTAACGAACTATATGTGAAACTAATGACGACTATATGTTGGATTGAGGCCTCAAATTAGAAAATTCCAAATAAACACACACCGGAGCTTACTCGAAAGCAAGGCGACAATAGATTGGAGTTACAGACTGTTTCTTGTCAGTGTGGTTGCCTTGTTCAATAATAAAAATAAATAAATTCTTGTGGATTTCAAGTAGATGCAGTTCTACGCAAATTTATATAGCACAGAGAGATATGCCAGTCAGTAATACATGGTGTATACTTTTAGACATAAGTTGAACTGAATTGCAGGCCATTTTTTATCAATCAATCAAATAGACTCAAGTACAAAAAATTAACATAAACGAGAAAGTTTTATAAACACTTAAACTAAATTGTGTTTATATAATGTTTAAGGCCTAATTTAAAATGTTAATCGTCAGCTTAATTCGAAATCATTTTATAAATTGGTAAAGATTCAGTGATAGTTTACTTGAGACGCTCTTAATGGCATAAGTAAATGAATCGACATTTTTGAGTTGTCTGACAGATTAAAAGACTTTACGCAAAGGCCATTCTCCAAGCATTATCGCTAATGTTGAGGTCATAAAAGTGTGAAGGACATTCCATTAAGTTAACATGGTGATCCCTAATCCATTTTTATACTCTAAAATATATATACTTTATACAAAGTGTATATGCAAAGAAAAAAATTCTTTACAGGAATTCATACATGTTATTTAATCAAATATGAACGATATTTCCCACTATTTTCTGAGTTTCCAAGTATATCAATGATTAAGCGTTTTGCCTTACATTTAAATTCATGAAACCTCTCATTAACAAACAAATAAACAACTAATGCAACAAATGCTTTAAGCATTAACTCCAACATTTTGCTAAGCACAAACCCATTGAGTGTATTGCCATACTAAAAGCCGCGTTAAAACTCTAAATAGCAGCTTATTTATTTAATAACAGTCAACAGCCATTAAAAACTATTATTCAACAACATTAGCCCCGGCCACCAACCAACAAACACGCTGTCACGCAAATCCACAAGCGCCGTCGTCGTCAAGCAGCTTGAGATGCTTGCCACTTGAGCAGATGAGAAGCCACTGATGGAGAGGCTAAGTAAGGGGGGCAGAGCAGAGGCAAAGCCAAAGCCTAAAGCTGTCATTTATCACTGTGACCAAAGCGGATTTTTTTCTTAGCCAGATTTAAGGCCCAGGAATTGATTTTTATTTTTAATTTCAATTTTAATGAAAGGCAGCGGCAGGTGGAACGATACAGTGACAGAGCAAATGCAATTTATTTGAACACATACATGCTTATATATATATATAGTGCAAGTATATAGAGAGTGAGAGAGCACTTTACATGATGTGTAGCTGCAAAATTGGCAAAATGTCCCAGAGACAATTTATAGCAAAAATAGACGCAGACGACAGACAAAGAACAAAAATTTCTAATGAATAATTGCGCACTTTTTGGCTACAAAAATAAATATTTTGTAAAATGTAAATGCGATTGTCTGCGGTTTTTCTTCTTGTGTTTTTTTTTTTGCTTTTAAGGATTTGGGCAATAAATTTACAAGACACTTTTTATTCCTTTTTTTTTTGAACAGAGCCGCCGTTAGCTGACAACGTGCTCTTTTGATCGATAGTTATAGATTAGCATGATTTATGCGAATGCGAATGCTACAACATATATATGTAAATACATGCAAATCAAGTGACAAGCAGTTGGAAAAATATATATACAAAAAAAAAACAACAGAAATAAAAATGTCAATTGCGTTTACTTATTGAATTGAATGTAGTATATCCGCGTTGACTTGTTTAATTGTGCATGAAGAAGTGAAGGGATTGAGAAATGTTTTTTTTATTGAGATAGGTTAGGCTAATGTGGATTGTGTAATGGGGGAAATAGCCTAGGGCTCGAGAGTAGATCAATAAGTCTAAAGAGAGAAAAATGTATACTAAGTATGAGTAAGTCGGCAATTAAAAAACAATATATATATATATAAAAGCAAACAATTATTTAATTATAAACCATAGAATTAAATACACAATTAAAAAACCCCCAACACCAAATGCCAATCATAAAAGTCAGCTGTCAATATGACGAAACTTTACTCAAAAAGAACTTCAAGTACTCAATTGCAGATTTGAAGCTAAGTGGAGTGCATGTCAAGGCCAGACAGAGTTGCATTTTGCATCTCTAATTAACTCTAGCTTATTAGTTTCTGATTTTTTTTTATTTTTCTGCAGTTTTGTGTGAAAGTCACAGTCAGTGGCAGCGGGTGACTCAAAACAAAAAAACCGGAGACTCGCAGACGAAGTCGTGAGGCGGCTAATTAATTTATGAAAAAAAAAAAAAACAAAAAAACTCAGTCAAGCCTTAGAGTAACAAAGAAAAACGCCTTTTATTGTTTGCAGTTTTCTATGTTTTTCTTGTTTTTTTTTTTCTTTTTCTTGGCAACTATCCGCAAATTGCACAGAAATGAAACCCAAAAAGTGGGTTGCTCTCTCGCCTAGAATGAATGGTCGTCGGTGCGGGGAGAGTTGCCAGTCGAGACAATCTATGTATGCCATTTGTTGTTGTTATATTTGAATCATGCATTTTTAATTAGTGAAATTGCATGACAGGGCGGCAGGCAGGCAGGCACCTCACCTCTATGCGATTTTTCAGTACAGTGCGCCACATTTCTCAAACACTTGTTTAATTTTAATTAACTGTATTTTTTTTGTTTTGATTTAGATTCTAGACAAATGGGAGGTTGAGAATGTTGTGTAATTTAAAATAAATGCCATAAATATGGGAAGGTCATAAACACCATTTATTATCTTAATTTAAAAGATTTCTCGAAAATAAACTGTAAGCAGGAGAGAACAAATTCAAGTATTTTGTACTTAAGTCCTGAAATTCATATATTGATAGTATACTGAAATTGAAATTACTTAACGAAATACTTGAATACATTGTAGTACTCAATAAGCTTTAAAACTAAACTCGCTTGACGGCCGACTTCATTGAATTGTCCAACACTCTGGAAAATACTCCTGTACCCAGGCAAAATCAAGTACATTCGATCCTAAAATACAACTAAGTTCGATATTACCATATGTGAGATCAAAAATCATATCAGATTTGGATGAAATTTTCTGTGATTATATTTATGGGTCCGATGATTGTTTAGGTTCACAAGTAAACTCGATAGGTGGCGCTGCAAACGGCTTGGAACCGTTTCTGCCATATCGCTGAATCTATTAAAGATATTAATATGAAATTTGGTGTGTATGAATTTGAAATTTATTTTTCCGGTTACAGATCGGACTTGAAACAGTTTTAAAATTTGTTCGGACAAATATCTCGGGAATTATTAAAGTTAGGAACTTGAAATTTTGTGTGTAAACATAGCAAGACTGTTTTCGAACTAGAATGAATTGGATCAAAAGCGCTTTAGGGCCCTTACTCAAATATACTTGAAATTTGGTGTGTAGGTAAGCATATGGATTTAGAAAAATGTATATGGACTTGAACGGCAAGATTCATGGTGAAGTTGGTCTTCTATGATTTATCATGAAAATTGCCCTTCAAAGTATGCTATATCCGACAATATGAACAAATGCACAGTGTAAATTATGTATGACGTAGAGCTGGGAAACAATCGATGGCACTATCGCTATTATCGATAGTATTTTTTTTACACAATCGATAGTTTTTAAGAAAAATCGATAGTAGCAGCAACATGCTATTAGCGACATGCTAATATTCATTAGCAAAAACATTTGGACAACTGTTCTCTAGTATGGAATCTCTCTACAAATATAATTGAATTAATTTTGTTTGTTATTATATTTGTTTATCTATTTTTATTTTGGTTTTCTTCAAACAAAAATGTGCCTCTGTTTTAAATTTTTTGTGTTTTTTTTTCCTTTGCAATTTAATTTAAAAAAAAAACCGTCGTTAGCTAAAGTTAAAAACTATCGATGGTTTCTACTATCGAACTCAAAAACATCGATATTATCCCAGCTCTAGTATGACGCTTACATAACCGACTCGTTCAAATAGATAATTATTGAAGTAAATAAAGTTTACATACTTTTAGGGGCATTCATACTGATCAATTTAGTGTGTATAAACTAGAGGTGCGCGCGTGACGTTATTTTAACGTATCACGGTGTGTCACGACCTGATCGTGAGTAAACTCAGACTTTCGTGCGTGTGCATCCGTGATCCGTGCGTGATTCGTGCGTGTTAAAGTTTTACTTCGTGAATATAAGTTTTGCATTATTCACGAATTTGTTTTTTTATTGCTTTTGATTTTGTGAATCCGCTGCTCGCTTGATGATACATACAGAGGGCGCAGTGTGGCCATGAATCCCACAATGGAATGAGGGTCTCCCTTGCTTGCAAGATCGATATCGATAAGATATACATAATTGCGTTACATAAATTTTTTATAGGGAAGCATTTTTATCGTGCGTGATCGTTCGTGACGTCTCGTAAATCGTGAGTGAATCGTGCGTGACGCGAATTGCGGAAAAAATTCCGTGCGTGAATCGTGCGTAATCGAACGTAATGGAAAATCGCTCACGCGCGCACCTCTAGTATAAACGTAGTTATAGAATCCTTCGAAAATTGTTATTGACAAACGTTTTGAAATTTTGGATAGTTCCTAAAACAAGGACTTACAAAATATTGTGATAACTTTACCACCAGTTTCAGCAACCCAGGTATCAGTTGATCGATAATTTTCAAAACTAAAGTTTCTTCTTTCTAATCTAAGAGCTAATAGGGATGACTAAAATCAGCTTAAAGATATGATAACTATAAAAAGAGCAAAGACGGGTTTACTAGGCGTAACTCCCTATTAAACATGGTTAAATGTCATTCCAAGGTACAATTTGAGTAATTTTTGTAGTATTTTTGAAGGTGTAACAGGTGGTAAAATATGTTAATATATTAAATAAAAAGCGGCCGTTACAGACTGTTCTCCAGCGTATTTTTTTTTAAGATTCTTCTTTTTTTATAAAAGATATTTCTGTTGTTGATATTATCGTGTGATTATTATAAATTATTATTATTATTTTAAGGTACTTTTTGAAAATATAGAAATATAAATATAGATCATGATACGGGATAGTATAGACACCATTTAAAAGCTTATTAGTGCATTTTAATGGCTTTAGAAAATAACAATATATCGATGTAGGGACTATTGACTATAGATTTGATCAAAAAGTAAAGCAAGCCTTTTAGCATTTTAACTAAGTTTATCGAACGACAAAACAACACGTTGTAAATGATTTACTAAGTTTAATATTACCATATTTCTCTCCCTTTGCAAATATAGTTTATAACAAGGCCTGTGCTGCTTGTCCCCACACATTCATGTTAATTATCGTATGCACAAATTCAATAATTGAAGACCCTTATTTAATATGAACTGGTTTAACTTGTTAACCCCCCACTCCCCCTCCCCCACAGGCTGATTGTGTTATATGAGAGGGCGATCTCTCTTTTGCCTCTCTTTTGCTTAATTTTTATTATTCGCCATGAACAATTGATGCAATTCGCTGTTGTTGGTTGTTGTTGTATTTTTATTACTCGTATCTGGAAGCCATAATGATTGTTTAATAGCCAATACCTCGGCAACGTGGTTGTATTTTTGTATTCGTTCTTCTTCTGACATTTACCATAATGCGTGATGTGGCGCGTATTTAATTATAAATTGCATAAAAAATTGCCCACGTTAAATTAAAATTTTATTGTTGATTGTTTTGCAATGCCTTTTGTTATAAATATATATAGCATGAGTTCTTATTTTAATATCTTATTAATATTATTGATTTTGTTGTCTTTTTGTATCAATTGAAAATGTCTATAAATATTTAAAATGACAGAATTCAATGGTGTGCATAATGGCGTACACATTTTAATAGACAGGCGGAAGTATTTTTTTTTTTTTTTGCTTTTGCACTCAGTTGAAAATGGGGAATTGGTTGGCTAATGTCCTTGGGGGTGGTTGTGAAGAAATCAATTGTTTAAATGGAAAAAGCTTGAGTATTGAAGCTGATTGATATATTCGATAAAAAAAAATAACTTTTTAACGGCTCTAAAAAAAATTGGTAAAAGATAACAAAGTTACCCCAGACTTTCTTACAAAAATTTCAAGATCGCTTAGAGCAATGCTAGTTAAGTGATTGCGCTAGTTAACCAACAGATGGCGCCTCTTCTGTGACCATTACAAAAGATTGTTGTATGGGAACTATTCAATATTTTTATTCGATTTTGATCAAATTTGATAAAATTGTGTTAAAGCAGTTAATTATCACGATTAACAAGAATAAAAAGGCTACCATTAAGATTAAAAAAGTTTTTCTCACTAGAATTAGTTTTTAGACCGATCGTTCCTATGCTAGCTATATGATATAGTGATCCGATTTTGATCAATTTTTCCAGAATTATGTGGAAACATATAAAAATAATAAATACCACGTTTGGAGATGCTACCTTTGATAACAAAAAATAGAAGGCTAACATCGGCTACGCCGATGTTTTAAATACCCTTGCAGTTTTTGAAAGGCGCTACCATTGATAACAAAAAAGTTTTTCTCACTAGAACAAGTTTTTGGACCGATCGTTCCTATGGCAGCTATATGCTATAGTCATCCGATTTCGATAAATATTTTCCAGAATTATGTGGAAGTATATGAAACTAATAGATACCACGATTGGTGATGCTACGATGGAAAACAAAAAAGTTTTTCTTTCTAGAACTATTTTTTTGACCGAACGTTTATATGGCAGCTATATGCTATAGTCAACCGATTTTGATAAATTTTTCCACAATTATGTGGAAGCATATAAAACTAATATATACCACGATTTGTGACGCTACGATGGAAAACAAAAAAGTTTTTCTCATTAGAACAAGTTTTTGGACCGATCGTTCCTATGGCAGCTATATGCTATAGTCATCCGATTTCGATAAATTTTTCCAGAATTATGTGGAAGTATATGAAACAAATATATACTACGATTGGTGATGCTACGATGGAAAACAAAAAAGTTTTTCTTTCTAGAACTAGTTTTTGCACCGACCGTTTATATGGCAGCTATATGTTATAGTCATCCGATTTTGATAAATTTTACCAGAATTGTGTAGAAGCATATAAAACTAATATATACCACGATTGGTGCAGCTAAGATGGAAAATAAAAAAGTTTTTCCTGCAAAAACTAGTTTTTGGACCGATCATTCCTATGGCAGCTATATGATATAGTCATCCGATCCGGCCGGTTCCGACAAATGTGCAGCGTATTTGTATTTAAAGACTTTTTGCAAAGTTTGGTCAAGATAGCTTTAAAACTGAGGGAGGAGATAGCATAGAAACAGACGGACAGACGGACCGGACGGACGGACGGACGGACAGACGGACAGACGGAAATGAACTCAGCTCGTCATGCTGATCAAGAATATATATACTTTATGTGGTCGGAAATGCTTCCTTCACTGCGTTACAAACATCGTGACAATTTTAATATACCCTCTGCAAGGGTATAAAAATTGTTCTCACTAGAACTTCTTTTTGGACCGATCGGTTATAAGGCAGCTATACTATATAGTCGTCCAATTTCGATCAAATTTGGCTAAATGGTGTAGATGCATATAAAATAAATAAATACCACGTTTGGAGATGCTACCTTCAATAACAATAAAGTTTTTCTTACTAAAACTTGTTTTTGGACCGATCGGTTCTATGTTAGCTATACTATAGAGTCGTCCGATTTTGATCAAATTTGGCTGAATTGTGTGGATCCATATAATACTAATAAATACCACGTTTGGAGACACTAACCAAGATAACAAAAAAGTTTTTCTTACTAGAACTTGTTTTTGGATCGATCGGTTCTATGTCAGCTATACTATATAGTCGTCCGATATTTATCAAACTGGCCAGAAATATGTGAATGCTTATTAAACTAATAAACGTAAATTTTAATGACGTTCCCATAGAAAACAAAACAGTTTTTCTTACAAAGACTAATTTTAAGACTGATCAGTTCTATGGCAGATGTACTATATAGTCGTCCGATTTTTATCAAATTTGCCAGAATTGTGTAGATGCATATAAAACTATTAAATGTCTAATTTGATGACGTTTCCATTTAAAAAAAAAACAGTTTTTCTTACTAAGACCAATTTTAAGACTGATCGGTTCTATGGCAGCTATACTATATAGTCGTCCGATTTTGATCAAACTTTGCAGAATTGTGTGGATGCATATAAAACTAATAAATACCACTTTTGAAGACGTTACCTTTCATAACAAAAACGTTGTTCTCACTAGAACTTGTTTTTTGACCGATCGGTTCTATGGCAGCTATACTATATAGACGTCCGATTTTGATCAAATTAGCTAGAATAATGTGAATGCTTATTAAACTTATAAATACCACGTTTCGAGACGCTACCTTTGATAACAAAAAAGTTTTTTTTCACTAGAACTTGTTTATGGACTGATCGGTTCTATGGTAGCTATACTATATAGTCGTTCGATTTTGTTCAAATTTGGCTGAATTGTGTGGATGCATATAAAACTGATAAATAACAAGTTTGAAGTGGCTTTCTTCGAAAACAAAAAAGTCATTCTTACTAAAACTTGATTTTGGACCGATCGGTTCTATAGCAGCTATATGCTATAGTAATCCGATCTGTAAGTTTTCAACAAATGTGCGGATAATATCATTTTAAGGACTTTTTAGCACTCAAAATTCCCAACTTAGGTTTCTGTATAGGCAATAAACTAATTTTTTCAGCCGCATTGTTTTCTCCCAGAGAATTATATAGCCAGGTAATGCAAGTACGGTGGGTGGGGGAGCACTGCATAACAAGGCCTTACCATTTTTAGGATGGTAACATGTTTACATAAAAGTTTTAAGCAAATACTTAAATTTTCGTGCTTTTTCGTGTCGCACGTGTCAAGCACGAATATTAAAATTTTAATAATCATATATTCAGTTCTTACCTTTCCTTGCATAATCAGCCTTATTGTGAGTGTCACCGATGGATCCTCGTGTTTAATGGGCGCACCGCCCGCACTGCTGCTTGTGTTATTGTCTTCCATTTTTTGTTTTTTGTTATACTCTTTTCTGTTTTCTATATGCTCTGCTGTCTTATATATAAATATATATAGTATATATATATAGTATATGCAGTTGTTATCAAGTTCTTGACCGTTTAGCGGTCTTTCTGCAGAGCTGTTTGTGTTTTGTCTTTTGGTTTTTTGTTTTTTTTACTAAGATTTTGTTTTGTTTTTTTCTTTTGTTAAATTTAAGATTGTAAATATACTTTTAACTATATATATTGTTCATAGATAGATCAATATATATACATAGATAGATTTTGGCTAATTTAATGTTATATTTTCTCAAAATTAAATTGGTGGTGTCTTTTGCTAGTCGTACTACGTTTTGTTGGCTTAAGCTCGCTGCGTTTTTGTTTTTCTCTACAAATTTTTTGTTGTTTCATAAAATGCAACAAATAATCACTGCGTTTTTTTGTATTTTTATATATTTAGATTTGTTGTTGTTGTGGTTTCAATGTTGAGCAAAAATACTGTTGCTTAGCTGATGCATTTAGTTTGTGAACTGCAAAGAAAAAAGAGGAAGAAAATCAATCATAAATCTCATACGCATTAAATTTTAATTCTTATTTGCACATAAATCATTAAATTAGCTAATTTATTTTTGTAAAAATGCCTGCAATGCATTTAATCAAAATTGTTGGAGTTCACGACTTCCGGCACTTTGTTGTAGTCGAGGTGGAGGAGAGGAGACCCCCACCAGACAAATGCCGCGCCTCGTTCATCATCTCATGTGTGCCCAGCCGCCTGTCCTGGGCCTGTTTGTAATTTTGATATGAAATATTTTTTTTTTTTTTTTTCATTTTTTCGTTGTATTTTGCAATACACACAACTTTGAAATTGCGCCAAGTTTTTATGCATATTCCAAATGCTGCGACGTTTATATATATAAATTATATCGATGTTGTTGTCGAGGCATTTCTTACGCTTGAAATCACTTCATGTGCAATTTAGTACAGATATACCACAATATACACACAAATGTACATACAAATTTTTGTAAGCAACGCAAATTCCCAGCATAACTTTATATATGAGTTGTATGTACATATGTTTATATGTCAGAATATGTTTGCCAGAAGGCAGGAATCATTCCCAGGGGCTACAAAATATTTGCGCAGGCCAACGCGATGAACTACCTCAGCTTCCATCTCTCTGCATGAAGTTGTTTATGAAATTATGCGCACTAATTCCCCATGTAACGGCACACACAGCATCAGCATCAGCAGCGGCAGCAACTTCGGCTTCGCGTAGAGACCGAGCAAGGGAGATAGCATCTGATTTCTAGGGACTTATGCGGGTCCAACAACAACAAATATCAACCACTGAGTAACGTTAACAAAATGCGCATAATTTTGGGGCAATCCTAACTGCACTTTTCTTTTGACATGGACACCACTACCAGCAGCAGCCGCCGCCACGCCCAATTATTTTAGATTCGTTTTTTTTTTTCAAGATAGAGAGAATTGTCTATGCAAATAGCTTTTTGGCCAGAGGGGATTGCACACACAGATCAGAGCACTTACAACAAGTGCGGCCAGTTTAAATGTCAAAAGTAATTTTGGGTGGAGGAACTTACCAAATATAGCCTAATAAGCATACTATTGTGTCGGACCATCTTGTCACTACGTTTATGTTTAAGCTTTAAAAATCGGTATATGCCATTTTACAGATGTGTAAACAATATATATATATATATATAAATATATTAGACTAGTCCAAATTTAAACAATTCTTGAAAAGTAAAAATGTCCGGACGGATTCTTAAAGGTTGACACACAAAAACATTTTCCAAATTTTTTTTCGGAATTTTTGTTGTGGAAAAAAACCCATGGCAAGGGGCTAGTGAAGTTCGTAAAAATGACTTAATTCTTTTGGCCAAGGCTTAATTGATAAAAGATTGAAACTTTGCATAGCCGTCTTTTTCTGATCCTCCATAACAAATATTTTTTATTTTCCGCGTATTACGCATTTATCAAGTACCTCCCATAGAGACGATTGCCCCTAAAAAAAGGATTTTGCTAAAACTTTGTTGTTTGTTAAGATATCTGAATGAAATTTTTACCATATGTCGTTTTAATTTTCCTCCAAAACATATGTAAATTTCAGAAGAAACACATTACTATTTGACATCAGCAACCAGTTGGATGCAAATTTCTTTTAAGAATATCCCTTCCGTTTATCAAGATAACACCACCAAAATTCATATTTATCAGTTCTATACAGTCCCCCACAATATATTTCAATCTTAGTTAATATGCAACATTTTAACGGGTAGCTGCCCTAGAGACTGTTGCTCTAGAAATAGAATCTAGTGAGAAAAAACTTTTTTATTTTAAATGGTACCTTAACGAAATTTCACATTTATTGAATTTATGTACTTCCCCATAATATATAAGAATTTGAGTAAAATCGCAGCACTGTATCATTGTTTTTTCTTTTTAATTTCTTGCTTTTAACAAAAAATAAACAAAATTTTTTTAATTTAGACATATTGTCGACAACAATTAAACGAGTCATTTTTACGTGCCGACTCACATTAATTTTCTTGGTGACTCTTTGGAAAAAATACGCTTTCGATCACCTGGAGCAATGCACCACGCGCGCTGGATGTCTAAAGCGCTATACGTGCTGAAAATATTCTTATTTCTAAAATATTTTAATAATATTTACTCATTGCGCGATGTAAGTCTTTTCATAATTAAATTTAATGTAAAAGCGTGGATTGGCGCGTGAAGTCCGTGGAGGCGCCGAACCAAGACTTACTTTTAAAAACAATTTATGAATACGAAACGTAATTCAGCAGTGTCTAGAATTGTCATTAAGAAAATGAGCACTCATTTTGGTACTTGTCAGAAGAAACTGTTGCATTGGCCCTGTTTGATGATAAAGTTTCTGTCGCTGAAAAACGATTAAGTGTCAAGCACTGAGGAACAACCAACCGACGAGAACACAGATTTTCAGACTTATACCACCTTCAAGAATGACAAATATAAGGGAATGGAATTTACATGACTTTATCACAGAAAACACCTTTTTTAACGTTTGATAAATCTGGTCATCAGATACCAACAAATGTTACGAAGGAAATAAAAATACTCAAATACATAACTAGCTGTTAAACACGTATAATTATATGATGAGAAGTAAGCTACCTTCAAGTTGTTGCGAAGTACAGAAAAACCAGTACAACAACTTCTATTAAAAAATTTTTTTTTTTTGTTAAAAGTGTTTTTGTTAAAAGCAAGAAATTAAAGAAAAACAATGATACAGCTGCGATTTTACTCAAATTCTTATATATTATGGGGAAGTACATAAATTCAATAAATGTGAAATTTCGTTAAGGTACCATTTAAAATAAAAAAGTTTTTCTCACTAGATTCTATTTCTAGAGCAACAGTCTCTAGGGCAGCTACCCGTTAAAATGTTGCATATTAACTAAGATTGAAATATATTGTGGGGGACTGTATAGAACTGATAAATATGAATTTTGGTGGTGTTATCTTGATAAACGGAAGGGATATTCTTAAAAGAAATTTGCATCCAACTGGTTGCTGATGTCAAATAGTAATGTGTTTCTTCTGAAATTTACATATGTTTTGGAGGAAAATTAAAACGACATATGGTAAAAATTTCATTCAGATATCTTAACAAACAACAAAGTTTTAGCAAAATCCTTTTTTTTTAGGGGCAATCGTCTCTATGGGAGGTACTTGATAAATGCGTAATACGCGGAAAATAAAAATATTTGTTATGGAGGATCAGAAAAAAGACGGCTATGCAAAGTTTCAATCTTTTATCAATTAAGCCTTGGCCAAAAGAATTAAGTCATTTTTACGAACTTCACTAGCCTCTTGCCATGGGTTTTTCCACAACAAAAATTTCGAAAAAAATTTGGAAAATGTTTTTGTGTGTCAACCTTTAAGAATCCGTCCGGACATTTTTACTTTTCAAGAATTGTTTAAATTTGGACTAGTCTATATATATATATGCTTTTTTTTTGTTTTTATTTGAAGAAAAGTACAGCTGATGAAGATCGATTGCTGTGTGAAGCATATGGAGTACTCCATACTGTTCCAAAAATCTCTTCTACATATAAAAGAGTTTGTCCTCACTGACTGACTGATTGGCAATCAACGTAGAGCCTGAACGGTAAGAGATAGAAAGCTGAAATTTTCACAGAAGTATCCTTATGTGTTGAAAGTGAGCACTAAGGCGGGGTTTTGGAAAATTCCACCCCTAAGGGGTGGAAAACTCCCGGAAAACTACTAAGGGGAAAATTTTGTTTTTCATCCGATTGACTGAAATTTGGTTTGTAAGTAAAGTAAGCGAAATAATTGGACACCTGTTTCTCAGATTTCGGAAAATCCGCCCACAAGGAAAATGGCCGGAAAATTCTTCATGGAAAATGGATGGTAAGCAGAATAATTAGACTTTAGATTTTCCGATGATGAAAAATCCGCCCGAAAAGTCGGGAAATTCCCGGAAAATTCCATAAGGAAATAACTATTTTTCATCCGATTGGCTTCAAACTCGGTTTGTAAGTATAGTATGCTAAGTAATTGGACATGAAATTTTCAAATAATGGAAAATCCGCCCACAAAGAAAATACTCGGAAAATTCAATACGATTGACTTCAAACTCGGTTTCCAAGGATAGTATGCAAAATAATTAGATATAAGATTTTCAAATTTTGGAAAATCCGCACGAAAAGTCGGGAAATTCCCGGAAAATTCTATATGGAAATAACTATTTTTCATCCGATTTACTTCAAATTCGGTTTGCAAGCATAGTATGCAAAATAATTAGACATGTGATTTTTCAATTGTGGAAAATCCACCCACAAGGAAAATGACCGGAAAATTCTATATGGAAAACACTATTTTTCATCCGATTGACTTCAAACTCGGTTTGTAGCGATAGTATACAAAATAAGTTGACATGAGATTTTCCGATGTTGGAAAATTCGCCCCAAGAGTGGGGAAATGCCTGGAAAATTATATATGGTAAAAACTATTTTTAATCCGATTGCCTTCAAAATGGGTTTGTGAACACATTGTAGAAAATAATTAGACATTTGATTTCTCGGTTGTGGAATTTCCGCCCACAGGCAAGAATAATGGTGGGCGTATTTCGGTTCAGTGACAATGGCTATTTGTGAGCCGATCTAAATCAAATTCGTTTTGTAAGCTCTAAGGTCAGAATAAATGGAAACACGTGTTTTTTAATTTCGGAAAGTTCACTGCAAAGATCGGAATATGGGTGCGGGGGTGGATTTTTAGCCGATATGTGTAAAATTTGGTTTGAAAGCTCTATGGGCCTATTAAATAGGAGAAAGATTTAGCTTTTACTCACCCTCAAGATCGGATAATGGGTGCTGGGGGTGGTTTCAGGGTTTGTACGCTCAATGGGCCAAATAGGTGGAAAATAATTTTCTCATTTCTGTAGGTCGGAAAATGGGGGGCCGGGGGTGGGATCATTGCCAAACGTTTTTTTTTTTCATCATTTTGGCGGTTATACTGATGGTGGCGAAGCGAAGCGCGCCGGGTTATATGCTAGTATATAAATATATGAATAACTGGAGCCTGTTGCGGCCTTTTAAAAAGTAGCAATTAAATCTGGTAAGATTTAAATGTAAGACGGTATTTACATGATGAAGCAAACTTCATGAAGTTTTCTTAGATGCGATATTAGTCAAGATATGGTCACTCTATCCGCATCTTTGCCGCATTTTTAAAAATCTTCTATTCACAGGTTTCTTAAGGTAGAAAAAAACCCCCCTTTAACACCAAGTAAAAGTTCATTGGTTTAAAAATTCGACACAGCACTTAACAGACAAGGCCAAATCACTTTGGCTATTAATGTTGATCATAAATACTTTTACTTTGTCATAAATACTTTCTTCTGTCAATAACAAGTATTAAAATTGAAAAAATTGGACAATAACTTGAGATTTAAAAAGTTTAGTGCATTTTACAAGAAGGCTTTCATTTGAAAATTTAAAAACATAAATCAGTTTTTATTTTCTTTTTTTTTATTTTATGATTACAAAAATTATGATTTAAAGTTTTTAAAAGAATACATTATCTGCAATAAAAAAGCTTTCTTATTGCTTGCTTAAAACTTGAGCAGCACCTCCTTTTTTTCTTTACCTTTGGGGCAGTTGTAGGGGTCACAGCCGCACAAACCGCATCATAAATCAAATTATGGCCCAGGCTATAAAATCCCAACCAAATGTTATTAAGTGTGACCAAGGGACGTATTTATGTATGTACATCTGTGCTCCACATCTGCACTTGACCATTTTGAAGATTGTTCAAGTATTTTATGTTATTAATATTAATATAAAATATTATGATAGGGCGGGACAAAGTTCTGCAATATGTGTGTGTGTGTACACATAATTATGCAATTTAATGAGTTTTCGCTTTCGAAACAGCCCTTCGGGCTAGGCGCACGTGAAACACATGTGCATAATTAATATTAAAAATGAATTTACAGTTAAAGTAATATAAAAGACGAGTTGGCAATTAAAAAGTGTTAATGAGCAAAACTCCAGCTGAAATGTAACACCCACCAAAAAAAAAAAAGTTTCTTAAAAAAGGTGAGCCAGTGCAGAGAGTCGAAAATATTGTTGAAAGCAGATGACGCCCGACTACGACGACGACGACGATGATGATGATGCGGTTGACTTTGCTAGACGACGACGACAACTTGACATGAGAGTGTTGGTGACTAGAAATGGCATATCAGGCAGCAGCAGGGTGAAAGCAGGCTGTGCCTGCTGTTGATGTTTGTGTTTTTTTTTTCTCTGCTGCTCCTTCCCTCTGTGCTCCCACCTTCTTCCGGCTGCCTGCCATAAACGAAAACTCCGCACGAAAATTGACGTATAAAGTCAACGCCGTCAACAAAGTCTCTTTTTCTCTTTCTCTCTCAACGCATGACAGCATTTTTAAGGCCAAAAAATGTTGTTGTTGTCGTCATGTGACCTCCCTGTGTGTGTCACGTACAGCATTTAGCATTTATTGTGTGTGTGGCAGCATCAGGAGGAGGAGGCGGAGGAGAAGGAGAAAAACTCAATTGAAAACTTTTGCCAAAAATAAAATGAAACGGGGGAAATATGAGAAAGCGCACTGGCGGCAATAATCTAAAGAAGAAATAGGTATCATATCAATAAGAAGTTATGAACACAATGCTGAAAAGTAGGCAACACCTTTTGATTAAGCCATCAAAGATTTGAAGTCTTTTATTAAACAAAATTCGCAGCTTTTATGATTTGTGGCTGTGTTTTTCTTTCACTCCTTGAATGATTGTTTTGTGGAAATTAGAAAGCAAACTGGTTTCCTAGACCAGACTGAGGAAGTTAATTAAAAGAAAACTAGTTATGCGTTTGTTTGCCAGAAGAGTAAAAAGTCATTAAAAACTGACGAAGGAGTCGTTGTGTCTTAGTCTTGGTTGTATGATTGATAATGACTTGGAGTTTATATATACCAAATGCATCTTTATCTTCATTCTTGTCTGCCAAGAATTCCTGGTGCTTGTAACGGAACTTATTATGTCTCTAACCCTAGTCGCATCCCCCCATTGTCTGGGGTCTCTGTGAGTTGTGGGTTTCGGTGTCTTGGGTTTACCACACAGCAGCAGCAGCAGCAGCAGTCTAGCCTGCTGCGAAATAAATAGAGAGAGAGAGACAGAGAGAGTCATTCTCAAATCAAGCCAAATTGCACACGCTGTGACTTGGCTTTTCTATGGCACAATTGTCATACCTGGACAGCAATTTACATATTGCACACAGCTGAGCAGAGATAGCAGAATGTTGGAGAATATGCAAAGCAAGAAGAGATTGCTATTGCGATTCCTTATTTATGCCATGCAAAAGGAATGGCATACAGAATGGTATAATTTTATTAAAAATTAAATTCTCAACTAGTTGGAGCTGACCTAAAGCAACTACACAAAAGAATTGATCAACGTGTTTTGTTTATTATTTTATGGTCTAAAAAAAAATAAACAAGTTATAAAGCAGGTTGTCTGTACTGCTTTTTCAAGGACCTAACAGTCCTGTCTAGCGGACCTTACTATGACTCCAGATTAAAGTGTGTGCCCTTAGCAAGGTGTGAGAAATGTAATTTAAGTAGGTAACAACCCAAAACTTTCCTTTAAGAAGCATATCTGCTAAAGCTAGCACTAACGCCACTTGAGGGAAGCTTTTTCAGAAATGAAGATGTGGGACTAGAAGCTAAATAGAATCAGTATCAGGCCGTTAGCAGATCGGTACAAAGCTATTGAGCACAAGATTAAGGATCCGTAAACTTTAAAGACGTTAATAAGATGCAGAATTTTTCAAGGAACGTAATCATTATAATTTATAAAATAAAACTTAATACTTAATGATTATTTTTTAATTCCTTGTTGAGTTTTATTTTTGAGCGAAAAAATAAAACTCATGGAATAATCATTATTTTTGAGTATTATTTTTTTCGCTCAAAAATAATGATTATCGTCTAAGTTTTAAAATATTACTTAAAAATAATCATTAGCATTAAGGAATATAGTAAAAACTTTTAAAAATAAAAATCATGGCGAATTTTCATAGATAATCGAAAAAGAATCATTTTGGAATATTTAGAATTCTCCTACGACGATCCCTGGAATTTTTCTATCTAGAAAATGTTCAAATTATTGCATCCATATGGAAACAGGATCACACACTTTGATCTGCATATACGCTATTAGAAAATAACGCTATTTGAGTACGAAACAAACAGATTGACAAACCGATTTTCAAAAATGATCTTAGGAAAAAGAATAGGAAGTTCAAAGCATCTAAATGATTTAAGGTTAAATTTAAATTTGGACTGAAGGTTACCTTTAACTAGGTTGGAATTAGGGATGCCGGAAATAGTATCGTTATATCGAATATCGATATTTTTGTCGAAATAACGATATATCAAAATCGGATATTTTACTAACGCGATATTTTGTATATCGAATATTTATAATAATATTTATATATATTTTTAAGTTATAGATGGAAGAGAAAGACAAATTGCCAGCGCTTTCCTACTTGGCATTCGCCAATGTATTTTATTCAAATTCAGCGTCTACTTACACTATGAATTCTTGAAATAGTTTCCACATAATCTTATGTTAAAAATAAAATGAAATACATATCCTTGTCAAGCTTATAAAAATACATTTTATGTATATTTTTTGGATTTGGGAACTCTGATCTGTAGATTTTCATCGCAGACCGAATTTAGTTTTCAATACGCTTCAAATGAAACCCCAAAAGATCTGTTTATTCTTAAGTAAAAGCTTATTTTGTTAAAAATATCGAAAATATCGATTATTTTGGCAACAAAATATTAATATCGAAAAGATACTTTTTAAATATCGAACAAATATCGATACAAATATTTTTAAAATAACCGACATCCCTTGCTGGAATGGCAAAATAAGGCACAAGGGGGCTTAAGTCATGAATACGAAACTATGTGAAGCAGATCCATAAATAGCTCACTTAGGTTCTATAAATATTTAGATCATGGCCTTTTGGACCGAGCTACTTTATCCAATCGTACAAATTGGACAAGCACGAAGTGATTTTATAATTTTGAATGCACCTTATGAAACGTAAAATAATGCGAGAACATATGAGCTAGATTCTTTGGAAAATCAGTATATACTCAAGGCGAAATAATTTCGATTTGAAATGCGGAACACGATGAAAAAGTCTCGAGAACTCGTATAAAATTCGTATAAATATATATTTGAATAAAATATTTTACGGGTCGAACCACGTTAATATGAACTCTCGATATTTCGAATTACCCCCATAATTCGAACTATTATCCTGTCCATTTAATATTTCAAGAAAAATTACTTTCTTCATTCGATAAATTCGTTAATAAGAACCCTCCATAATTAAATTCGACTGCGAACCTAAATTTAAAACAAAGTTACCTCAATACATCGATGTCAGTAATTTTTCAAAAAGATTTCGAACCCCAAAATGTCGGAACGAAATCCGAAATATAAAACATTAAGCGTTCAAAGCAAAATGTAAGCTATTTTAGAAAATGAAGATAGAAAGGCTCAAAAAAGATGCCGCATCAATAGGAGCATTCACCAGAGGCACTCGATTACTGAATAGTTTTAAAAAACTACGTGTAAATGTTGAAAAACCATATTTCTCATTAAAAACGACACCTAAAAATTATACTATGTAAAATTCGCAATCATAAAACACAAATCGCTAATCGAATTTATCTGCTGAATGACCCCATGGTTTGAAATCAATCCTAAGACACTGACAAACTTTACAAAAAAAATCTCGCAATGGCGATAAAGAAGCGCATGAGGGGTGGACAATTTGAAAAATGTGACTGAGGCTATTAAAACTTTTGTTTCCAAATGCAGAAATAACAATCTTCCTGTAAATGGGAGCATGATTCAGCAGAAGGCACAAAAATATAGGGGAAACCTTAAAATGTGAAGGCTTTAAAGCAAGCAATGGGTAGTTTAATCGCTTCAAGAAACAACAATCTGGAATGAGGTGGCGCTGTTTAACTGTGGAATGACGCGGAGACTGACCGAAGTGTAGCTGAGGATTGGGTTAATATTTCCTTAAAGCCCTTGTTAAGACAATACGACAAAAATTATATTTATAAAGCAGATGAAACCGGCCTATTATTAAATTCCTACCTGGGAAAACTTTAGCATTAAAAGGTGATAAGTTTTTGAAAGGAAAATTTAGTAAGGAGCGCGTTTCAGTTATGCTCTCAAACGGCAAATCAAAGCGATCCCATTGCTTCAAAAAATTACTACCAGTTGATTATGATTTAATCAAAAAACATAAACGGAAATGGGCTGTTGAAATTGACTGAGAACTTTAAGAAACAAAATCGAAAAGTTTTATTTCTTTTCGACAATTGCTCTGCGCACAAAAAAGGTGTTCAACAAAAATTACAAAATATTCGACTGGAATTTATCTCTCCAAATCTAACTGCACTTTTCCAACTAATGGATTTGGGAATAATAAGAGATGTTTAAAAGTTCATTTCAGGAAAGAATTGTGAGTGAGATGTTGACATAGAAAAAAAACCTACTCCTAAAATTACTCTTCTCGCCTGCATAAAGCATATCTCTTGCATTTGAACAGTAAAGTTTCATGTGAAAGAATTAGGAATTGCTTTAGGATATCTAGATTTTTCGTTGATAATTTAATGGATCAGGATGACAACATTTCGTTAATTCAATTAGTAAAAGAAGCTGAAAGGAATTTTGATTTGCTAAGATCACTAAAGAGTTTGTAGATTATTTCAACTGTGACGTCGACTTATCATTCGCAAGTGTCATGACGGATGAAGATATCATTGGGGAGGTTCAGAGGAAAGACAATATAAATTTTCGATTGGCCATCGAAAATTAAATGGATACTTATAAAACCATAAGGGACAATGACAAAATGTGAAATGCAAGAGTCTCTCAAGAAGGTATATAGAACGTTGCTTCAACAATCATCAGTTCCCGTTACTTTCTTTAATGAAATTGAAAATTTTGTGGAATCAGTTAAAGCAACGATATTTGCATGAATTAGCAATATTTTTCAACTGTCACATTAATAAAATGTTTTATTTTATAGAAGTAAACTATTTTTTTATTGCCTTCTTTGACCCCATTACCCCTTTAATACGATTATTTTTTTTGGGTCTTTTGAGGGTTCGAATTAACTGGTTTCGACCAGGGCTGCAAACCCCTCTAATTTTGACAGGGGTTCGGTTCGGGGTTCGAACCCTTACCCTACTCTGGGGGTTCGGTTCCACAACCGGTTCCCTTCAAATTGAGAACCTGGGTTCCGGTTCGGGTTCGGGTTCCAGATAGCATTTTATATATTTATGTACATAATAAATAATTTAATAGAATTTGAAGGCGAGATACCTTATAATCTGCTGCCTGATGGCTTGGAAGTCAAGCACATAAGTGATCTGTCTTGATTGATTGATTGTATGTATGTTTAGAAGAGTTAAGCGATTCTTCTAACTTGCACTCACTGTGAAAGTCATTTCTCCTTCACAGTAGTGGGATTGCTGAATCTGATGTGATTTTTGTGGCTATGAAACCTGCAACACTTTTTGCCTAAAAATAAGAGATGAGCTTTATCTGCGTACCCGTGATTTAGTAACTGTGATTGACCATATCGGCGTAACTGTGATTAAGTCACAGTGACTGGCAGTCATCAAATCACACTGTTACTTCAAATATGCAGTCACTGTGTGATTTGATGATTGCCAGTGACCGTGACTTAATCACAGACACGCCGGGTTGTCTCATACCTAACTTATAGTGTGGCTGAACACGTTCATTTCCGAGAACTCAGTCAGAATTATTTTTTCTACAAATGGGACCTGCTTTGGCTGGCATATTGTGAGAGTGAAATGCTAAAAGAACTTTATTTGTGATTTGGTTAAAAAAAATGAAGATATTTAAATAAAGTGCAACTTTCCCTTGTATTCACAGTGCCATTGTATCTCCATACGAACAAAATAATACACAGAAATACGGTTTTAGATGCAAATTGAATTCACTTGCTTGAGGTTGTGTTATTTTGTTCAGTCTTTTGTTGCGGATGGGAAAAAGTGTCGCCGTCCATACATGGGCATATGAATGGATACATTTTTCTTCAAGATAATGAAATATTTTTTACCATCGAAGTGCAAATATAAATGCTATGCTCGCCAATTTATTTTTAGAACCGAACCCCATCAATAAGAAAACAGGGTTAGGTTCGGGTTCGGGTTCTCGTGATTATTTTTAATGGGGTTCGGTTCCCGGTTCGGTTCAGGGATCACCAGAACCTGAACCGAACCGGTTCTGAAGGGTTCGGTTCCAGACCGGTTTGCAGCCCTGGTTTCGACACGTATTTTTATTAATCATACCTAGTGTTGCCATTGATTTAAACGGTATAAAAATTTGAATAAAATGTTTTTCACACTTTCAAAAGATTTCTCTGATTTAAACTATAGTTTGAAAAGAATAAGGGATGATGCCAAAAAAAAAGCAAATTAAATAAATAAAGCCCAGCTTTTAAAGATGAAAAAATCCGACAAGTCGCTCCAGAGATGCAGAGCAAATGCATATTTGAACAAATTCTCTAAACAAAATCTAAATAATTTGGCAGATTTAAAAAAGTTGAGAAACAGAACAAGGTAGTTCCACCTTCATTGATGAATCTTTTGATGTGGCTTACGAGGCGTATGAGTATTTTTTTGGTTAAAAGTTTGGGGGCGCCATTTAATTACAGAAAGAATTAATTGCATTTAAATGTTCTGTCTAATGTACACTCCTGGTTAAAGCCCATTTCCAACAAAGAAATGTTGCAAAATTTCTTGAAAATTTTGAACAACTTTTCTGCAGATATTTAAATACCACGAAATCACACAAAACTTAATTATTTTACACTCTCATATTGCACAATCCTGATAACTAGTTATTGTCTAAATAATATGTCTGGAATGTTTTGTTAACATTAAGTCTCCATTACCTAAATGTAAATACCAAGTTTTGGTTTATTCCAAAAAAAAAAAAAAAAAACTAAATAAGCTCAAGCAAATGTTGCAGAAATATTTAATTACCCCCAATACAATACAAAATTTAACCCAAATAAGAGCAACAGAGGAAGCGACAGAGAGAGAGAGCGAGAGAGACAGCACAACATTTCATAATTGCCGCCCACAGAAACAATGGACATGCCCAAAATTATAGCATACTTATGTGGGCCAAACTAGGAGGCAGCCCGGAAGTGGGTGTTGAAGGATGTGGATGTTAGAGACCGAATGCCGAGTGCCATATTAATTTGTGTCAAATAAGTAAAACGCAATTAAACGCACATGTCAGCGCGCGGCAAATGGCCAATAACCAGGCACTAGCCAGAGTGAAAGGTAATACAGCAGCCGCCTCCTACTCCCCCACACTTTCACAGAATGCCACAACAATCAATACAAACAGCTCTCAACCAACTGTATAACAATGGCTAGAGAGAGAGAAAGGAATACACACACACACGCGTATAGACAAATTGCACGAAATCCCTTAATATGATGACCTATTAAAATTATGCCACACAAAAGGGGAGAGAAAAGCCAGCCATACACATATGTGTGTGTGTGAGTGTATTTTTCTTTCTTTTTGTCAGAAATTGCCTATTACATCTTATAGATATAGTTGTAGCCCAGCATGAAATTGTTTTTTTTTTTTCTCTCTGATGGGAAAGTAAATGGTAAAATAATTTTCTTTTACGATGATAAAGCAATTATTATGGCATTGGAGAGTAGACAAAGTTAAAGATGAAAAAGGTAAACGTAAAATGCGTTGACTACTTTAATTTCTAAAAAGATAACTTTGATATCAAAATAGTATCGAACTAAAATTTGTAAAATATATAAAATAAATTCTTCAATTCAAATAAAGCAGCGAAAATGAACTATCAAATTGGTTGCAAGCACGAGTAATAATAGTTCAAGCTCATTTAAGCATTTGAGCAGCGCTTTTAATCTTTCGTAGTATTCACTGTGCTCTCTCACATTTTTCATGACTCAGCAGAATCATTTCATTTCATTTATAGTTGGCTGACATTATTCATATGTGAACTATTTAAATGGAACCACAACAAAGCGTCAGGAGTTAGTGTCGAAAAAAAAAGGGAGAGCTCGCCAACTGAAATGTAAATGCACAATAAAGTAGAAGGCTTAAGGATTATGCCACAAACAGAGCGAAAAAAAGGGACAATGAAACAAATGTCACAAATGGCAAAGACAAAACAACACTCACACACACACAATGTGTGACAAAAATGTTGGCACAGGTTTTTTTTTGTTTTATCCTGCTGATGATTATGATGTGGACATGTGTTTGTCAAAGAAAGACAGAATGATGATATATGTATGTATGTGACATGGCCAGAAGCGAACTTTGCACTCGCCTTTTACGATATATTTTGATACTTAAATGTCACAAAATATGATATGACATTTAATTAGAATCTTTGTATATACAAAAAACTGATGACTGGACTAAACAGAATACAAAAAGCAAACACATATGCCTCAAAATTTGGGTTAAACAAACTAACCAAGTAAAAGTTTATCAAATTAAATTTGAAACGATTTAAAATTTATATCTCAAGGGTATGGGGAAAAGTTGATTTATTTATTAATCCAACAATTTAGTTCTTAAGCACATGACAAGCATAAGTTTCTGTATTTCATGTAAATCCTTTTCTTAGCCATACAAAGAGAACAAAAAAAAAACAAAAACAATTCAGAAATGACAAGAGAAAAGGCTGAAAGGGACTAAGCCAAAGTAATTGGAAATTAAATTGAAATTTTGTGTTGTTTTTGGTTTCTTTTTTTAGTTTGGGGTGGTGTTTTGTCTATAGAGTTAAATGGAAAGAGCTATAAAAGGATCAATTTAAGGTTAAAAACAGATTAGGTGTTAAGTTTTAAAGCTATTTTGGTATCCAAAATTGTGACTAATTTTACATAGTTTAATGAAATGCGGAAATAGAAACCAGACTGAAGCCTTCAACATATTCAGCTACTTTAAGTGTGACCAGTTCCAATTTGCCACTTTTATTAAAATTGTTGAATTTCTTTTGGCGATGAAGCGTACGATTTTATTCACTGCAGGAAAAATTCCGCGAATGTTGTCCAAAAATGTGGCTGATGTGCGTGAACTGATATTGCAAGATCGTCTTGAGACGTACCGTGAAATTGAGGCTTACCTAAGCATTTGTGGGTCTGATTGTATGTTAGGAACAATCCTTACACACATTTGACGTTCTAAAATCATGATTTTGTGACAAATTAAATACAAAAATATATAAATATCATAGCAGACGTGTGGCAACAAGCGTGTGCGATGTTGCAGTGCGCTAAGATGGATTTCTATTCGCGTTAAGTTCATGGTCCCGAGTTCAATTCACAGACAAATTATAGCTAATTTACATGTTTTTTCTTTGTTTTTCAAAAGATGAGTAAGCTCTGTTCGATTCCAACGAAATAAATAAATAATATCCATTCCCGATCGATCCAACGAGATGTGTCTATTAGAACCTCCCAATGGAGATGCCGGAAATAGTATCGATATATCGAGTATCGATATTTTTGTCGAAAAAAACGATATATAAAAATCGGATATTTTGTACATCGAATATTTGTTTGGGATATTTTCGCCGATATTTTTAAGTTCTTTTGCCTGTTTAAATGTATGAAACAGGCAAATGAACTAATAAAAATTTTACTCTACGAGGAACAGGTATAAACAAATTCAGCTTTACGTTTCTTGACATACAAAATATTGTTAATATGTTTTCTTTTCAACTTCAGCGCCCTCTTTCATTATAAATTCTTGAATAAGTTCCCATAACATCTTATGTTATAAATGGAATAATAAAAATTCAGTTTATCTAAATTTTGAGTTTTTGGAAGCTCTGATCTTTAGATTTTGATCACAGACAGAATCTAGTTTTTAATACGCATCAAATGACACCTCAATTACCTCAATACCCTGTTTGTTCTGAGAAAACAGCTTATTTAAAAAAAATAAGGAAATATCGATCATATCGATTATGTTAAAAAGAAAATATCGATATCGAAATGATACTTTTTCAGTATCGAAAATAATATCGATATAGATTTTTCAAATATGCGACATCCCTACTCCCCATCCTAAATAATAAAAATGTTTATGAAAACATAGTCGAGATTTACACGATGAAGCAAACTTCATGAAGTTTTCTTAGTAGGCAAGAGATTTCAATGTATTTCTAAAATATTCGTTTAATAGGTCTGAAAGAGTTCCCGCAAATTTCACGCCTACTAAGATAACTTCATGAAGTTTGCTTCATCGTGTAAATCTCGACTTATATGTTGAAGAATTGAGAACAAACGTTCTTGATAGAAGTTCGTTATTAAATGTTCATGATGTTGGCGTTTTTATTTTTTTGGTGAAGTCTTCTATAATGTTGTAATGTAATGTTCTAAGAATATGCACCGGTTCGAAATGGGTCTAAAACCGGTTCAGAGATATATTTCAGAAATGATTTAAGCTACAAGCTTAAAAAATAGGTGTGCGGGTTGTAAATATGAAGTTCGATATTTTTTCGGTTAAAAACAAGTTCCGAACCAGTTAGATCCGGTTCAAAAGTGGTGCCGAAACATATCTTAGAAATTATTTAAGCTATAAATATGAAATACGGTGTGTAGATTGGCAGTATGGAGTTAGATATTATATCTGAACCAGTTCACAACATTTTTTCAAACTCAGTTTAGAAATTATTTAAGCAATAAATTAGAAATTCGCCATACAGTTTGATAATATTGTGATTCCGTCCCAGAATAAACCAGTTTAAGAATCATATCTTAGATATTAATTAAGTTTTAATCTTGAAATTTGATGAGAAAGTTGGTAAAATGGAGTTAAGTATTTTTATAGAATGAAAACTGGTTCCAAACTAGTTTTCATCGGTTCGTAAGTGATGCGCCGTTCCATATTTCTGTCTTTTATGGAGTTAGATAGTTTACTGGTTATAGACCAATCCAAACCAGATTAAACTGGTGTAAAAATGGTTCAAAACAATTAACTCAGAATTTCAATAAGCTAAAAAGTTTAAAATACGGTGTGTATTGAATTGATGGATTGAATCGGGTTTAAAGAGGTTCATATCTAAATCTCAGATATTATTGTGAACTAGAAATTTGGTAGGTGGGTTGGTAATATGGAGTTAGCTTTTTTTTCTAGAAAGAAACCCGTTTCCGAACCAGTTTGGACTGGTTCAAAAGTGGTCTCAAAATCTCCAAAATTAGTTATTCTAATATAAACTTTAAATTAGGTGTTTAGGTAAGTAATATAGAGTAACACATTTTACTAGTTCAATATCGGTTCAAAACCAGATTGATCTGGTTCAAGAGATATTCCGAGCGACACCTCAGAAATTATTGGAGATATGAATTTGAAATTAGGTGTATGGGTTAGTAATATGAAGTTGAATATTTGTCTGACTCAATATCGGTTCCGAAACAGCTTGAAGCTGAGAACCTGCGATAGGCTCGCGAGCCGAAAAGCCAAAAGTAAGCAAAGCAAAGTGCTTTGCACCTGTAACATTTATAACAAAATTTAAATGCCAACAAAAGACTGACAGAGCAGTGTGACCGTTTGCCATTTGGAGGTATTTTGGTGATAAATAGTAAGAAGCTGCACAGTTTCGCTTAGTGGAATTAAGATAATTTAGAATATGAACGGCAACCCTCGCCTCCTCTACTTACTTCACCTAAATACCAAATGCTTGCATATTTTTTCTATAAACGCAAATCCGTGCAACTTGTTTTCAGATATTAACGCACAAGTCTAAGCTCTTTTTATTTTGATGCCTTTGATGGTTGATGATGATGCCTTGGCAAATCGCATTTCATGCTTTGGCATAATCATCATCATCTTTGGGTGCTAAAAAGGCGAATGCCCCCGCCGTCTGTAGCGAGAATGAGGTAGCAGCAGTAGGTTGGCCGTAATATATGCAACGACTTGCAACGGTGTCTTCCGCTACTGCAACAACAAACAAATGTAGAAAGAAACAAATATGCCTGGGCCATATTCTTTTTTTCACTCAGTGTGTGTGTGTATTTTTTTTTTTTTAATAAGATTTCTTCAAGCAGACGATGACGATGTCTCTAGACAGGTGTACCATCAGGTGTGTGTGTGTGCGCAACAACATTTGTAATGTTTCGCCCCGTTGACGTCGGCGTTAATAAAGATGCGCCTCAGACCTTTCCCGCTGTTTTGCCATTGGATGCATCTGCATCTGGGAGGAGGAACAGGCGCTCGTCGTTGCCTATGGGTGGCCTACTTAATTTATGAGACGCAAGAATTTGTTGCACTAAGCAAGACGAAAGACTGTAGCATAGCGCAATTTGTAATTAGTGTAAAGGTACATGGCGCAAATCTGCTAAAAGAAGAAAATGTATCCAACAGATACTTAAACGACAGCGACAAGGCGACAACAGAGACAGCAACAGTTGCAATAATTACCAAAAGAAAAGAAAAAAGAAAACATCATGTGATTGACCGCATTAATATAGAACAGGCTACAAGCAGATATCTCTAGAGGTGTTTGGGGATAGGGTACAAAAATATAGAAAATTCTGGTTTGATGATAGACAAAAATGAATTTAGAAAATATAAATGAAAATTTTAATAAAGGGCAGTTTGAAAAGACACAAAATGAAGAAATCTGCAGATTTATGTCAGAGTTTTGACGAAGTCATGTCATTCCGCGCGTCAATACAAGCAAGTCAACGTTGGTTTACAACACAGTTAAAAAAATTAGAGAGCTAACATCGACTACGCCGATGTTTTTAATACCCTTGCAGTTTTTGAATCGCGCTACATTGATAACAAAAAAGTTGTTCTCACAAAAACTAGTTTTTTGATCGATCGTTCCTATGGCAGCTCTATGATATAGTCATCCGATTTTGCCAAATTTTTACAGAATTGTGTGGAAACATATAAAACTAATATATACCACGATTGGTGACGCTACGATGGAAAACAAAAAAGTTTTTCTCACTAGATCTAGTTTTTGGACCGACCGTTTATATGGCAGCTATATGATATAGTCATCCGATTTTGATACATTTTTCCAGAATTGTGTGGAAACATATAAAACTAATATATACTACGATTGGTGACGCTACGATGAAAAACAAAAAAAATTTTCTCACTAGAACTAGTTTTTGGACCGACCGTTTTTATGGCAGCTATATGATATAGTCATCCGATCCGGCCGATTCCGACAAATATGCAGCCTATGTATATTTAAAGACTTTTTGCAAAGTTTGATCAAGATAGTTCTAAAACTGAGAGAGAAGATAGCATAGAAACAGACGGACGGACAGACGGAAATGAACTCAGCAAATGAACTCGTCATGCTGATCAAGAATATATATACTTTATGTCGTCGGAGATGCTTTCTTCTAAGCGTTACAAACATCGTGACAATTTTAATATACCCTCCGCAAGGGTATAACAAGTAAGAGCGCTGCAGTCAATTGACTCGACTACAAAATGACCTGTATACTTTGTGTGTTGTAATACGAATATGTACACATACACACTTTGTCGGCGCCACTGCAGTCGCGACGCCGCAGTTGCGACGCTGCATACGCAATGCTACATACTTTAAAGGGAAGCAAATGTTTCCTTCTGTCTGTTACATAACTTTGCACAACTTTATTGTATCCTTTTTACCATTTTTAAAGGGTACAAGAAAAAAATCAATAAAAAACATTGAAAATTTTCACATTATTCTTAAACAAAGAGTTAAGTCATTTAATTTGTATATTTGTTTTATTATATATTTATTTCTATTAAAACAAGTGCACACTTTATGTGTCCTTTGTTCTTCGTGAAACCCTGATCTATGTGTCCAAATTTCTTAAGCTCTTATTGAACACAAATGCATTCGAGCAATTTTCGAACTTTCGTTTCGAACACTAATCAATTGCCTCTACTAGGCTCTAGGCTTAACAAGCATCTCTAATTAATTAGCTAATTACCTAAGAGTTAATATGCAGTTTGTGTTATCAGGAGGAAACGTTAGATACCGGTGCAAATTTTAAACAAACAATTCTGACTTTCTCTCTCTCTCTCTGTCTCTCTTGGGCCAGTTTTCGGTCAAATGTCACCTGTGTTGTGGGCGTCTTTTGCATTTGAACTTTGGGAGGTATTAGTTTACATGGCAACTGGGTGAAAGGGAGGTAGGCGGCAGGCTAAGAGCTTTCCATTCTCGGCTTTTATGCAACAGTGCATTTTGAATAGTATCTGACAGCAACACAATTTTCAGTCACTCGTAGGGTTTCACAACCAACAACAACAACAACCAGCCAGCATACGCTTTAAAAGGCATTAAAATTCATTTAGGTTGGCGCACACCCACGGGGCACAGACACAGAACGTTCTCGTCGTCAACCTTCCTCGCATCGATATTGAAATTTATGCTACAGATTTAACTAATAATGCAGTTAAATCCTGTTCAGGACCAGGCCCAACTTATAAGCAGCTGTAAGTAAAGCAATCACACGCTTCATAAGCCAAGCAGACGCGACTTTGTGTATAATATGCGGCAAGCTGAGGAGGTACACACTGGTGCGAGGGGTAGGAGCAACACAATTGAATAAGCAAGGCAATCAATCAAAATACAAAATCTATTAAGGAACGCTGGCAAGAAGACGAAGACGATATAGCCCAAAGGAAGTTTTGTCAGGAGACATTGTCGGTGTCCAAACTAGGATAGATATTGTTGGTGGGTATTCAAATTATGGGGAAATCATTTTGTAGAGTTGTAAGGATGAAGAGATTGATGTGGAAATGTTATCGATAGACAGCTTAAAAATCGAGATGTTAATCGAATTGAAAATAAAAATCAATGAATTTGAATAGGCAAAATGAAATCAATCGTGTAAAATGTTCTAAATTAAGTTATTTTGCTAAAAGCAATATCAATCAGATTCGCTATTGGATGAATTTGCATTTTACTTTTTTTTTAAACAAGTTGGCAGCACCTTTGAAAGTTTCAGACCTATTAGCAACCTATGGAGTATGTTTTAATAAGTTGACAGCGCTTTAAAGAAAATAAATACCATTCTAAACCATTTTACAGCAGGTTGGCAGTACCATATGTAGGTTAAACTACATAATTATATTAAACGTAGTATATCAAACGGAGTTGACAGCTCTATAAGGAACAGCATTTTTTTTTTAATAATTTAAAGCCTTTTTTGCAGATTAGAAGTCCCAGTAATAATTCAAAGGAAAGTTTTGGTGCCTTTAAAACAGGTTGGCAGTGCCTTAGTTCATTTTAAAGAATGTTTTATTAAGTTGACAGCGTTTCAGAAAATTAATGCCATTCTAAGCCAGACAGGTTAACAGAGCTTTACTCTTAATAGAAATGGAGTTGACAAACTCTATTAGAAACTGAAATTAAAAAAAAAATATTTACACATTTTTTTAATTTATTGGACCGATTTTAACCTTGAAGTGATACAGTAAAATTTTCAGGAACTTATTGGAAAAATTTGTTTAATAGGTAATTTGTCCCAAAAACAGTTTAAAAAAGGTTTCGGTGCATTTTATAACAGGTTGGCAGCGCCTTAATTAGTTTATATCAAAGGTAGTATAGTATAGGTTTCGGTGCCTTATCTTACATTACTGATAGCAGCCCTACTGGGAATTTTAAAGAAATTGATTTAATTTTAAGCAGGGCTGCAAACCCCACTTATTTTGACAGGGGTTCGGTTCGGGGTTCGAACCCTTACCCTACTCTGGGGTTAGGTTCCATAACCGGTTCCTTCAAATTGAGAAACCGGGGTTCCGGTTCGGCGGGTTCCAGATAGCATTTTATATATTTAATTACATAATAAGTCATTTAAATAGAATTTGAAGACGAGATGCCTTATAATCTGCTGCCAGATGGCTTGGAAGTCAAGCACATAAGTGATATGTCTTGATTGATTGATTGTATGTATGCTTTGAAGAGTTAAGCGATTCTGCCAACTTGCACTCACAGCGAAAGTCATTTCTCCTTCACAGTAGTGGGATTGCTGAATCTGATGTGATTTTTGTCGCTTTGAAACCTGCAAAAACACGGCCACAGCTTATAAATAAGAGATGACCTTTTATCGGCGTATCCGTGATTTAGTAACTGTGATTGGCCAAGTCACAGTGACTTGTAGTCACCAAATCACATTGTTTTTTATATGCAGTCACTGTGATTTGATGATTGCCAGTGACAGTGACTTAATCACAGACACGCCGGGTTGTCTCATCCCTGACTTATAGTGTGGCTGAACACGAGAGAATTCGAGAATCCAGTCAGAATTATTTTTTTCTACAAATGAAACCGCCACAGCACGGCTTTGACTGGCATATTGTGAGAGTGAAATGCTAAAATAACTTTATTTTTGATTTGGTTAAAAAAATGAAGAAATTTAAATAAAGTGCAACTTTTCCTTGTATTCACAGTGCCATAGTATCAAAATAATACACAGAAATACGGTTTCAGATGCAAATTGAATTGCCTTGCTTGAGGTTGTGTTATTTTGTCCAGTATTTTGTTACGGATGGGAAAAGTGTCGCCGTCCATACATGGGCATATGAATGGATACATATTTCTTCATAATAATGAAATATTTTTTTACCATCAACGTGCAAAAAAAAATTCTATGCTTGCCAATTTATTTTTAGAACCGAACCTTATCAATAAGAAGACAGGGTTAGGTTCGGGTTCGGGTTCTAGTGATTATTTCTAATGGGGTTCGGTTCCCGGTTCGGTTCAGGGATCACCAGAACCTGAACCGAACCGGTTCTGAAGGGTTCGGTTCCGGACCGGTTTGCAGCCCTGATTTTAAGACTTTTTCATGCAAGTTGTCAGTTTCTAAGAGTAAGAGTAAGTACCTGAAGCCTGCATTGAAAACAGTGTTACCAGAATTTTAATAGGAATTTTAGGAGAATTTGGAGAAAGTAAAAAACATTATGAAATTAATTTGATAACGTTGCCTTTTATAACAGGTTGGCAGCGCCTTAATTAGTTTATATCAAAGATAGTATAGTATAGGTTTTGGTGCCTTATCTTGCATACTGATAGCCCTACTGTGAATTTTAAAGAAATTGATTTAATTTTAAGACTTTTTTATGCAAGTTGTCAGTTCCTAAGACGGCTTACCTGAAGCCTGCATTGAAAGCAGTGTTACCAGAATTTTATTAGGAATTTTAGGAGAATTTGGAGAAAGTAAAAACCATTATGAAATTAATTCGATAACGTTGGCTGTACTTTTTGCGCTTTTTTCAGAACTTATCAGTGTTTAGAAATGTATTAAAAAAGTGTTTAAAAAGTTTAGAGAAAATTTGAAGAAGATTATAGCTTATTAGGTGATATTGGGAATAATTAGAAAATACAAATGCTGCTTTCGATACAATTTGTCAGCACCTTGGACATTTGAAAATGGGTCAAACGCTTTAAGCTATTCGAGAATAAATTGGCATTATTTTCAGCCCTTTAAAACAAGTTGGCAGCACCATATTAGCTTTAAGACAGTGTGGGATTCCATTGCAGAAACTTTAAATATTGTATAATCAGATAAAGGGTTATGCTCACATTAAACAGATTTAGGGTCCATTTCTCATCTTCTAAATTGCTGCAATGCGCCAGATTAAAATAAATTTTATACCGATATTTGTTAGATTATGTGACAGATAGTGCTATGTAGGATATGAGATTTAACATTTCGTATTTGGCACACATAAACCCACAAATAACAGAGTAAAATGTATGTTTATCTGACCCACAGAAGCTATATAGAAGATGAGAAATCGGCTCTAAAAGTAAACTAATCACATTTCAAACTATTTCGAAATGTTCTATAGCTTTTAGGTTCTACAACCATAAATTCTTTAATTAAGAACTCACTCATTTTCAAAAGATTCCCGGTTACCAGCGTTTTTGTTTCAGACGGGATATAGCTTACCTGTAAAAAAAAGTTAAAAAGAAATAAATTCATTAGTTCAATTGTTGAAGTATTTAAGGCAGTGATATCTTCTTGGAAAAATGAGCTGCGACAGCGATGTCAGCACACCGATAGTATAAGCTCGTTGCGCTGCTGTGCTGTCGTGGCGTCAGAGCAAAATAAACTGGTTTTTGTCCATTGCCACGCACACATACGTAAGCTACAATGTGATTGTAATTTTTGCCGACCACTAATTTAAGGCAGATTACAATTTGCCAAATATCTTACAATACGTTGCTAAATACGCGATTTAGAAACGTTTCCGCAATTTTCGGAATTTTAGGAATAGAATCAATTTACAAATAAAATGCTACCTTATGCCAGATTTTTTTCCAATTACATTAGAAAATCTTTTTCTCTGACAAAGCTAATTTAAAAATGTTTATAATCAAAGTAAACGACATCCCTAAATGACATAAATTAATCATTTTCTGTGTGTACGAACGAAACGAAGTCTCTGAGTGCTAAAAAACACACAAAGTGCTTTCCATTTTAATTTATTAATTTAATGGGCAAGCAGCAGAAGCAAGAGCAGCAGCAGCAGCAAAAAGGGAAGCAAATTTTGAATTTTTAATTCAATAAAGCGACAAAAATGTGTTTGCCTATTGAACCGCCCCAGGCCCCAGTCGGTGGGGCAGCGGACAGATGAAGCCTGAAGAAAGTAGAAGGTAGCTAAGAAGGATGGATGGAAGGAAGGAAGGATATTTAGCGCGACACTCGTTCTGGCCATAAAATTTAAGGGGGGGAGCTAACAAAGTTTGGCGAGCTATTTTAAGGACAAAATATGGCAAGTACATTAAATATATGTGTGTGTGTGTGTGTGTGTGCCAATGTCTTGAGGGGGCACACAAAAAGCGGCAAGTCATAATACTTATTGGATTTGTGCTGGGGCAGAAATATAATTATGGCTTAGCAAAAAAAAAAAAAAAAAAAGAAAAAAAAGAAATTAAACGGAAAGGAATTTCAATTAAAGTGGCTACATCTACAGAACAAATATTTTATATATAAAAAAAATGCAATTAAAATGAAAATTAGATTTAGCAATTTTTTTTAACCTAAGCCTTTAATTTGTTTGCAATTTAACGTTTTTACAACTCAACTGAAATTTTATTGTTGTGTGGGCCAAAAATAAATTTTTCAAAATTTAATTAAAAAGCCCGAGCTTGTAGTTAGCTGGCTGCATAAATAAGAAATTAGATTTTAATAAAGCACACTCTTAGGCGCTCTATAATGAATAGCCCTAGCAACCGGCACCCGGTTAGGGCTTTAAATTTATTTCTACTCCCCCTGCAAAAAAAAAAAGAAAAAAGAAGCTGGACAAGCCTTTTTCCCCATTTGGGGATACCTTTTGTGTTCATCTTTCTTTCTTCTTTGGCTGGCGCGCTGTGTTGTGAAAAGTTTGCTTTTGCTTAATGAAACTTGAGCGAAACGCTTAAGGAAATGCTTGAAAAATGCCTTTTGTTCGAACCGTAAGTAAGTAGAAGAGAGTTTTTTTTTTTGTTGTTGTTGTTGCTTTTATTCTTGGTTCTTTTGGACACGCGAAGTTACTTTTTGAAGAGCGCTGGAGGCAGCCCAAATAGAGATACTTTTTTTTTTGCCCAAAATTTGTGTGATTGATGAATGTTTTTGGTTCTTGTGCCAAATGGTAAACAACTCAAGTTTTGGTAAAAGAAAAAGACAAAACAGAAGCAGCCGTTGACCAAAAATTGGAACACATAACAAGTGCCGTTTGACGGCATCTTTGAAATACCTTAGAGATAATCTTCAAAACGTGTCAAAATTAAGTTTAATTATTTACACTTTGACCTATTTCCACAATTTAATCAATAAGAATCATTTTTCATTTAATTGCATATTTCTGTGGTATTTTTAATTCCTTAAATATTTTTGCCTAAATTCCATAGCATGGCATAACAACCTTAAACCAACTCTAGTTTCTATACCTCTCTCACAAATAAACCAACCACAAAAAATACTTCACAAAATACACACACATATGTTTGCATTTCACATCCCTATTCTCCCGCCCCCCCCCACAGTTAGAACAATTTTCAGCTAACATTTCCATACAGAAAAAAAAAAAAGTTTAAACTGCAGCCAAACCAACACAAAAATGAAAATTTAGAGAAACAAAACAAATGCCACATAAAGTTTGCTTTTAGAAGCCAGTGAATAATAGACAAAAAAAAAATAGATGAATGTAAAGCCCAAACCCTCAATAGAGCAGCATTTATGGAATTTTTTTTGCCTAGGGCAAGAATCAGTTTTTGAAATAATTGCCAGACTCAAAATGCTGGCAAAAATGCCAAACAAGCAAATAAAAAAAAAATCAAAATAAACAAAAACAAGTACGGAATGAAATGATTAGGAGATTTTACATTGCATTTTACTTCATTTTTAAATCATTTTTAAATTTTGATAAATTGCTAATCAGTTCTAATTATGATTATTACCATAACTAATTAGAAATATTATTTTATTGAAATACATTGATTCACAAATTGGGATTATTGAATATACAAAGGTTTTTTTGTGTTGTTATTGGAACACAAAACGTTATTGATTTGTCGGGTAAAAAGGGATTTAATTACTAATTTAAAGCAAACTCTTAAATTTTATAGAAGTTAATTAAGACTTTCGTCAAAAATTCAAAAAATTCTAAATATCCTTATCTTTTTTTTTTTAGAAATTTTTACAGCGTTCTGCAAAAACTTTCTATTAAATAGTTCCAAGTTTTTTTTAATTTTACGCAAAATACCTAAACATTCAAAACTTTTCCAGAAATGTCTACATTACTTAGTTGAAACATGCTAAAATTGCGATGAGCATGCAGTGGATAGCAAATTTTTAATAACAAGATGCCATGATAGAAACTATGTATATGGGCATTTCCGCCAAAAGATCCACCGAGGCATAAAAAAAAATTTAAAAAAAAAATTATTTTTTTAACATTAAAAAATATAAAATTTGATAATCAGGCCTGTTCTCGTTTCTAAATTCGATCGCTCGGAATTGGTAAGGGATGTGATTTTATAGAAACGATTAATAAATTCGGTGAAACTATATGCTATCATATATATGTCGAATGAATATATATGAAAACATATAGTTAAAAGCAGAATATCACAATGGGTTTTTAGAAGCAAGAAGATTTAACAATTCCTATTCCGCATGATTTCATCAAAATCGGAAACAGGTCTAAATATAATGAATTTACAGCTTTTCTGAGATCCTACTATGAAAAAATTGGCCTGTAAACTGAAAATATGTTTTTTTTTACTCTTAGTTACATACTTTCATGGTCATTTTCTGCTTAATTTATTTTCTTGATTTATTTACTATATTGGTCTGACTTATCTCAAGAATTTTGTTAATCAACAATGTAAGCTCGATTAACGGTAAATTTTCTATTTTATTATTGATGTTATTTCAATATCGCGTTCTTGTACCTAAATCCTAATTAGTTATCAGTACTTCGTGATCGTTTTATTCAAGTGTCTGCAACTTTCAATCCATATTAACTTTAGAGTTTTCAACAAGTTGCAGCTTATAAAAAATCATAATAAACATTCTATTTGGATTTATTTTAAAAAAATTTCCATTATCAAATATAATTTATTGTTTTAACATGCGAAAATATTCATGTATATGAATAAATCATGTGCCGAAGGAGTCATCAATTCCGTGCTTGGATAAGATTAAAATAGGTCCCGCAAAAGACTTTGACTATTTGGAGCTATACTATATATTCAACCGAATTGGATCAAACTCCACAAAGTTGTGTTAAGAGCAGATAATTCTTATAACTGGCAAGTTCAAATAAACATTGAAAAGTAACTACTTTTTTCGATTCAGAACAAACTTTGTAGAATTGAATGAAAGCTTGAGATAAAATTAAAAAGCATACAATAAAAGAACAAAATATTTTTCACTGAATCATTTTTCAGACCGTTCTTAGACAGCTATATGAGTCGAAAGATTTCGATCTAACTTATGGGGTCAGGATCAGAGATGCGTTAAATTGAACAAAGTTATAAAACAATGGTGATGGAAAATATGTCGCGTTCTAACTTATTCCTAGGCTTTTAAAAAAAAACCAATGCAAATATTTGATAATGAAAACTATTAATTGAAAGCTGAAATATTTCCATTTAGTAAACAGTTTTTTTGCTTTAAATTTTTTTTTTGCACATTTCGCAGATTTATTAATTGATCTAGATCCAGTCGTAAATTACTTCCATTTTTGTCGCTATCTCAAGATTATCTGATAATTTGTTAAAAGTCGTGGCTTAGAATGTCTTTGGTGGTGGTAGTCATGATTCCGAGACTCCAGATTATAGGTAATGAAAATTCTGGCCCCTTTACTCAATCATACAAAAAAATCAATTACTTAAAAAAAACAAGTAAGAAAGTCGGTCACTGTAATACCTGTACCGACTGTAATATCTGTACCTGTTTGTATGTAACTGGTAACTTTAAAGTGTGAGGGTTTTTAAAAATCTGGGGGTTGCAACTTTTTCGACTATCGTTCATCTGGTTCAAAAACGATGTATGGGGGCTCGATAAGTAATGATGAGTAGAATTACCCTAGTACATAACTCGTAAAATGATCAAATTTGTATATAATTTCCTATTAACATAAACGTATCTATATTAGTCACGCGAGAATCACGCATGATTTCTGACCGCAGGCCATCTCAGTTGCATCGCTCCTCTCATACTTGGTCTTTGCCTCCTTACACAAATATCTATTGGAAAGAAGGGAGGGGGGAAACTAAAAGCTGCGCAGTCCAGTTAGCTAATGCCGTCAAGCCAATTCCAATTGGGAAATTACCAGTAAGCTATTGTCCTCTCGCTCTCTCTTTCTCGTTAGTTCTACCAATCGATGTGGTGTTGTTGTTGTCGTTGCATTAAATTTTCTTTTAAATATAGCGCCACTATTGTTCATCTGATGGGAAATCGGTGTATGGGGGCTTGATAAGAAATGATGAGTAGAATATATGTCTAGAAGGTTCGAACAACCTAACTCCAAAATTGTGAAAGATATTAAGTTTTTTTTTTCAATTTGCGGGGGAAGCAGGGGGCGTGGCAAAAATCAAAACTAAACTTGATCTGCCTGCAAGTATAAGAAATATATGTTCCATACACCTCAAACCTCTATCTTTTACCATCTCTGAGATCTCTTCGTTCATACGGACAGACAGACAGACGGACATGGCTATATCGACTCGGCTGTTGATGCTGATCAAGAATATATATACTTTATAGGGTCGGAGATGCTTCCTTCTGAGATGTACCTTCGGTACAGAGTATAAAAATACCTCATATCTCCCACAATTTGGGCAACCTTACCCTGAGTAACGGGTATATCGAAGTCGAGCAGGGCCGACTTCAACTTACGCTCTCGTTTTTTTGTAATTTAGTGTAAAAAAAAAAACGTGGTTTCGAGAATAATGTACTTGATGTTTCGAGCAACAAATAAAATATTTCCTTTAGTGAATTTGTGTGCACCAAGACAGATGGCATGTACAGGTTATCTCAAAATATCAAGCACCGTTCACACTTTTAGGCAAGGGTTGTATTGAAAATTTTTTGGATACGCACGATTTTTAAGTAAAACGTCGAATCCCATATTAAATGATAATTTTAAATTGTAGCCGTAGTACACTTATGTACAGTTAGTTTTAATTAAACCAAATTAGTTATTAATATCTTCTAGCCTTCGTGTGAGTGACTAAGGGTGAAAGTTATTTCTCTCGCTTTTTTAATTAAAGTAATGGTATTTAAAAGCTTTCAATCAACTCGTTGATTTTTGGTCACAATGAAATATTCTATAATAATATTTGGCAACTTTTGACTGTTGAAAAGTTTTGAACTTTCAGCAACCAGCAGCTTACAAATTTGCATTGAATATTGACTGTTGTCTTCTCAATTGAAACCCGCTTAGAACTTGGTACGCTGCCCTCAAAGTTTGATGGCTTAGTTGCTTGGCTGTGTGTGTGTGTGTGTGGGAGTTCATCTTCTTTTTCTTTCTAGTTCGCCTCGCCCTGGGTTTCTAATTGCATGCTGGGGGCATGTTCATTTTCATGTTGCATGTAAGCAACTTCCTCTGCTCTTTGGCTAGAGTTTATCATAATACCTTTGAAGGATTTTGCGGCAAAAGACCAAGTTCCAAAGTTGAGACTGGAATGAATGAATGAATAAATGGCTGACTGGCTGGCTGACAGATTGACTGACGTGTGGTCCAGCCATTGGCAAAAAAAAAAAAAAAAAAAAAAGCGGATGTGGATGAGAGTTTGTATTTGGTTGCTGGCAAGGTAAAATTGCTGGTGGAACCTGGCAAACATGTTCTTCTATGGCAGTGAAAAACCAGCATATACTCCTCCTCTTCTTCTTCTTCTACTACTACTGATGGCAAACAAGCACGCCAAGTTTTCTAGTCGTTATTCATAGAACATGTTTGGCCATTTTTCCTTTTAGTTGTAGTTGTTTCGGGCCTGTTTTGCTGCTGCTTTTCTTTTTAGTTTCCTATGTATTTAGCTGCTGCTGCATGCATTGATGCATTTTTCTTGCTAACCAACAACAAGTAAAATAGAGACAGCTAGAGAGATAGACAGAGAGAGAGTCTCGCAGGGAGAAGGTAAAGTAAAGTGCAGGTATTTTAGCTGGTCTGGTCTTTTTTTTTTTTTTTCCTTTTTTTTTGGCATGGCTTTTCACATTGTTGTCGTCGTTGTCGCTGCTTGTACTAAATATGCACTAAATGCTATTTATTTCTCTAACCAACACACTCTCACATGTGAAGCAGCCTAAGTTCCACGAATGGCCCAAAATGAAAGAATTTAAAAAAAAGCAAACTACAGTTTATAAGGTGCATATTAGAGCGTTAAGGCCACAAAAGATATATTACGTTCCTGCCTTGGCAAATCTTTGGATTTTTATAATAAAAAAACAAAAAGCGTGAAACAAAGTTTTTGTAAGGTAAGGCAAGTTTAAGGACGATCAGATGAAAAAATAGTTTTCCCTTACAAACTTTTCCGGGAAATATTGCCCTCCTTGGCGATGGAGTTGTCCAAAACCCCGCCTTAGTTCGTCAAAAATTATGGGAGCTGAATGGGAAAGTGATGGCACCGCCACAGTATAACCCCAACCTTGCAAGGCAGGAAATATGCACCTCCATAAGAAGTCAAAATCAGTTGGGAAATTAACGGAATTAGTTCCTTTAGTTGTCAAATTTTTGGTGCCCTGTCTTGAGCTTAGAGTTTCAAGATTGTTAAATTCGTAAGACAAAAATCCGAATCAGGTATCCGTATGTCGTTTTTTCGCTCAGTGTACTTTAATATCTGCATTTTGAGAACGATGTTGAAACCCAGACTGCAAACTAGACCCCTTAGAAACGGTCTTTTAAACCGGACCGTGAACCGAACCTTATTTATTTATAGCCTCCCGGAACCTAAACAGGAACCAGACCTGTTCGGTTGAAAAAAGGTTCTGTACAAAGACTTCTTCAATAACATAAATATTTTTTGATGTGAAACATCTTTAATTTCGTACGGAAGATTTTTTAATAGGTGCACAGAAAAAAAAAAGATCAAATATCAATTTAATCTTGGCTGATCATTATGATATTTTATCAAATATCAATTTTTTCATATCATTTTGATGATAAATAATATTTAATTAATCGTACTAATATCAAATTGATAAGATAATAAATAAAATGAGAAAAAGGAAAGAGACAAATAATGCTTATTATCGAAAACTTAGGCACCGTAGAAAAAATATAAATAGTCCCTTAGACGTTTGCCCGCACGCGTGTGCGGTGGCTCACTGCGTTGAGACGTCATTCCATTCGTGTAAAGTGCGAGTTCCCGGGTTCGATCCCCAGACAAGGTAATGTTTGTTAACTAACAAAAATGTTTAAATTTCTTTGCTTTCCAAAACGGCTATGGAGCTAATATTACATAATCATTAAAATTCTGAGCGGGGAATATATATAATATAACTTATATAAATAATATATGCGCCCAGCCATTTCCTAATATTTTTTTTTTATTAAAAAAATGCCACTTTGATCTTAAACATATCATTTTGATATGATCGAAAATATCAGTTTGATATTTTCGAACAGGTCAATTTTATCTGCATCTTATCGGCTTTTTTTTGATATGAAAAAATGTCATATTGAGTCCCAGATCATATCATTTTTTTTTTCTGTGCACAGAAAAAAAAAAGATCAAATATCAATTTAATATTGGCTGATCAATATGATATTTTATCAAATATCAATTTTTTCTTATCATTTTGATGATAAATAATATTTAATTAATCGTACTAATATCAAATTGATAAGATAATAAATAAAATGAGAAAAAGGAAAGAGACAAAAAATGCTTATTATCGAAAACTTAGGCACCGTAGAAAAAATATAAATAGTCCCTTAGACGTTTTCCCGCACGCGTGTGCGGTGGCTCACTGCGTTGAGACGTCATTCCATTCGTGTAAAGTGCGTGTTCCCGGGTTCGATCCCCAGACAAGGTAATGTTTGTTTTGTTAACTACTAACAAAAATGTTTAAATTTCTTTGCTTTCCAAACGGCTATGGCGCTAATATTACATAATCATTAAAATTCTGAGCGGGGAATATATATAATATAACTTATATAAAAATAATCTATGCGCCCCAGCCATTTCCTCATATATATTTTTTTTTATTAAAAAAATGCCACTTTGATCTTAAACATATAATTTTGATATGATCGAAAATATCAGTTTGATATTTTCGAACAGGTCAATTTCATCTGCATCTTATCGGCTTTTTTTTGATATGAAAAAATGTCATATTGAGTCCCAGATCATATCATTTTTTTTTTCTGTGTAGAGATGGACGATGCAAAATGAGCCGAAACTGATCAGAAAAGCGGGTTTAATGAGATCCTTCAAGAAGAGTTGCGGCTTGGGCATTCATTAAGGTGCTTTCAGACTAACAATAGCTCGTTTTAAATATTATTCGAAACATTGCATTTAATTATCGAGTTGTAGTTTTATGGAAATAGATGTCTTAAAAAAGCATTTGTGCGCGATCATATGGTCACACTAGGAGCATTCATGTTAACATTGTTTTCTAACACTGTTTATCATTATTTTTTTCTAACACTATTTTAAAAAATTCAACATTGTTTTCCGACAATTTTTTTTGTACATTGTTTTCCAACACAGTTTTTCAACATTAATTCCCAACATTGTTTCCCACACTATTTTTCAACATTGTTTTCCAACCATGTTTTCAACATTCTTTTTCAACATTGTTTTCCAACACTATTTTCCAATACGGATTTTGAACTCTTTTGTCTTGTACTGTTTCCAACACTGCTTTCAACAGTGTTTTCCGACAATCTTTTTTGAACATTGTTTTTCAACATTGTTTTTGGAACATTGTATTCCAACACTGATTTTCAACATTATTTTTCAATATTGTTTTCGAACACTGTTTTCTTACACAGATTTGAACTCAGTTTTCTCGTGTCACAAACAAGCACGACTGAACACGACGTGTTCGTGTTGCAACATCAAATTTCGAGCATTTCAGTTTTGAGCCCTAGTAGATGAGAAATCGGTCTTAAGTCAATAAGTCAATCGGACAAAATATCCTTTATCGGCTGTTGTTCACACTTATTTAAAATCGTTTCTAAACAAAATTTAAAACGAAATTCTGGCGGAATTTTTGATGCACTATTGATAAAATAATATCGTCCATGTCGTGATTCCATTGCCATTCGTGTTACAATCGTGTCGTGTTCAAATTATTCGACATGCGCCCATCTCTAGTTCAAACTAAAACCTAGAGTTCAATGCATTTTAAAACTGGTCAACTTACCAATATAGCGAAATAGACAATTCTCATTTCAAAAACAATTTTTTTTAATAACGAAATAAATGATTCGTGAATGTTAACTCAGAATAAGGTAATTGTACGAATTTTATTCCGCAGTTTTTCGAATAAATTTAAGTACAACAATTTTTTCATAAAGCATTTTCTTCTAAAATTAACCGTAATATTAACAGATGAATCTGATATTTAGAATTTTAACAACCAAAGTAAAAACATGTAAGATTTAGTTAATGATTTATCTATAATCGACTTGACTTCGAACCTGTCTTCCCCGTTTTCTTTATCTAGATCCGCTGTAAAGTCACATCATTATCAATATCAAAACTTCATTATCTTTCAACGGCACAACAAAAAAAAAACACTCGCAGCACATGGCCAACCTCGACATGCGCTTTGTCTGTTTGTTGACTTCTACTTGATTGTATGTATGGAGGAGACTCCACCACTCTGGGTATCTCTCTCTATACATACATATACACGTATGTACTTATGTACATGCATAAGTATATTTGCGACTGTCTGCGCTTCAGTGTTCTGTATAGCAATTGAATATTTGCAAGAGATTTCCGTTCATTAAACCCGACAGCGAAAAAGCAGCCGACTGACGCAACGACTGTGCAGCGACTGCAAACCAAAACCCGACCGTAGGCGGCCTTTTGGCTTCCCAGCATCATCATCATCATGATGGGCTACGTACTTTGCTTTTAATTTTTATACCATTTTTCTCTCCTCTAAAGGGAGTCGGGGGCAAGACGGGAGTGGCTAGGCTAGCTGGCTGTGTGCCCATAATTAAATTCCTCTTTAAAGTTTTGCTGCAGAGGTTTCCATTTAATGTTTAGTGCAAAAACTTTAATCAAAAGTGGGTAGAGCAGCAGCCGCCGTTCGTCGCCAGCTTAAAAGAGTTTAAAAAAGTGCATCAAAGTTGGAAATTCCTAGGATTTTGGTTTCTAAGTTCAAGTTGAGTTCTTGGGACAACCAAGAGTAGCTGTTAAAAGTGGAAACAAGAGATTAGCCGAGAAGGGGTTTTTCATTTTGAAGTACTTTTGCAGACTTAGTTTTGCATTTCTTCAAGCGGTTTTCCTACTTTCTGACATTCATTTTTGATAATTATGCAGGATTTATGCAAAATTGTGGTATATGTTGGTTGGCATTAACTAAAGGATGATAGGATAGAAATTATTTTATAATTATTCTTGATCAAATCTTGAGGGTTTTAAAATTTTATCAGAAGCATTTTCAGTCCACTTTGGGTCAAACTGTCATCATAAATGATGTCAAACAATTAATAACAATGTGAATAATTATCGGTAAGATTGTAATTTTTCACCATTTTCTATTAGTAAAGGCGGTCAATCCTATGGTAGCAGGCTACTAATTAGTATTATATATAAAAAAAAAAAAAAAAAAATACGGCTTAAGCTAAAAGTTTTCACACAGGCAAATAATTTGCACGAATTTTGAAGAAAATTAGGCGAAATAGGCCTAAATAGGGAATTTATCAAAACTTTAAGGGCAGATTTTTTGCGGGTGGATCCATAGCTTAAGTTTTAAGTCCAGCTAAGTCTAAGGTAATAGTTATTGAGACAAATTTTGAACAAAATTTAGGCAAATTATTTGTCCCACAAACAACAAATAATTTGCCCAAATTTTAATAAAAATAAGTCTAAATAAATAGGCATTATTTTAGATTGTGCCCGACCTAAAACGAAAGCGATGGATCAACTCGCACTGAAATTTCCCAGTTTTGATTTAAATAGACAAATTTTCATAAAAATTTGGCCAAATTATTTGCCAGCCTTTTTTGTTAAATTTTTTTTAAGTATAAAATTTGTTTGATAAGCTTAACAGCTCATTGAACACTATATTTATGGTCCATCTAATTTAATAAGAGAAGCCAGCCAGCTTGCAGAGCTTAACCTTGAATACATTTAGTTCAGCGTGTAAAATCAGTTCACTTCCAAATCAATGTCAGTCATTTTTAACAACTGCCATTAAGATTTATGGTCACAGCAAGATTTCTTTTAAGGAAAGTGTCATCTTTATGTAATGTGTTTTTCACAGCTAGTAAATTAGGTGGTTAAAAGAAAACACATGGGGTAAAATGTAATTTTATTTTTTTGTATTGGAGATCGATGCGAGAAAGAAAATTGGATCCTACTTCACATATTTAATTTCATTCCCACCCACGGAACCCAAAAGCATATTTGTAGTACGCATGGAGGAATAAAAACTTAATCTTGTCAAGCGGACTCTATAATGGTTTAAGTTCTGTCCAAACAGTTGGTTCAATGTTGACCATGCAGGAATCTGGTTCTGAGCCCTTCTCTGGAACTATATCGGAAACCATTTTTCTACCTAGGAGTGGATTTTTTTAAATTTAAGACTCTTTCCTCATTTAATGGGCCCAAAAAGCTTACAAATCAAATTTCATTTATAACTTTTTATAATTCCATAATTTTTTTGCTTCCATGTCCCGTGCGACATTGAAAAATAACATTTGTTATCAGTGCGTCCAAAGTACATGCAGAAAGATTATCCAATATTGAGTACAAATAAAGTTTTTTTATACAATTTAAATTAAAAAAATCTTTCTGAAAAAATTTGAATATTTGCGATCTTGATACTAATATAAAGTTGGTCCCGTGCGACATCGTAAGTACAAAATTAAAAAAAAAAAATCTTTTTCTTTCTTTCTTTTTCTTCTTTTATTTAAAAAAATCATATTTTTAATTATTTATATCTAAATGAACAAAAACGGCAACAACAAAAAAGAAAGTTGCAAATGGTGGTGAGAAAAGTTAAATATTTTTGTTTTTTTTTTTTGTTATAATGTGAAAACAAATACATTAATATCTGCTGTTGATTAAAATATATTTTTATTCAGCTTGCTTTAAATATAATTTCGGCATAAGAGCAACTGAAATACATAATTATCATGATAGAAGAAAATGTCCCGTGCGACATGCCCCATGCGAAAGTGCTTAAAATAGAATTTAAAAAAAAGTATACGATTTTTTTTGGGTAAAATCAAAACCATTTTTAAGTGATATCAATATACATTTCAAAATTCAACACATTACAATATTGCCGCAGGGTTCGCTGAAATCGACTTTTAAATTGTTAGTCCGTGTTTACACGATGAAGTTTGCTTCATGAAGCTCTCTTCGATTATGTTTTGAAGCATCTTCAAAACTTCATGAGCATTTACATGAAGAAGTTTGCTTCATGAAGTTCGATTTCGATTCGCCTGAGAACACGAGTTATCGATCAGCAAATAACCCACAAATCAACCCTGCATCAGTTCAATCGGAACAAAGCAAAGGAGAATTATCGAAAACCTTCAAGCTTAGCAGCAATTATAGGGCTAATAAGGAGCTATAGGTTAAGGCTTTTGGCAAAATAAAATTACGTTTTATTTTGTGTTTTTTTTTTTAATTTCAAATGTGTTCGACGTAATAGAAAAAGCCATTTCTAATAATTTTGCATACTTATCTTTCAAACCGAGTTTCAAGTTTGCCGAAGTTTGAAGACCGAATTGAAATGGGAAGGCTTAACAAATATTTGAGGTTATACTTTTAATGATACAGCCAAAAAGGTGAACTGATAATTCGCCATTCGGACCTGTTCTAAATTCCATTTCTACAAAAATGTTGTGATTTACCTTGTCCACCTTATTTAACCCCATTGCTGACGACACTAAATCCATTATTTCAACAGTTATGGCGGAAGACAGCGGGTTATACCAGTGGCTAGGGTCAAAATGATGCGATTAGGCGGAATACTGGTTTTCTAAATGGAGGACCTTAAGTACCACTTTAGGCCGTACTGTAGTTTTACACAAAATCTATACGATGAGTCTACACAATAGCTCATTTCAAAGTTGCTGCCCATTTGTTAAATGCTTCAGATTAACTGTGCAGAATTGATCAATAGAACGTATGCCAACAGCGGCGCACAAAAAAGCCGTTCCACAAAAGAATATCTTCCACAACTTTGTAATCATATTATTGTAATCACAATTATGAACGAAAGAATGAATTTTATTTTCATTTTAAAAAAATTTATAAGCTTATAGAAACTTCAAGAGTAAATAAACGTCGTCAGTTACAGGGTATATCAAAGTCGGGCTTGACCGATTTTGTAACATGTGTTAGTTATATTTGTGGTATTTTTAATTGTTTGCCATTTGATTTTCTTAAGAATTTAGCAAATGCCTTAATCATGCATCCGAATCTGTTATTGCGAATTCCCGTTACATGCTGCTTGAAATGCCAAATCTTTCTTCGTGATACTCTTAAGATTATTGTCCATAAAAAAAAAATATAAAGATAAACTCTTGTCTCAGGTCTAGGCCTAATGCCAAAACATATTTATAGGCTCTGATGCTTTTCTTTCTTTATCTATCTCCCTCACCCTCCAGCACACACACACACACAATTGCAATATTAATAATCTGCTGCTTGCCATTGAAAGCCATACAAGGCGCGATGTTGCCTCTGTGTACGTGTCAACATTCGACGCTGGCATCGGACGCTAACTGCGACTGCAGCAGTGACTGCATGCGCGACGGCGCATATAAATTTTCGTGGTGTTCTTTTTGGAGTGGTCTAGGAACTTTTGCGCCATTCCAAGAGTTGTGTTGCGAGTGGCATGCAATCCAACAACAACAACTCATTTGGCAGGCTATGCACACGCAGAGGAGAGCGAGACCTAGACATGGGCACAGTGGAGCAAGTAGGCCATAAATAATCAAGTGTGTGTGTGTGTGTGTGTGTGTGTGGGAAACTTTTGGATTAGAAAATGTAAGAATTAAATCAAATCATGCGAGAGTTAGAAAAGATACAAAAAATTGAATTAGAAAGCATTACTTGCGACTCAAAACTTTAATTTTCTTTAAGTTTAAAGTATTTTCAGTCAAGATCTTTTATATATTTAGCACACACCGATTTTATACTTCAGACCAAAGAAATGGACTGTCCAAAATTCAAGTATAAACCTTGAGCCGTTTGGCCTGGGCGTCAATGAATTAGTGAGTCGGACAAAGAGATTTATATATATCTACCCAGGGGTCGAAATTTCTCCACTCAAACCTTTTAATGTAATACTTCAATGACAGGGGTGTACTGGAAATCACTAGAGACTATTGTTTAATCGATTTCATTTCAAACCCAACTTGTATAACTTTATGAAAGAGAGAATGGAAGAAAATCCTTACAAATGAAATGGTTTCAATTCGTTTAACTTTCGGTTCGAGGTTACAAGAAGCCAAGAAACTGAGAACACAGGACCTTTTATGCACTCAATTCGGATCACCTTCTTTAAGAGGTCGCATTGGCAGGATCCCCTCAAAACAAAGTACCCAATGAACCCCAAGGAACAGATATTAAGGCTTTTCGGAAGAACCTGGAACTCACTCTAGACCTAAATTTGAAAATTGTGCTGCCGGAGGACATCGATGACGCCCATCCCTTGCCGTTGCACTTAATGCTCAGTCTTCAAACTCAGCACAAGGACAAGGACAAACCTGTCGCCTTCCACCTGCCCTTGACACTTTGCACCTGAAGACTCTGGAGACAAAGGGCGCGTTCAGCAGAGACACTTGAGTTTCAATTCGTGTCAAAAATCTGCTCATTAGGCATAAGCAGGAGAAAACTGATCGCTTTCTAAAACGCGTCTCTGGTCTCTAACTAGGAGGTACAACTCAAAAAAATCCCATTCGAAGGACTGATATAACTTGCGTAAGATCTCCTAATGATCGGGCTGAGGAGTTTGCAAAAAATAAAAACCTGGAGGAGATGTTCATGCCGTTTACTATTTCATCTGAATCCCAAATAAGGCGAGCTAAACGTATTCTTGACTTCCCTGGACAGCTCGAACTGCCAGGTGAAGGTGCAAGAGTATATCAAGGGCCTTAAGTCCAAAGAGTCTCCTGGACGGTCTTGATAACCAATCACATTTGTGTCACTTCACATTAGAGTTAGGCGCGAGTCGTGTTTTTCTTCGTGACGGAAACACGCACGACTCATTACGTAAGCACGCTAAATCCCTAACTCAGGAAACGGTCCAACATGACTTTTCACGAAAAACATTACATAATCCGACATTATTGAAATTGACTTAACATAACAAAAAAAATTGTCATTTACGCAACATAATTTGTAAAAAAAAAAAAAAAAAAAAAAAAAAAAAAATAAACAATAAAAAAAATGAAAAATAAAAAAAATAAAAAAAAGTAAAAATAAAAAATGAAATAAAAAATAAAAGAAATAAAAAAAAAATTTAATTAAAAATTAAAAAAAAATATAAAAAAAATTAATGTCCCAATATATTTCTGACTCTCATCGGAGTCCGTCTTCAGGGGCTAACAACAACAACATTAAACAAATAATAATAAAAACAAAATAATAAAAAAAAAAATAAAAGAAAAAAAAATTAAAAAAATAAAAACAAAATTTTTTAAGTGCTTTCTTTAATTGTTTAATATTTTAGTCTGATTCTCTACAGTTTACGTTCGAAATTCAAACATTAATACAAAAATCTTAAGAGATTCCGGGGTCACCGAAGAATATAAAAAATATAATAAAAATTGTACAAGAGTATAAAAATATTAAACAAAAATATAGAAAATAGTAACATCCGCCTGTTCTTTTTTATTAAAGAAATTATTGTTAGCCGGCACTAGGTCGATTTCGAAAAGAGTTTGCTGTCTCATGTCTAGGTTCATCAGTATAGTTTTGTTTTGGATTTGATCAACTGCTTAGAACGGACGTACAAAGACCTATTCAGGATATTCTGACAGTATTACATAGGACAACCAGAACCAAGGGCGCTAGAATGGACGTTCCCAGCAACGACTTCTGTCGTAGCTGTAGGAATGAGGAGGAGGAGCACTTCATAGAAACCGAACCCTGGAAAAACCATTTTTCGAAGATCTGGGTTGTCTGGCAAACTTGCCTGTTGGGAACCTCTTTTTATCGACTCCACAAAATGGTTTTCATTTTGATTTGATTTGGTTTTTTTTTTTTTTTTTTTTTTGTATTAATCACATATAGTTTCAATTGTCAAATTATTGACTTACATATTAATGTTTAAACGATATTTTTTACCCCACTGTGTCAAAGTCAAATGCATGCAAAAAAAAATCCAAATGCCTAGGCTTTTTGTCTGGCAACCAGGTCCAGGACTGTGCCTTCCCATTGGCCTTTGTCTCTCTACTCTACACTTCTTTGGCGCGCGCGGCACACCTACTTCGCCGCCCCCCCTTCCTATTCCCTTGCACTGGTGTGTATGTCGACGAGTGCACAACAAATATTGTCGCCGGCTAGGTCGGGAAATCAACGCACTAAGCACCGACCGAGCAAGCAAGCAAGCGAGCGAGCGTTGCTCCTTCTCCTCCACCCCATCATCATCATCAGCCGGCGGCGGCGGCGACAGCGACCGGAGAGAACGACACAACAACACAAAGTAAATAGTAAACAAAAATAGTTTTGCAAGCCAAAGTAAAAATGCAAAAAAGGCAAAAAGCAGAAAACAGAAAACGCATGGGCAAGTAAATAAAAATAGCATTAAAAATATAAAGAAGAAAAGCGAAACAGCTTTTACATTTAAAATAAAATTAAAGCTACAACGAAATGCAGGCAAAGTCAGCCCTCTGCGAATTACATACACATTTGTACGAGTATGTGTATATTATATTGTATTTTATAAACTGATTAAATGTCAGAGAGCTCAACAGTAGAGAGCTCAACGACGACTAGGCCCATAAATTGATAAGCAATCTGCTTGAAAAGGTTTTTGTACTAAGTATACACAATTGTTAAAGCGGCATAAATAAATATTTAATAGCTTGATTGGGTTAGCGATAAAAGTGTAGTAATAGTTTAACTCTCTCACACACACACACACACACACACAGACAATTTGTATAATTACACTATCGAGCTGGGGCCAGAAGTGATTTATTAATAGATGAACCAAATGAGAATGACTAATGATGAGCAGGAACTTAATACAATGAAATTACGATATGACGGATATTTATAATAAAATGAAATAAATAAAGAAGAAGTTGAAAAGTCACGGAAGAACATTTTTATCAATTGTTTATGATTGGATGAGAAGGTTCAGGTAACAGACTAGGAATGTGTTGGAATTTTAAAAGATACATTTAAGCAGGTGTATTGAAGCGATACAGGTGCCTATTATAGTTGAAGAACAATTATCCGTTATTTTTTAATAGTTTGCTTGAGTACACAAATACTAGAAAATACGTTCTTAATATAAGAATATGCAATATTTTGTAAGCTGAATATTAAAGAGATTTAGATATTTGGGAACTGAAATCGGTCCCTACAATTCCTAACTGGTTCTATCACTTAAATTATGGAGTGATTGTAGTTTTCAGGTATTTATATATAGGGTGACTAATGAATGCTGCTACCAAAAAATTAGTAATCACTTTTGTTCTGTTAAGTTATACGGTTATGTTTTGATTTTGCCACCTGATTGTTTAATAAAATAATATGAAGAATTGCATTCAAGCCCTTAAAATAAAGAATATATATTTAAAAAAGTTTATTAATGTAGCATCATTCATCAGCCACCTTTTATAAATAGACGAAGACATAATACAATTTAGAACCATTTTTAGTGCAAGAAATCTCGGAAATCTCTAGACATTACCGTATAAACGCTTGCATAAGGAACTAAAAATAAAAGAGAAAATGTTTGGCTACTAGATCAGATGGTAAGACCATCTGGTCGCACTATTAACGTTAAAGCAATATTATTATATTCTAAAAATAGTCAAATGTCATTGGTTATCTTAGTTTTGAGGCTTTAAAAATTGTGAATTTGGCGATGGAAACTTGGAATGTTCAGGACAACTATCTATAGGATCAACTTAGCGCTCTCCAGAATTACCACCATACAAAACTATTACAAGAAGCTTTACCAACAACAATTGGACTGTTTGAGTCATCCATTTAGTGAAGAACTAACACAGTATGAGGAAAGGCTGGTTAAAGTCAATATGCTCGGCCACATTTTATAAGGGTCGCCAAAAACCAAGTTAATACCCTGAAATTGCATGTCTTATCCCCACCCGCTAAATTCACTAGACTTCGCTCCTTTTAGGTACCACTTGTAACGGTCGATGGGCATCTTTTTTTTAAAAAAAAAAAAAAAAAGAAAAATAGGGTCGACTCTTGAATTGTCTAAAAGGACGAGACATTTTTATTATCGCGAAATTCGTACACTCTAAAAAGAATAATCAATTTATACGGACTTAAAACAGTCCTAAGCGCTAATGAAAACAGGGTTATTTCGGATATTCTTAAGATGAGTAAAGAAAAAAATGTTTAGTCCTAAAAAAAATATTCGATTTTTCCCACTTATTCCATAGAATAAACTGCACGGTGAAACAAATTTTAGGAACAACAAAAATGGGGTTGGTATTGGGTTATTATTAGACAACCTATCTGTGCAGAAGTATGCTCGTGCTATAGCGACGAGTTAAGCAATAACACAAGAGCACTGCGAATATAGGCATTGGGCATCTGTCTTAGATGGTCACTTTATGTTTAATGCCTCTTTGTATTTATTTGCCCGAATAGAAGATTTTGAAAAAACTCTCTTCCATTTCTATGAAGCATGAATACTTTCGAATACAAAGTTTATTTACTCTCAGAATATGTAAAAGCATATGTCATATTTCAAAATAGGTTGAAATAGGTTAGCATATTTTCAAATATATTTTAGGTCGAAGAATTGTAAATATGTTAAAAATGCAAAACGAATGAGGATTTACTCCTCTTGATCAAAATTTGTTTGCAATCAGAAATTTTATTGGACCGCCTATTTAAAATATGATTTTACCTAAAATCCGATGCCAAAAATTTAACAAATTCATTGTTCCGGCATATCTTCAAACCGAATGTAATAGGGCAAAATTATTTATGCAGTTTCGTTCAGTGCAATTCATAATAATAAAATCAAATCAATATTGGCTTGTACCAAAAACACAGTTAGACTGTGTAATCGATATGGAAATGTTTGAACAAAAATCTTTGGAGATTTTCGGGACACCTCTTTTATTTATCAGTTTTGTTAGGTAATCAAAATGATCAGGGACGATTTTAATATATTTTGCAATAATTTGCTTTAGAGGATGGAAAAAGGGCAGATAAAAGAATGACGTATATAGGTTGAGATAATCACGATTCATTTAATAGCAAAACCGGTACGGTAGCTTCCCCAGTTCGATCCTCTTTAAAGGATTCTCAAGGAACCGAAACGCTTCGAAACTGATTTCAAAAAGCTGAACACTAGAAATTTTTATTTCGTGAATTGTGCGTTACGTGATAGAAAAATCGCTTACGCGCGCACCTCTAATCTCAACCATATTTATCTCTGATGTAAATAGCTATTGATTCAATAATTTGAAATATTTTTTGATACGAAAAAAACGGAATTCAATACTATTCGATATAGAAAACAAGGTATACCCGATTTATTTACAGGGTTAGTGCCTAATCTAAGTACGAATTACTTGATTTTTTTTCGTAGTGCATGAAATTTTTAATCAATTAGGGACATACCCAACTCACATAAAAGTTAAAAAACTACTCAAAACTTTTGGGTACACAACAGTTGTTCAAGCAAAGAAATAACAACAATTACTCCACATTTCCTTCCAAAAAAAAAAAAAAAACAATCTTTGAAAATAAAAACAACTTTCTAGCTGCGACACATGACATTTATGATGCAATATAGAGAAGGTCAAACGGTTGACCTTGAAGTACTACTAAGCCACTGCACTCAGTTTTACGCCAAGCAGCAGCACCACATAAAGAGTTCGCAGGGCAATTGGCCTCCCCTAAAGCATATCAACAAAATGCAAAAACAAAATAAATAATAAAAAAAAAACACAGATTAAACAAATTGTGTGCGAGTGTTGTTTAAAAATAAAACAAAATCAAAATGCAGCAAAGGCAAAAAAAAAATTAAATAAAACGCAGACAACACAGCAAACGCGGGCAATGAACGCTTGATATACGCAAAAAGAACGAAAAGTAGCCAACGGAACGAGAAGCGAAAAGCACACGCAAAAGCTGCCTGACTGACTGACGCTGTTGCACACAAGAATAACAGAATACAAAAAAAAAAAAAAAGTTAAGCATTTGATTGAGTTTGTGTTAGAATGAACTTTTTACATTTGAAATGCACATAATTTAACAAAAGGAAGATGAAATCTTTTGATAGGTGCTAAGCGATTCGCATGTTCCACTTGGCGTATGAGTAATTTTTCTTTTTTTTTTCGTAGCGGAAATTGTTTAGGCAAAATATCAAAGTTCAATCAAGTCGTCACGCTTTTATCTCGAAATATGTATCTTGTTACTGCTGCTTGGACTTGCTCGACTTTAACTATCCAATTACATTGTCATGGCACAACAATAACAATCAACAAATGGACACGTAAACAAGCCCTTAACTTATGCACATTGTAGTCGCTCAGTGAGTCGCTCACACTCGCTCACTCCCTCACTTAAAACTATCAATTACATTTATGTATGTGCAGTGCACAACCGACAACATCTCAGACTGTGCTTATAAAATATATATATCTACTATATCTTATACAAAAACAATTAGCCCGAGTAGCCAAGCCAACCAAGAAATAATAATAAACAAAAGCCATTTTAAAACTCAAAACTAAATCAGAGAGCAAGTTAACCATACAGAGATGAAGGAAATACAAACCGTATGTGCCAATTTTGAAAAACGAGATGTGGCACACACACACTCACACACACACACACAGTAAAGAAAATGCCATAGTCTACTCCATATTGGCTTGACCCAAGCCACAATAGAGACACTGCATATGATTCAGACTCAGCTGATGCTGAGAATTGAGGGAGGCAAGAAGGGAAAACCTATATTGTATGCATGCAAGAGCAGCAGCAGCCCACCACCAAAACCAATTTAGAATGCTCTAATCATCGCACGAAGTTTGATGGCTTAGACAAATGGTTTGGCAATTTTTTTTAGAGATTTTAAATTTTAAAAATCGAATCAATAAATTATTCTTCATGAGTCTCCCTTAATCATCCCAGAAATAATAATAATATGTTTCTTTTCGTCAAAGACCAACTGGATCTCAAATTCTTTCATTAAAGATGGGAAAACAATGGCCGTGTTCAGCAGAAGAACTTGCTCCCTGATCAATTATATATTTTTTGGTAATTTTCGTAGTCCACTTTTCCTCTTGTGTTTAATATGATATTTACATGAAGCTTTTCCAACTGTCAATTTAACAAGACCCCTAAAAGTATGCTAAATAATAAGAGTTGTTTTATTAAGCTGATCAGTGAACAAGTGTCTCTGCTGAACGCGCCCCTTGTTTGCTCTATCAAAAGCTATTAAGTTAACATTTATAGGGAAAATAAAAAAATTGTATCTGATATACCGGTTTATCTTAAGATTCGTAATGAGTTACTTGAGCCCATAAGCCGTTAAGCTGTTGTATTTCGAATGAATCAAGCACTAGATGGGGTGAATAGTAACCTCCTTGACCGCCAGAGTGCGCTGCTATCGCAAAAAGATTATGGTGCCATTTATATTTTAGCCCTTAGACTTGTTTTGACAGCTGACAGTATATCGATAGGCCTGAAATCGATAACTTTAGACGTGTTTTGGGCACTGATTGCAAATATGAGCCGCTATCAAACTAATTACGGGATAAAGCATAATGTGTCTAAAAAGTGAAATATAATATATTTTGGTCTAGGCGTAATATCAGCAGTTTCAGATTGTTTCTGTTAGAACAATAACGTCTATTAGAAGATTCGAGATGTTTTTGTATCCTTCGGGGTTGAGGCAGAAACAGAAGAAGCGGGAGACGGACTCTTTCTTTTCCTTGTCCCGTCGTCGCGACCAGCGAGTACCTTGTTATGGCCCTTAGACTCCATAGGATTGTTGAGCGCTTTGCGCATCGAGTTTGCTATGCCTTGCCATTTCTGGTTTGCCTACACGTTGCCATAGGCATACCTGCGTTGTGCTAATCGCGAGTTTGCCTGCTTCGCAGTTGCCTCGATAGACTACTCTGACATCTCTGGAAAGATATGCCGCAATCGTTTTCATATATCGAATTGCAGAATATCGAGGCAAGCTTCTTTTTTGCAAACTGGCTATCAGAAAAATGATAATTTTACATAACGTCTGTAGGAAGTACTTTCTTATAAGCGACTTAAACTGAGCAAGTGTTAAAAATGACTAATTTATTTTTCTTGAAACCAATTGAATCGTTTAAACATGTCATAAAAACTAAATTTTTCTTTTTTCAAGTGAACCAAGGTTCGATACAAAACCTGTGGTTCTGGGGTTGCAGGTACCGATTCCTCACGGGTTCGAACCCTCGAACCGAATGGAGGAGGTTTGCAGTCTGGATGTAAACCCAGCCTAATGCTATAACACTTGTACGAGAGACAAAACACGATAAACAAAATCCAATCTAGAAGTAAGCCAATTGGTTCGTCAAAGCAAGAAAGAGACGCTTTAAGGTTTCCAGGGGCTCAAAAAAGAACTGCAAATATCGGAATGTGTTAATATATAGTAACTAAGTCGCCAGATCTTGACACGGTTAAGAATCTTTTAGATGATGTTTAAAAATACGTTCCGGAGGAAGTGAAGGAGTTATGAAGCGAAATTCTCAAGTTAAGATGATAGACTTAGATGGACTCAATGCGATTTGAGGTGCAGCCGTTGTTGTCGACAAGGGCAACAGTTTCTCTTTTTATCAATAATTTTTTTTTTTTTTTTTTTTTTTTTTTTTTATTTTTTTTTTTTTTTTTTTTTATTTTTTTTTTATAACCAAGGAAAGTTTTTATGAAAATAGATGGGATTCTGCACTAACAATTTTAATGGTTTAGCAGTGGTTCACTTGTAGTCGCACCAGCAACAGGGACGCCCAAAAGAGACCGTCATGCCAGAATTCGTCGATCATCAAAATAATATTAGACTATCGGAGAAGAAAAACTGAACAGGAACACCACATTAAAAAGTTATGCACGCGATGGCTGCCGGAATTCCTGATGCGCAAACATGTGACCACTTCAATGGAGTATTTAGCTATATTCAACCGCAATGCAAACAAGTTTTTGCGCAGTTTCATAGCTGAAGTATAATTCTTCGGCTAATCTTGGCTTAAATGACTCTTTCAGAGAACAAGGAAAAAAAATTTTTTTCTTTATAATATTTATATTAAAATCATCATTTACTTATGAAACTGCCCTCGTACTTTTTTTTAATATCTGTTAATTAACACATTGAGCTTCTCGTTTTAAAAATTTCACCAGATCTGGGTTAATTGATAGGCACTTCTTCTTTAGCTCAATTATTAACTTCCATTATCCAAAGATTCAACTTGCTCTTCATCTTTCTCGCTTGACTACACCTAAATCTGTGACTTAAGCACTATTCTTAAGAGCATTAAGCCTTCGATGTTTTAAAGTCAACCACTTTTTTTTCTTCAATAACATTAACAAGTTCTCTCATATAGAGAGAAAGAGAAAGAGAGAAGCTTGCTTGGGTAGGTAAACTACAATTACGCTTCAATGCAGCTATAAGATATTGTATCTACAAAATGTATGTAACCTGTATCTATGTATATGATGCTTCTGTTATGTGTGTGTGTGTTTGTGTGAGTGTGTATTTTTGATAGCTTTTGCTTGTAGGAAAAACTTGTACTGGGATGGCAACCGGATGGTTGCTGCTGCAGCATATCCTCCGCCTCCCCCTGATAAGATAAGAACTCAACGCCGACACGTTCGTTCCTCTTTCTACAAAACATTGACAACTTTTCTATTAACCAACGGCCGGACGAATGCAGAAAAGCAAAGTATCTACACAAAGAAATCTGAAGAGGCTGTGTAAAATGCAATGAGGCGGCAGCAGCAGTACAACTACGAGTCTGCAATTGATTGCAGTAAAAGTTAAGTAGATTATGATGGAAAACTTTGAGGCACACACACACACACACACTCACACCCCTCTCTGACTCTGTCATGATACGAGTTTGCCAGTGCAAAACCACGAGATGCTGAAGAGAAAACTTTTCCGAGCATGTAGTTTCAGAAACAAGTTTTTCATCTAGTGCGCAAAAAAAAAAAAAAAAAAATATAGAAAAGAAAGCCCAAAGAATAAGATGAATTTTCTTGTTACAATTTTATGATATTTATTTGGCAGATATAAAAATCTATCTACTGACCACAAGTCAATGATTGAATAGACAGAGAGAGGGAGAGCGAGGGAGAGAGAAAATAATCAACTTCCTTTTGGCTTAACTTTGACGGAAATTGTTAGCCCCTAACTGGTTATAATTTCATCAAGTTGATTGTTAAATATTGATTGAGCTAGTTTTGTTAGTAGTTTTTATTATTGCAATAAAAATGTGCTTAGAAATAGAGAGAAAGGTTAGTGAACTGAACCAGTGCGAAAAATGTAGAACGGAACGGGGATACAAAATTTGAGAAAAATTAATCAACACTAAACTATAAAGAATTTTTTTAATTTTAATTACATTTTGGAATTCAATTTTTTAGTTTGAAATAAATCATACTTTTATTTACATGGAGCGATCAATTAGAATGATGACAGAAGCCTTTCCCAAATGTTTTTATGTATAAACAATGAATGCAAAGATCTGGTTTTTGATGAACAAAAATTTAATTGTTGATTTAAATGCCAAATTATTGGAAACCAATTCTTCCCTAGAAACACCATAAAAATTGTTAAGTATCAACTTGAATTACATGAAAAATACATTATTTTAACTGTTTCAGTAAATATCTTCAGACAAAATTTAATTTTGAGTACTAAAACCAAAATTTTAATAATGTCGAAAATACTAAATTTTTGTTTCTTTGTTAAAAAAAATATTTTAAAAAATTAAATAAAAAAAAATAAAAAATATAAAAAAAATTTAAAAAAATTAAATTAAAATAAATTTAAAAAAAAATTAAATTAAAATAAATTTAAAAAAAATTAAATTAAAATAAATTTAAAAAAAAAACTAAATTTGAAAAAAAAAACTAACAAAAAAAAAACTTTTATAATTTTAATGTATTTTTTGTTAAAAAATTTTACTATTTTGATGATTAATTAACTTAAAAAATAATTCAAAAAAGTGTCTTTTCTGTCGGAGCCGAACCCTTCAGAACCGGTTCGGTCCAGGTTCTGATGATGCCTAATCCTAACCGGGAACCGAACCCCATTGGAAATAATCACGGGAACCCGAACCCGAACCTAACCCTGTTTTCTTATTGATGGGGTTCGGTTCTAAAAAAAAACCACAATTTATTTTTGCTTTAATGTTAAAAAATTTTGTTATAATTATGAACAAAAATGTATTCATTCATGTATGGACGGCGACACTTTTCCCGTTCGCAACAAAAGACTGGACAAAATTACACAACCTCAAGCAAGGGAATTCAATTTGCATCTGAAACCGTATTTCTGGGTATTATTTTGTTCTATTGGAGATGCAACGGCACGGTGAATTCAAGGGAAAGTTGCACGTCATTTAAGTTTCCTAATTTTTTTAACCAAGTCACCATTGAAATACTTTTAGCATTTCACTCTAACAATATACCAGTCAAAGCTGTGCTGTGGCGGTTTCATTCTTGGAAAAAATAGTTCTGACTAGAATTCTTGGAAATTGTGTATGAACGAGTTCGGCCACACTATAAGTTAGGGATGAGACATTCCGGCGAATCTGTGATTAAGTCACTGTCACAGAATCAGTGTGATTTGATGACTACCAGTCACTGTTACTTAATCACAAATACGCCGATATGGCCAATCACAGTTACTAAATCACGGGTACACCGATAAAGGTCATTCTTATTTATTAGCCAAAAGCGTCCGTGTTTTTTGCAGGTTTCATGACCACAAAAATCACATCAGTTTCAGGAATCCCACTACTGTGAAAGAGAAATGACTTTCGCTGAGAGTGCAAGTTGGCAGTATCGCTCAACTCTTCTAAACATATATAGAATGTCTGATAGTTTAGTCAATCTAGACAAATCATTTAAGTGTTTGACTTCCAAGGCAATTTTAGGACATCAGGCAGCAGTTTAATGGGCATTTAGTCTTCGAATTCTTTAAAATGATAAATTATGTCCCCTGTCAAAATAGGAGGGGTTTGCAGCCCTGTTTTTAATTTTGATAAGGGCCTTATTATAAGACCGAATCAGTCGAGATATATTTGATCAGAGAGCGAGTTGTGCCACTATTAAACTCTGCTAAAAAATTTTCAAAACGTTTCCATTGATGAAACAACAAGTTTATAGTAATAATTGCTTATCTCGTGGCCCACGAGTGGTATACGCGCGATTAGCCTGGCTATCCGATTGGACTTTAAATGTGTAATAAGATAATGGCTTACGCTATTTAAGAATGGTCGTGTCGATTTGGGTGACGCTAAACAGCCAAAATTCGGAATAATCGAATTATCAGAAATGCAGTCAAACAATTAGCCAAACGATTCATTTGATAGGGTGTGTTCCAACTACAATGGCACAGAATTCAACATTCGAAAGATATCATAAAGGAGCCCAAAAAAAAAAGAGAAAATACTTCTTGTACAGTATTGAATTTTTACCGTCACTTGACATTCATAACAATACAACATAAAGGCTTACTAGATTATCATGTCTCAAGCGTCAAACAAAGTGAACCCAGCCTTATGTAGTAATATTTTATTTATTGTTTAAATTTTACAAACCCAATTTTAATTTAATTTTCATTTTATTCGATTTGGTTTTTTTAATTTAACCTAATTCTTCTTAAGGATTAACTTTATTTTGGTGGACTCTACTAAATTTCATTATTAACCTATTAGTTTAACTTCATCTCATTTTGAACCAATTTAAACCATAAAATCCCTTTTTTGTGCTAGAGCGAACTCATTAAATCAATTTGTTGATTACTTAATCGTTTTGGCAGCCAACTAGATTGATGGATTTGTAATTACTGAAAAACATCTGCTACAAAATAGCGTCAGCTAATTTAAGTCTATGAGCGATACCTGGAAAACTGTTCTATTCACTGCTAAATACTATGACTAAGGAAGAGAGGGAACAAAAAAAAATACAGAAACTTACACAAAATAAATGCATAGACACGTACCTGCAAAGAGAGAAGAGAAAACGCATTAGATTTTAGTTTATTTTTTGTCTAAAAGCCCAGCCCAATGAAAGTATTTGCATAAATTACCATAAATAAATCAAATGCACTTAGCTAATTTTTTTATTTATTTATTGATTAGGTTTTGGCAAACTCTAAATGAGGAAATGCCAAGTCCAAGCAATTGTGACGTCACATTCAAAGCTATGAAACGGAACTGGTAGCACCAAAAAAAAAACACAAAAATTATAAATAAAAGTAAACCAGCACAGCAGGTAGTCGCTTATTAAGTGGGACAACTAATCAAAGAAATATAAAGTCGTCTTCAAGCTAACTGAATAACCGGACACAACATCTTCTTCATAATTGGTTGAGTAAACATAACATTTTCTTTCTTTCTTCTACCTTTTTTTTTTGGGGTAGCCACTTGCATGTCAAACATAAATAGAAAATTATAGACATATGGGTCAGAAGACTCACTAAAAAAAAAAAAATTCATATAAAATATATAAGAAATAATTAAAAAATCGCATGTCTAACAGAATTTTTGACAAATTGTTTGCCCCCGCGCAAATACACAAAAGTTAATGAACTTGCTAAACAGATTGCGAGAGAAAGAGAGTAAAAGAGACACAACTAATGATAAAGCCATAATACACCACATTTTGTGTATGTGTTTGTAATAAAAAAAAATACAAAATACAAAAAAAAAGCGCGTGCTGTCTCGCATAAAAAGATTTATCATTTAAGATGTGTGGACTATGAATGAAAATGCCGACACATAAACAACAACAAACTATGGCACACACACACACACACACTCAGAGAGTTTTACTTAGAAAAAAAAAAAACATTAAAGCCAAATAAACAGAAGGCGTTTTTAGAGAGTCCGCCCCAACCATCAACTCGCGTCATAATTGTTTATCAAACTCAACCCAACTGGAGAGCAAGCGACACGCTCTTGCTCACTCTCTCTGTGTCTCTCGCTCTCTATAGATGCGTCAGCCGTCGCGTTTAGATAATTAATTGCAAAACAAAATGTTTACATTCAAACAATAAAGACAAAAAAAAAAAAAACAACAACAAACAAACCGATTTGGCCAAATTTCTATGAACAAGTTTTAAATATCAACAGCATCAAAAATATGTTCAAGCTTATTAAATTGATAATATAGTTTCCAAATGTTTATAATATACTGCAAAAATTATGAGAATTTTGACTTAATGAAATTTTTATGGATTTTCCAGATGGTCAACTGAACGAAGAGAGGAACTGGAACTACTGGTAAATAGAACGGAAGGCCCTTTTAATAGCTACACAAATACCTTAAGCTTGTTTGTTGTTGTTGAAACAAGCATTTTGATGCAAACCATTTGGTTGAGTACTTTAGGATTTGAAATGAACATGTACAACTTATGTCTATTCAATATTTCTTAATAAAAATTGCAGGAGAATTTGTAAATATTTTCTTCCCTTGTACATTATCAAAAACAAGACAATTTTTAACCCAACTTTCAAAAAAAAAAAACCCTGATCTAAGTAGAAAAGGCTTATTAGATTGTAACTATTAATTCTGATAATAATTGGATCTTACAAATTGTTATTTATAAGCGAAGAGTATAAATTGAATTGAATATTTCTTTTGAGGGCTAGGGATGTCTTTATTTTTATCACAAACTTCAAAATCAATTGTATTGAATAACAAAAATACGCAAAAATTATATTCGTTATATCGAAAACTAAAAATATTATCGATATTTTCTAAAGCCTCTTAAAAACTACTAGAAAGTTTATTAAGTTTATTCTTTACCAATATACCAATATAACACGTTGTACAAAGTATGGGTAGTTTCCCGTTTTAATCGATAAATATAGATGTCTGCGTTAGAAGAATAGTAGAAGAATAGTCGAAGTAATTCGTATACTATTGGATGGTTTTTGGACCACTTGAAATTAATAAAACTTATAGAAATTTGAATTACTATCTATTACTATCTTGTCTTCGACTCGAACTCACGACTTCGAGGGGACAACACTGAAAAGACGAACGAGTGCATTAGAGTTGGAGAATCTAGTTCATTTCAATGACCTAGTTCATTAGTTCATTTTTTGATGAACTATTCACTTTCGAGCTATAGTTCATTGTTGAATTATAGTTCATTTTTTGAACTATAGTTCATTTTTTGAACTATAGTTCATTTTTTGAACTATAGTTCATTTTTTGAACTATAGTTCATTTTTTGAACTATAAAAAAACATTATTTGAGTTTGTTAATTTTTAAAGTTCTAAGATGTTGTTTTAGTCAAAAAATCTGACTGCTTTACAACAACATAGTCCTGTGGGACCCACTAAGGCTGTGGTCATTGGCTATCTTGATTGAATTGCTTGGTTTAGTTTTTTTAGTTTTCCTTTTTTCGTAGAGCCATATTCCACCTTTATCTATAAAAAATTCAGTTATTCGACCTTTTTATACTCTGTACCGAAGGTACACAGAGTATATTGGGTTTGTGCAAATGTATGTAACAGCCAGAAGGAAGCATCTCCGACCCCATAAAGTATATATATTCTTGATCAGCATCAACAGCCGAGTCGATATAGCCATGTCCGTCTGTCCGTCTGTCTGTCCGTCTGTCCGTATGAACGAAGAGATCTCAGAGATGGTAAGAGATAGAGGTTTGAGGTGTATGGAACATATATTTCTTATACTTGCAGGCAGATCAAGTTTAGTTTTGATTTTTGCCACGCCCCCTGCCTCCCCCGCAAATTGAAAAAAACTTAATATCTTCCACAATTTTGGAGTTAGGTTGTTCAAACCTTCTAGACATATATTCTACTCATCATTTCTTATCAAGCCCCCATACATCGTTTTTCGATCAGATGAACAATAGTGGCGCTATATGTAAATGAAAATTTAATGCAACGACAACAACAACACGCAGCCACTTACGAGAAAGAGAGAGCGAGAGGGCAATAGTAATTTCCCAATTGGAATTGGCTTGACGGCATTAGCGCCGCTTTCAGTTTCCCCCTCCCTTCTTTCCAATAGATATTTGTGTAAGGAGGCAAAGACCAAGTATGATAGGAGCGATGCAATTGAGATGGCCTGCGGTCAGAAATCACGCGTGATTCCCGCGTGACTAATATAAATATGTTTATGTTAATAGGAAATTATATACAAATTTTATAATTTTACGAGTTATGTACTAGGGTAATTCTACTCATCATTACTTATCGAGCCCGTACATCCTTTTTTCAACCAGATGAACGATAGTCGAAAGAGTTGCCACCCCCAGATTTTGAAAAACCCTCACACTTTAAAGTTATCAGTTACATACAAACAGGTACAGAGTATATTACAGTCGGGCTTGACCGACTTTCTTACTTGTTTTTAATATCAATGAGGTATGGACCATCTTGTTCTACAACTTGTGTGAAACCTCGTGCTCAGCAAGAACCGAAAATAGTAAAGTGCGTTTATAGTTATGCACCAGCCGAAAATCAAATAAAGATAAAATTGTTGTCATTGTCCTGCATTTGTAATGTTTTTTTTTATTCCTTTTCACTCCTCATTTACACTTTTTCACTATTCCGTTTAAAACGGATTGTACGGTGGAAAAAGTGGGTGCGTTTATAGATATGCACCAGAGCTAAGCATACAAATAGTTGCTGTTAGAAACAAGGATACTTTTTTGTGAAGGGTCACGTTTTTAAAGGCAGTCTACGTCAACTTATAATAAATTAAATAATCGACAAAGGTGAAAGTGAAAACTTTAATTCCATTGCGCAACCCCTAAAACTATTTTTTGTATACTTTTTTCTTTTGGTATGCCATTTACCAAAATGCAACTTTTAAGGGGATGAGAATATGACCTTACATTTTTCATACGATTGGGGGACGCTGTTACGAGTTGACTTGAGGTTGCGGTTAAATTGAATAAAAAATAAAAGTATAAGTTTGATGCTTAATCTGTATTTTTCACATGTCTAACTTCTCATATGAGTTGCTCAGATAGTGTAATAGTCAATCTTATAAGTTTATATTTGTTCAATTTTAGTGTACTAGCCTGTCAAAACTCTTAAATGAGTTACTCATGTGATTTTTGATAGTTAACTTACCAGCCATCTTATATGAGATCTCAGACAAGTAGAATGACAGCTTTACAGAAATCACCGATTTTTTAAAAAAGTTTTTAGGTTTTTTTTTTAGTTCAATAATAATAAATTCCTCATGTTAATAGAATTTTCTTATAAGCGGGGTGTTTCAACACAGTGATCTTAAGCTTTGCATCTTTTTCAGTTATATCTTCGCTTGTGAATTGCAATTCCTAAGCAGTTAAAGCGTCGACTGCATGGAAAGACGATACAAAATCTAAAGAAGCTAGCAAAGTCTGCTAATGATAGGATCCTATTCCTAGGATCTATTTCTGACCTTCCAGCTTTTGGAACAGCTGCACATTGTTATTTATACATAACCTTAATCAGGCTTCTATAGAACTCGTTAATTAAATTTCAAATTTTAAATGATTTATTCAAATTTTAAATTTAAATAAAAATTGCTTTCGTATCGATTACATCTCACACACCCTCGAACCACAACCGCTTAACTAAACTCATATGCCCCAAAAATTGTGTGTATGTTCTGAGCCCAGCCCACAGGCTGCACACAGATAAGTTAATCTTAATTTAAAAAAAATATTTTAAGATGATCAACAATTTTACAAACAAGATCGTCTCTGTGTCAAGTTTTTTTTTTGTATTTTGTTTTGTTCAATTCATTGATTTGCATAAACAGAACAGAACAGGTTGAGGTGTCGACCCGGTTCCCCGTTTAGACTTGCTGACGTGCAAAAACGTTTTATTTTGTATACAAAAATGCAAAAAGATAAATGAAAAAAAAAACCCGAAATTAATACGTTGACATTTGACTAGAAGATAAATGCAGTTTAAAAAAAAAAAACAAACATATTTATCCAAACAATGTTGTAGCGACAAATTGGGATTTTTGGAAAAAGGAAAAATCTGCCGCCAAATAAGGTCAAGTGGTTAAACAGCTTCCAAAGCCTGATGTATATATGGAAGAAAAAAATCAATGCTGGTTTGCCTTTTTTGTGGCAAGTTCGTGCATTTGCCGCTTGTAATTAGCAAAAGAAACTGCATGAAGCGGCAGAGGCAGCAGCAGCAGCTGCTAATGTTGTTGGTATGTCTAAAGCTTATAGATTCCTAGAAAATGGTCATGCAATGCCCCCAAGATGATGGCTGATGATGATGATGATAATGATTGAAGGGCTGTGTTGCAAGCAGTAATGGAAATTACAGATGATTTTTCTGGAATCTGTTAAGACATTTATGGTTGATGAGAGTAAATACTTTGTATAAACAACTAAATTGTTATTGCAGATGCATTGCAGATATGATATTAATAATATCAGGCACATTTTTGGTTAATTGGCTGGCTTTTAATATAGTTCATGATTGCATATGGCAAACTGGTTTATTTGTATGTCGCCAAAATGTGTTTATTTATGTTGACATTTCAAGTTTTATTACTAAACATCTTTGAATCAAAATTGTATTTAAAAGATACATTACTTTGAAGTGAAGCCAGCCAGAAATATTGTAAGCTATTTATTTGCAGTTTAAGCCATGCAGGAGCAAGAGCAAAAAGCAGGTTATACGCTCAGTAAAAAATCAAGAATTTCTCGTCAACTTTATATTTTATGATGAAGTAATTTAAAAATTATTTTTAATTATATTATCTGCACCTAAAAGAAGAGCTATATTATTTAAAATTTCAAGTTTTGGCATATTTCCGTTCAGAACGATTCTATAGAAAAAGGTGACCCCGACGCGTTTATGCAAACTTCGTATTTACACGGAAAAGTTTGCTTCATAGAATTTCATATAAAGGTTTTGTTAGTAGGAAAAAGGTGTAGAGGCGCAGGCGACATGTTTACACCTTTATTGTATGGACTTTAATATACAACAATGCGTAGTACATTCACCAGCGACACCAAGCAAATGCTTGTTACGCACGGAACCAAAGGCGATTAACTAACTACCAACCACCTAAATGACCGAGGGGCGCACAAGAAAACGAAAAAAGGCAAACCGTAAACCATCATGCATTTGTTTATGTAAGAAAGTAAACCCGATCATAGTTATACATGGAATATGTACGTGGGTTGCTATTTAAGTTTTCGGCCATGGTCAGTTCTAGCCATTTTATCAATCAATTGGCCTTTTCCCAAAAAAAAGTTTGGACTTTTATCGATAAAAGCAACTCTTTCATGTGTGACCACGTTTGAAAAAATGTACCTCGGCAGAAAAATGGAATTAACTCGTGAACATTTTCGTGCAATCATTTTTCACAACTTACGACGTGGATTATCACGACAAGAGTGCAACGATGAACTTAAATCTTTGTATGGCGATGAAGCACAATTCTATAGCACTGTGAAAAATTGGTTTAATGAATTCAATCGCGGGCGATGCTCGCTCGAAGACGAAAGTCGTGAAGGTCGTCCAAAAACAGTCGTTGTGCCAGAATACATTGATGTCGTGCGTAAACTGATAATGCAAGATCGTCATGTGACAAACCGTGAGATAGAGGCATCCTTGGACATTTCTTCCACCAGCATACATTCGATATTGCATGAACACCTAGACTTAAAAAAGGTTTGTTCTCGTTGGATCCCGCACAATTTGACAATCGCTCAAAAAAAGGCTCGTGTGGATTGGTGCAAAGAAATTTTGAAAAAATATAATCGCGGTGTTTCAAAATACGTTTATAAGATCGTCACAGGTGGCGAATCATGCTTATGAGCCCGAAACAAAACAGCAATCGACCGTGTGGGTCTTCGAAAACGAGCCAAATCCAACGAAAGTCGTTCGTGAAAGAAGCACTTCGAAGCAAATGGTCGGCTGTTTCTTCGGTAAAACTGGTCAGGTGGCGACTGTTCCGCTTGAGCAACGAAGGACGGTCAATTCTGAGTGGTACACCACAATTTGTTTGCCTGAAGTCTTCGGAGAAATTCGGAAAACGAACAAGAGAAGACAGATCATTGTGCACCATGACAATGCGAGCTCTCACACATCAGCTCACACCAGCGCCTTTTTGACCGCCCAAAACGTCGAATTGATGGGTCATCCGCCGTACAGCCCTGACCTGGCACCCAATGACTTCTTTTTATTCCCGCACATCAAGGGAAAAAAGCGTGGTCAACGATTTTCATCGCCAGAAGATGCTGTTAAGAGTTCAAAAACCATGTTTTGGAGGTGTCTCAATCGGAGTGGAAAAAGTGCTTCGACAATTGGTTTGAGCGCATGCAAAAGTGTATAAATCTTGCAGGAGAATACTTTGAAAAACAATAAAACCATTTTTGATCATATATGTATACTTGCGTTTTCATTATTAGGCCAGAAATATATATAGCAACCTACATATATAAGATTCAATCCATTATAATTTTCCATTGTTTAGAAGGACAGTAAAAAAATTGAGGCTCAAAGCTTTTAAAATTGTGAAGAAGGTTTGGTTCGGAGGTTCAAACTAATAGTTTGATTCTCAGTATTATCGAAAGTATCGAATCCAAAGATTTCGTTTGAAACTAGTTAACCAACTTAGTGGATCGTTGACAAATTCGACGACAAATTTCAGTACATTGTCCAGTTTTGCAGCTTTCAAAAGTGTCTGGTCTTTGATGTACATAAATATGCGAATATTGTTTCGTTGTTATATAACTTTTGCATATTTTTCTTCTTCTTTCTGATCATTAAAGCTACTTTTCGAAAATGCTTAAATTCTAGTACTTTTAAGCTACTTTTCTTTAAGAACAGGTACATTTCCTTGTCCTCTTGCTAAAGTCAATGCAATTTGTGCATTTCCCCCAATCGAATAAAACTTTACCATTGCATTCCTCATACTCATTTTACCTAAGCCGCCTCAAAGTAACTTCCTGTGTGCCTGCCTGCCTGGGTCTCCCCAGAAGCAAGAAGTCCTTTGACAAATCTGACAGCTGGGTTCAGGCCCAGCCAAAAAAAAAATGAAAAAAAAGAAGAAAAAGAAAGCAACTCCAACCCCCCGAAATGACAAGGCTCAACAACATAAAGCTTATGCTCGCTCGCTTAACAAAAGGGGGTAACAAAAGGGAGGCAGCAACAGCAGTCGCAGTCATTATCAAAAAACCCTTCAAGGTCTCTTCTACTCAGCGACAGCGTCTGCTTTTACAGATTTTTATGTTTATGACACGCACTCACATACTCCGAGAGAGCGCAAAGGGAGTCTCATATATTTTATGTAAATTACGAGCCAAAAAAAAACACACACACATATCCATGCATACCGAAAATGTTACCATAAATAAATGGTTTCGTTTACGACTTTGGACATTAACCTGTTAAATTTCTAATGTGCAAGTCAAGTCCAAAACATACGACCGCAGGAGTTATCCTTCTGCTTGTTGTTGTTTGCCGCTTTTCCGGCCAACGTTTTGCATATTTAAGCAGCCTCAGAGCCTGAGACCTGCAGATAATCTACCATACTAATGTGTCCGTCTGTGTGTGGGCCAGACCACTAGACCGTCTACAAAATCAATAATGATTACATTTGCGTTGCATATTTCACCAGCCAGCAGTAGCTGGAGGAGGAGGAGGAGGAGGAGGCGGCGCAATAGGCGGCAGGAAGTGCGGGTGTAGGGGGTACAAAAAAAAATTACATTTGCTGCCAGGTCAGGTGGCTGGCGGTCTGACTGCCTCTTCTCGCTGCTTGCAGGAAAGTGTGAAAAAAAGTAAGAAGAAAAAAAACAAAACATAGCAAAATGACAAAAGACGGAAGGCGGTTAAGTGCGACCAAAAAGCCTACGCCCACTTTTCTAGGCCCCCCCCTAACACAATACAGTGAAGACGCATTAAGACAAATTGAGGGAATTATACAAACTATACATTTACTATTTATATATACCACAATTATAGATTCAAAACTGAAATTTTTCAATTCGATTTAATACTAAACTGCCCTAAGTTTAGTACTTAAAGCAGCGGTGGGCACAAAAATATGACAAAAGGCCGCAGCAACAACAAAATGCATTTGATTTTGAAATAACGGCAAGGGCTGGAAGGGGTCAACGGGCCATTATGTACCCAACGCTGGCTTAAAGCAAAGAATGTATGTCAAGACAAATCCCACATATTCCTTTTGTACGAAATAGTGTGACCAAATCAACCCCAAGAAAAGAAAAACGAGAAGGCAAAGCTAACTTCGACTCTGCCGAAGTTTTAATACACTTGAAAAACTTTACTCCAACAGATTTAACCGATAAAATATATATAGGATATAGAAATCAGATATTTAAAATTTTTAAATCATTGATAATAAAAATTTGATACCATTAAAAAAACTTTTCATAGTAAAACACATTTTCAGACCGATCGGTCCTATGGCAGCTATATGCTATAGTCATCCGATTTTGATCAATTTTTTCAAAACTAATATATACCAAGATTGGGGACGCTACAACAGAAAACAAAAAAGGTTTTCTCACTAGAAGTAGTTTTTTGACCGACCGTTTCTATGGGAGCTATATAATATAGTCATCCGATTTTGATAAATTTTTCCTGTATTATGTGAAAGCATATTAAACTAACATATACCAAGTTTAGTGACGCTACGATCGAAAACAAAGAAGTTTTTCTCACTAGAACTAGTTTTTAGACCGATCGTTCCCATGGAAGCTATATAATATAGTCATCCGATTTTTATAAATTATTCCAGTATTATGTGGAAGCATATAAAACTAACATATACCAAGATTAGTGACGCTTCGATAAAAAAACAAAAAAGTTTTTCTACCTAGAACTAGTTCTTAGACCGATCGTTCCTTTGGCAGCTATATGATATAGTCATCCGATCCGACCGGTTCCGACATATTAGTTGCGTGCAGCAAAAAAAAAGACTCTGTGCGAAATTTCAGCTCGATAGCTTTAAAACTGAGGGACTAGTTCGCGTAGAAACAGACAGACAGACGGTCAGACAGACGGACGGACGGACGGACAGACGGAATTGAACTCAGCTCGTCGTCCTGATCAAGAATATATATAGTTTATGGGGTCGGAAATGAATATTTCTATGCGTTACAAACTTCTGGGCAAAATTAATATACACTTTTCAAGTGTATAACAACTTTGTGTAGTGTTTGGTTAACAAACGCTTGGGAAATACTTACTACTTTATATTTGAAGAAAGTTTCGACCTTTTGCGTTAACTTTCAAAATCGAATTGCTAAAAAGAGAGTCCTGGATACAATAGATAGGAAACGAATTGTCGCATAGCCTAGTAAAAGCAGGTGTCTGGCTTTTCACGAAACGAATCTTTCTAAAAACGCTGTAAAGCGTACTAGATCATACGGTCCTGGCTTAAATAGAAATTAACAAATAGAAACACAACCAACCAATGATACAGTTTAAACACGTTTTTCCAAAAACTGTGTTTTCAATGTCGGTGATCACTAGATCTCAAAAATAGCTAAACCGATCGACCTGAAATTTTTACAAACCCTTCTTAGATATATTCTACGTGGATTGATCGAAGGAATAGAATTCGACTAGTCCTTCGATCAATCCTAGCATTCGTCTATTCCCTAAAGGAATCTATCCCGTTATTTGATTTTAGAGAAGCCAAACCAGAGATAGAGTGATTACCGCGAAACGCCATTTTTAGTAGGATCTTCAGGAGATTGTCTACAGGAGCCGTATCCTTCAATATTTTTACATGGTCTAACTTTAAATAAGAATAAATATTGCTTGCATCTGTACAATAAAATGCATTTCTAAACAAAATTATTAAAACAACGAATTTTTTGGGCCTTCTAACTTAAAGATCATCGATTCCGAACGATGTGGATCGTTTTGGAGCATACTGGTAAGATGCCAAGATCATAAGAAATGGTATAATTTCTGCATTCTTAAATGGTATTTTTTATTATCCAATTTTCGTGAATACTTGACGATAGATAACTTTCATAGGCACGAAACTCGCACGAAACATGTATGCAAAACGCACGAAAACCCGTATTTTTTCACGATCAAGTCGTGACTGACTAGATATTTTTGATTTCCGGAGATCCAGGTTTTAGAACCAATAAAAGGCTTTAAAACCACTCAGAAGATTTGTCTTTGAAGGGTTAAAACTCACTGAAGCCATTCAGGAAGGATTGAACTGTTGCAGACACTTGACACTCGAAAAAAAAAAAACTTTATTTTTAAGACCTTAATTTTTTTTTTTTTCAATGAATAAAATTCGTAAATTGTGCTCAAATCAGAGTTAACCCTGTAGCTGGCAGCAAAAACCCAACCCCTCCACCTTAAAAGGGTTGAGTGCTTTAGCGCTGGTGGGGCTTCGAAGCAAAAGAAATGCAGTGCTTGGCAGCAGCAGCAGCAGCAGAAGAAGCAGTAGACGAAAAGAACTGCAATAAGTGGCGCGCAGGGTCAACGATAAACGGGGGGATGGGTAAAACGGGGCGACGCCACTCAATGCAAGACTTAACAGTCAACGGCCTACGACGACGACGACGACGACTTAGCGACTTAGAGACGGATACCGGGATCCAACCAGTTAGAAAATGCAGCAAGCAGAAGAAAATGCAACAAAGTACAGACCTCAATCTGCAAAACAACCAACCCCCCGCACCACCAACCCCACCGCAATTCGCCTTCTCTATCACCCGCTTGACAGGTTGAAATTCAACGCAGCAGAACGAACGAAGCGACAGAGCAAAGTAAATGAAAAAATGGCAAAAGAAAATGCACACAGGCGGCAACAACAACAACAACAACAATAAAGTCGCAAATGCACAAAATAGGCGCTCAGTGCGAAAAAAAAAAGTAGAAAATGCAACCAGCACAAACCAAAAGCCAAAAGCATTGCAACCGAATGCACACACCGAAAGAGAGACACAACATAAAGAAAAGGGGTATGTGGGGGTGGGGACAGGGGGGGGGAAACACAGAGGATGAGGCCAGAAGACGATTTCTGTGATTGGACGTGACAAGTGAATGAAAATCATTTACCTAAAGAACAAAGCAAAAGGATATTAAAAATGGGTAAGGAAATAAAGTGAAATGAGTTGAGATATGAAATAGGTAAGCTCTTCTTTCTAAAGCTTATGGATGGATTGTGATGGATTTAGTTAAGACAAATAAAGACTTTTCGTTAGTAAAGTAAGTGCAATAGTATATAAGCTTCACTTAAGCAAACCGCTCTCGAATAGTGAGAAAACTTGGATATATTTTTAATGGTGGGCTCTAAGGCAACGGTAAAGAAATAATAAAATAACAAAATATTTAGAAAATATTAATTTAAATGTTTTAAATTGTAAAGAGTACCACAAAATCCAACTTTTTTGATTAATTCAATTCAATTTTTTGATCACATCCAGTTTTTCAAATATACCCTGGTCGACCCAAATCGTATGGGAATAGGGTCGATTTTATGGTCGAAAGCGATTTGTGGAACACATGGGTTAGCCTAGGTTAGCATTCTATGGGTTCTTTTGTACTAACAACGCACAGTTACAACAGTTTTAACTTGTTTGTAAATAGTTTAATATAAAATTCTACGAAATTCCAAAAAACACTTCTATTAAACAATTGGTTAAGGTACCGCCAGTAGTGCTAAAATTCGTGAATATCTTTAAAAGCGTACGGTAGATTTTTATAAGAATCGAACCATATGAAGATGTAACTGCTTAAAATATATCCTAGAGATGGTACTTGTCAGCCAAAAAACCTCGAAACGGAGTATAATTTTCATATTCACCCTCGAAGCACTCCATATAGACCACAAACCATACCTAAAACTACGTTTTCAATTTTACCAAAGAAGCCTTGGTTCGCGAAATAATGCGATTTTTGTACTAGCAATTACCTTAGAACAACTTTGACCATTTAGAGTGTTACCAGATGCAAAAAACTGATGCAAATAATCGTTGTTAGAATTTTCAAAAACACAATTTTTTGTATCTTTGTTTTTTTCGTATATTCTCTTGAACAATTTTTAACTGATTTCTAACTATTCTAACTATTTTCGAAGATAAACTCATATTTGTAAGGACGCTTCAGAGCGTTAGAAAGTAGGTAAAGTAAGAACCGGAATAGCAGCATGAATGGTCTTCAGCGAATAGAATAGATGATCTACAGCGCACACCGTATTCCCACTTTATAAAGATCTCGGCAAAAAAAACAAAAATATTGAAAATATGTGTAGGTGTTTTTATCCAAAACAATAATTATTGTAATCAGTTAATATGGAAGATAACTCCGGAATTCAATTCGCGTAGCTCTAAAGTTTTTGCAATAGCGCCGTACATCGCAGTTGGGATGATTCATAAAGTGTAGAACATTACCATTTTAATTTATGAACACAATGGGAACATATATGATATATCTATTGGCTCCGCTCTCCATACCTATTCTATGAACTCCGACTCGAGAGCGCATCGAAACGAGTACTCGAGAAGGAAGAATGGTTCGTCGTCAACGTAAACTCGGCATTTAGAAGCAGCTGATGCTGCAAAAGGGTACACTGAAACTACTTTTAAAACTTTAAACGCGTCTTTCTAAAAGCGGTGGATTTAAAGTCGGTAAACAGCAGATCTCAAAAACCGCTCAACGGCCGATCGATGTCAGATGTATTCCTCGAGGATTGATCAATGTAATAAGATTTTCAATAATTATTTCAATTTTTTTTAACAAATTTTTTTCGAAAATTTTGGACTAATATTAAAAAAAACGTAACTTTATCAAAAATTTAAAATTTGACTATTCCTTCGATCAATCCCAAGATTTATCTTTCCTTTAAAATAATTTGACCCATTTTTTTAATTCTCATAAAATCATGATTACCGCCAAACGCCATTTTTTAGGACCTCTGGGAGATCGTCTAGAGGAGCAGTAAACCAGGACTGCAAACCGGCTCTTAACCAAACCGGTTCGAACCCGGAATTCTGACATTTCCTTTACTGTAAACCGAACCTTGAACCGAACATCTTTTGAAAAAATCGGGCTTTGACAACCCTACAATTGATTTTGTCTGATCAAATAATAACTACTCGAAAAAAATATATTTATAACTTTAAATTGTAAAAAAATAAATCGTACCTTTAAATAAACAAAAATTCGGAAATTCTGACCATTTTATTTTTGAATTTTTCTACAAATTTTTTAACAAATTATTTGTTTTTTTTGGTAAACCTTGAGCCTTAAATTTGTGAGCCTTAGCCATTGGTAAATTTTGGTTCGAACCCGCGAACCGAACCTCTGCAAAAATTATTTGGGTTTGTAGCCCTGCAGTTAACATCAATATTTTTACAAGACTGGACAGGACACTGAACCAACAAGACTATGAAATTTTTACAATACGACGATCAGTAAGAGTCATAGGCTCTAACCCAATTCAATGGTTCAGAGCCATATCTTTAAAATGATTTGAAATTTGGTGGGTCGGTTGATAATATGAAAAACATTTTGGAGGTGGTTTGGAACTAGATTGAAACGGTTTAAAAGTGGTTTAGAGCCATATCTAAGAAAATATTTCAGTTTTTAAATAAGAAATTCATATAGTAGGTCACCCAATCTGGGGTACCTTCAGGTAGTCACCTGGGTCCATTACTCTTTACTTTTCTTTATTAATGATCTTCCTTTAACCTTTGTTTTTGTATAACAAATAAAGATGTGATCCTTCGCTATCTTTTGCAAGAAGATTTGAATGTTTTATTCTTGATTAATCTTCTAAACCTTAATAATGGTTCAAAGTGTAAGGATGGCATTTTATAGAAGCTTACGTAAACTGGAACTCTTGAATGATAGTGTCATAAAAGTAAATGATATAGGGGTAATTCCTGATCATCAACTTAAATTCGACTCTCATGTTCTTGGGTTTATAAAAAGTTGGTCAAACGAATTTGACGTTCCCCATACGACCAAGAATTTTTATACTTCTCTTGTCCGTCCAATTCTTGAGTACGGATCGTGTGTGTGATTCTCCGCATTATAAAAAATATTTTTCCGGTACCCATTTCAAATGTAAAAATGAATTTCAAACGGTTCAAACTAGATAAAAATCTTTTAAAATAGTATCAAAAATATTTGAGAATTTAGTAAAAGAAACATCATTCGAATTTTTTCCCGATCGATATTCGATCGGTTCACATTCTTTAGTCTCTAATAAAATCTTTACAAAATTCTCAAAACGTATCTTTAGATGTAATTGGTTAAATTGCATTCCAGATTCCATATTCTCTAGTGTAAATGATATTTATATATATTTTTTTTAAGTGAGAGAGATAGAAATTTGTAAATCCGTCTCCACGTTGCCAATGCTGTTCAAGTGCAACGAAGCGTCGTCGCCGTGGACGACGACGACGTCGCCTTAAAAAGTAATCACAATTGAATTTTACAGACTCACAGCAGCAACAACAACAACAACAATATGATGACAAAAGTTTTCTTGGGTCTGAGTGGGTTTTAGCTGTTGGCTGTTTGTTGCCTTGGCATTCTGATAAGAAAATTGAAAATTTCTATACCCGGCAACGCCTTTTTGGTTTATTTTCAAAAAGGACAAATTTGACGATGCGGAAGTGATTAACCAAAAAAAAAAAAAAAAGGGCTGCCAAAAATTGATTCCCCATAAGCCTCGAGTGAAAAGGGAAGCATATGCAAAATAAAAATGTAAGAAAATCGCGCGCTTTGCGTGGTGCTGCCCACGCCAATTAGAAATTATAAATCCAACAACAACACGCTGCGAGTTTCCAGTTTGTCTGGCCCAACAGCAGCGAGGGCAGCGGCAGCAACCGCAGCGCAATTGAACAATTGAGCGTGGAGAGCGACTTGCGCAAGAGAGGAAAACGCAAACAGCGGTAGTAGCAGCGAGCAGAGACAGCGACTGAGAAGGCGAAGAGGCGCGCAAAAGACAACAAAGCGTTTATTTAAATGCCAGGGTATGGCCAGGGGTTATGGATTGCAGGTAAAGGAGAAGGATAATTAAGGAAATCTGGTTTATTTCATAAATTGAAATATCTTTAAGATTTATGAATCTCAGAGATATAAAATGTATATTAGGTATTGTTTTATTTTAAAAATTTAAAAAAAGGCTAAGCTAACTTCGTCTGTGTCGACTGATCTTACAAATAGGATATATGAAGGAAACAGATATTAGATTTTAAGAAATTCAACATTTTTAAGAAGCTTATTGTTCACTTCAAAAATTTACCATTATTAAAACCTATTTTCCCACTGATCGGTTCTATGACAGATATTTGATATAATCATCCGATTTGTACCAAATTTTGGCAGATTTGAAATTATATTGAGTCGTTCACTAAATAATTTTGATTGATAAATAAAATGAACCAGCTCAAACCACTTTGAAGGCCGATAGTCACCACAAAAAAAAGGTTATGTTGTCTGTTTGTTGGTATTTTAAAGGGATCGCTTATTTTGAGCTTTTGCCCGACAATACCACGATTAATTAAGTATTGTGATCAGCTGGACAAATTAAGTGATGCACTCAAACAGAAGAGGCGAGAATTGATCAATAGAAAAGGTGTAGTCTATTTCTTGTTCCCGTCTCTGCAAAAATTTTTGGATGATAGAACCATCACCTCAAATCAGGACGTCAAAAACCACTTGGATCAGTTTTTTTGCCTGCAAGGATCAGACATTTTATGAGCGTGGAATCAATGGGCGCATTCAGCAGAGACACTTGATCACTGATCTGCTTAATAAAACTGTTCTAATTATTTAGCATACTTTTGGGGAGTCTTGTTGAATTGACATTTGGAAAAGCTCCATGTAAATATCATATTATATGCAAGAGGAAAAGTAGGCTACGTAAATTTCCAAGAAATAGGGAGCAAGTTCTTCTGCTGAACTCGGCCAATCTTTTGCCCGAAATATGGCAAAAGGTATTGGATCAAAATTGAGAATATATAATTTCATAAAATGTTGTATCGTGTTTAAACTGCACTAAAAAAACGAAATTACTTTAAAAACGACCAAATAATTAATATAATATTTTGAATTTAAAGGGTTCTCATATGTTTTTACATTCACAACAGTTTTGTGATTTAGAGACAAATTCTGGTTTTAAATCACAGTATTTTGGTGGAAGTGGAATTAAGAATAAGGGCTGTATAATGTTTGGTTGTGAATTGTGATTTTATTTTAGTTATGTAAACCTTTCTTGATTATTAACCTACAAAATCATTCCTTCTCATTCAAATCATGGTGATGTATTGAATCTTTTGCCTTAATCTATCAAAAACATCGACCATCTAAAAATTTCTAGTTTTCAGTCTATTCTTAAAAATTAATGAGAAGATAATACGTGATGATATTGAACAAACGGAGAAGCTTTAAAAAACGAATGAAGAAGAACTTCTATACTGAAGATATGTATCAAAATAACAAATAATGAAAATTAATGATACAAATATGTACGTTTTTATTTCAATGAAACAAAATTTGGAGTTTTAAAAAAAATTGTTACTATTTTCAAACGTCCTTTCTATCATTCCTCAGACGGCCTAACGATATGTTAGTTATGATTTAATAACTATAAGTAACAAGGCATCATAATAAAACGGATTAAAAAATCTACTGGTTTTATCTTTTTTCTTAATCTAATAATTTTTTTTAAGGTTACAATTTACAAGGTAATAAGGATTATTTTGGTTCAGTGTTTCACAGAGATGTTTATTCACTGGTTCAGTTTATAACATGGTTTTTGTAACAAATCGATCCGTCGTTTGGTTTTGGTTTAGTGGTTTATTTCCGTTTCCGAATTTTCGATCTTTTTAGTACTTGGATTATAGAACTTGAATTCCTAGAAAACATTTAAACAACTTTGAATCTCATTATAAATTGTATGTTATCATGTGTTCTCAGTCACAAGGAAATCCGTGGAGATGAAATGTACGATAGCCAAGATTTTTCTTGCGCTATTTCGATTCATTGGTCAATGATGCAATTTAAGTTAGAATAGGTCTTAATTTCTTGTCAGAATGAGCAAAATGGGCAGATGTACCGAGATTTGTGTGGCTCAGCGAGTAGCATGTGTCTCTACTGTGCGGAAGGTTGTAGGTACGATCCCGCTTTGGAACATCTAATTAAAAAAGTTTTTTTTATAACTTTAACGCACAAGGTCACCTCTACAGTTGTTGGCACCAGTTGTGTGTAGCCATAAAAAAGCTTCTCAAAAACTTTCCAGTTCGAATTCTGCGTTAAACTTGTAGGTCCTTTTCTCTTGCGAAAAAATAAGACACGAAACAAAAAAATTGAGAGAAGCTCGGCTTGGCCAGATTTTACATTTTACGAAGGTCACTCCGTTATGTTTTCGGTTCCATCAAATAAACTCCGATCAACCTCATATTTTGTACGTTTGTTCCAAAATTAAAAACGAAACTTTTTTCATATTGGCAACTTTAAAAATCTCCATATAAGTCGCCTTCAGCCTAATGTAACGCAGTTTTTAGGCAATTTTAATACGGTGGATAAAAGATCATACCATAAATGATGCAAATATCGGAAATTTGATAAAAATTGGATTTATTTAGGATTTATAAGATTTTAATATTAAATATTACAACAACAAAATGCTTTCGCTTTCAGCAAATTAACGGACCAAGCTGCAAGGGCGCAATGCGCTAATTTGTGCCCATTGCTGGATATTTTTAAGCAAAAAGGGAAATTTTTTGCCAATTAACTTTGTTTAAATACAGAAAAACTCATTTCTAAAGAGTTTAAGGTATACACCCTATTTTCAAACCCAAATTTTGAATATATTTAAAGTATTTTCAGAATTTTCTGATAATTTTTGAAAATTTCAGATAAGAAGTGGTCAGCTCGAAGTTGAACTTTTCTCATTTTTCGTACACTAACAACTTTCAGATCTAAGTCAAAAATTTTCTAATATAAAACTAATAACTAATAAATCGTTAACGTAGCAATTTCAACTGTTTTGCGATTTAAATTCACTAGCTTAACAGCAAGCGAAAAGTATACACCAAAATGTTGGGGAAGTGGAAACCCGTTATAATTTTATTGTTTTTAATTTGTCTAATTAGAAATCGTTTTAATACAGTTAAAAAACGATGCGCAGTCTGTTGGAATTTCTAAGTGAAACGAAGGGGTATCAATCAGTCGAGTCCTGGCCTGGTTCAATTCCTGCTTTGAGTTGATCAGAGCGGAATGCAAGGCATAAAAGGAACCAATAATAATAACAACAAAAACGAAGAAACAAACACAGAGGGGCAGAGGCAAAAAAAAAACGTGAGAAGGCAAATAAGAAATTAAAAAATACAAAAAAAAAAATAAAGTAAAGACAGAGGAGCCGCTGCCGCCGCCGTCATACAAAAATCAATTCGAGGCGGCATGGGGCTCGCTCGCTGTTCGGTGGATGGTTTGTTGGGGTTTTTGTTTTGGATGCTGTTGTCTGTCTAAGCCTTCTTTTTTTTTTGCACCAAAAATAATATACAAAAATTATGAAAAAGCAACGCACAACACGCGACGGCTTTGAAGCCGGCTGTAAAGAAAACTGAGAGAAGAGAGTGGCCGAGAGCCGCGTGGAGAGAGAGGGGAAAGCCTAAATTTGTTTGTTAATCTCACGCGCGTCTCAATAATTCTTACTAGTCTACCCATAAAAAACTGTATAATTGCATTTGTTCGCTCACGTTTTTTTTTGTTGTTGATGTTTCTTGAATTTGTTGTTGAAATTTTCCGTGGTTTTGTTGCTTTGTTTTTTGCTTGAGTGTGTGTTTTCTTATTGCCGCCTCCTTTTTGCACACTTCTTTCTTTTACTTCGATTCGCGTTCCGCACTTTTTTTTTTTAAATTTGCATTTGCAATTTGCCAATTGCTGCTATTTTATTTATTTACTTAATTTTTTTTTTTTGTAGCAAATATTTTTTTTTCTCTTGTCACTTTTACACTTTGAACAAATTGCAGAATTTTCCCTTCTTTTGTGTGATTGAATTTTCTTTGCCACTTGTGTGTGAGACGAGAAAAACGTTGGATTATTGGGAGACGCGCTAACTGCTGAACGTAGAACCGTACACCACCATTAATTTTTAATAAATGAATGCGCCGCTCTGCCTGGCCACTCGGCTGAATCAGCAGAGGCAGCGGCGGCAAAGGCAATACGGAACAACAACACAAAGCAAAACGGGGGTGTACTTTGCGCTCACTGAGAGAGCGAGTGAGAGCAAATCTCAGGCATTTGAGGAGAGAGAGAGCATTGCCCATTGTTGTTGTTGTTGTTGGTGCTCTGCGTTCTTTCGATTTTTGCGTTTCTTTTGTACATTCTCATTCCGCTTGAGCATTTTGTTGTTCATATGTTTGTCTCGCTTGCACCTTATGGCGCGCAAATTGCGCATGATCGTCACTTGACAGCGCACTGTTACGCGTAACAGTTTAATGTTAGACTTTAACAGAGCCAGTGGAAACCAATTGGAAAAATTTGAACAAATTTTTTAACAATTTCCTTGAAATTTAAAAATAAATGAGAAATTTGAAAATAAACAAACTTGTAGCTTTGTTAAATTTTATTAAAAGATGTGATTTGTCTTTAGCCCTGGAACAGCATTGTTTTTTGAATCAATAAATCAAAATCTAACGAACGAAAAAAAAATTTAAAATAAAAGGAGAAAGAAAAAATCAGTTTATCAGTCTTGATCATTAATCCAATTGGAGACATTATCTGGTGAAAATCAATTTTTCTTCTAAAATTCATCTCATCAACAGTCTTATTATAAAAGCTTTAAAAAACTTGAAAAAAGTTACATAATTATGACTAATGTATTATATTTTGGAACTTTGAACTCGAAAATTAAGTTCAAAAATGTTGGTCACGCTTCCATTAAAAACAAATTAGTTTTCTGAGTAAAGGCCTTCATATAAATAAGACAGCTTTTCGAACATTCAGCTTTCAGAGCTTTTTAGAAGTGTATCTATTCATATGAAGTATTGTGCCAAAATAAGTTTTTATGTCATCTGGAAAGAGGCCTCAAGACGGGACTAATTTGATAAAGCAAACGTCATGAAGTTTTCCTAGTATGCGAGTGATTTCAATGATTTTCTATACTTTTCGTTGAATCAGTCAGAATGAATTCCACTGAATTTTACGCCCACTAAGAAAACTTCATGAACTTTGCTTTATTATATAAATCCCGTCTAATACACATTCCCCAACCGATGGGTACTGTGTCAGCTATAGAAATTAAATTTTGCAAATCTGTTCGAAGGCATCAAAATTTCGTTATTACTGAGCTTAAAAACGCTATCATGGAAAACAAAAATATTTTTCGCACTAAAAGCCGTTTTCTACTCGATCGGTTTTATGGCAGCTATAGTCATCCGGTTTAAATCGAATTTTGTAATTTTTATACTCTGTACTCTGTACACAGAGTATCTTGGGTTTGTGCAAATGTATGTAACAGCCAGAAGGAAGCATCTCCGACCCTATAAAGTATATATATTCTTGATCAGCATCAACAGCCGAGTCGATATAGCCATGTCCGTCTGTCTGTCCGTCTGTCCGTATGAACGAAGAGATCTCAGAGATGGTAAGAGATACAGGTTTGAGGTGTATGGAACATATATTTCTTATACTTGCAGGCAGATCAAGTTTAGTTTTGATTTTTGCCACGCCCCCTGCCTTCACCGAAAATTGAAAAAAAAACTTAATATCTTCCACAATTTTGGAGTTAGGTTGTTAGACATATATTCTACTCATCATTTCTTATCAAGCTCCCATACATCGTTTTCCGATCAGATGAACAATAGTGGCGCTATATGTAAAAGTAAATTTAATGCAACGACAAAAACAACACCGCAGCTATTGGTAGAACTTACGAGAAAGAGAGCGCGAGAGGGCAATAGCTTACTAGTAATTTCCCAATTGGAATTGGCTTGACGGCATTAGCTAACTGGACTGCGCCGCTTTCAGTTTCCCCCCTCCCTTCTTTCCAATAGATATTTGTGTAAGGAGGCAAAGACCAAGTATGAGAGGAGCGATGCAATTGAGATGGCCTGCGGTCAGAAATCACGCGTGATTCCCGCGTGACTAATATAGCATACGTTTATGTTAATAGGAGTTGCCACCCCCAGATTTCAAAAACACCTCACACTTTAAAGTTATCAGTTACGTACAAACAGGTACAGAGTATATTACAGTCGGGCTTGACCGACTTTCTTGCTTGTTTTAATTCCGGAGTTTTAATACACTTGCAAAAGTTCACTCCAACTTATTTAACCGGTAGAATATATTGGTGATTCCATAAAAAATTTACCACTCGGATTTATTTTGGGTTGAGAGAATTGTTTTTGCATACTTTGTTGAAAAGTATGAAGTACGTATTTTCAGGGTTTTCCCGAACAAACAAACAAACAACAAACGGTCAAACAATTTTTTGAAAAATTTAAGATTTAAAAAATTTCATTATTTATAACTGTAAAAAATTTGGAAAAAATCAGTAAAATTGCATCAGTTCCAAAACTTCTTAGTTACTCACACTTTAAAATTATACAAATTTTATTTGTCAACAAAATCGCGAAAATTTGAACACAAAAATTAATTGCCGCGAAAAGGTAAATTTTTTTTCTCAAAATTTCGTATCTAGGAATTTACTGTATAAAGCTATAAATGGACATCTCAATAGTTTCGAAGTTAATCATTTCTGTCTCATCTATTTTAACTATTTGGAAGTGTGATTATTATATTTTTAAATAGTTATATTTTAACTATAAAAAAATCATTAAAGGTCTACTAAAAACATTCAAGTAAGAAAAAATCGCATATCAAATAATTTAAATAAATCAGGGACCGGATATAACAGTTACTGGTAACTGGTAAAACATAAATAAACAGTTATATTGCAATTTTTATATAAAAGTTTTGAATTAAGAATTATTAATCGATTTTTATTTTAAAACTTCGAAAATACCAATTATTTTATTTATTATTTTTTCAGATGATAACAGTTATTGATGACTTTTTTAAATAAAAGTCATCAATAAAAATTATTCAGTGACATTTATTTTTTATGTCATAATATAAAAGTCATTTGTCAACGAGATGGCCGACAACCTGACTGGTCTTGGTACCACTACAAAATTCCACAGAAAACGGAAGGCTAAACTTATTTACAAAACCTTATCAATTACCCTTGTCGAGCTGATCAAAAATATGTTTACATGTTGGTCTTCAATGGCTCTTTCAATGTGCTATATGCAAATGACTTTTATGCAATGCCTTAAAAAATTAAAGTCACTGAATAATTTTTATTAAAGCCTTTTATAAATAAAAGTCATCTACAGTTATTATGTGAAGAAAATTTATAAAAATAAAAAATAATTGTGATGGGCAGAGTAATAAAATAAAATCACAAAATAATTGGTATTTCCCGAGATTTAAAATAAAAATAAAAAAAATTGTTATTTCCCGAGTTTTATTATAAAACGCAAAATATAACTGGTATATAATGACTTGTTGATAAAACTTATAACTGTTACGGTCCCTGAAATAAATGAGAAAAATATTCATAACTCTGAAACTATAGAGGTGCCCATTTGCAGCTTTAAACAGTATATTCCTGGATACTAAACAAAACTAAAAAAAAAAATAAGAAAATAAAAAAAAACCTTATCGCGGTAATTAATTTTGGTTTACAAATTTTCGCGATTTGGTGGGCAAAGAAAATGGGCATGATTTTTAAGTATGAATTATTCAGAAGATTGGGATCTGATGCAATTTTACAGATTTTTTCCATATTTTTTTTTTTATCAAAAATATTAAAATATTTTTTAAAAGTTGTTTTATATTTAGACAGCAAATAAATTAATATTCAGAAAATAAGTAAGAATCGACCCAGAGGATTCAAAGATATAAGTTAAAATATTCCCTGGCGTGACGTTACATAAAACGTGGGTTTGGGCAACTCTTTAAGCATGAACCTTTTTTCAGTAGTTTTTGAATTAATATAATTTTTTTCTCCAACTCACCACATTCTAAAATCTTGTTTGGTTCTTTTGTTTTTAGTTTTTATTTTATCTAACGTGACGTTACTGGCGTGACGTTACATAAATTTCTTTTGGCAAATTTTGTATAAAGATAATTTGTCCTAAATTATACAACGCTACTAAAGAACGCTTTAAGCTCTTTAATTAAAATAATTTTAAATATTTTTCTGTAATAAATTAAGTAAGAATCATTTGTTAATGAACTTTAAATATTTTGGTCATGGTAGACTTTTCAGTGGAAATGCCCATATGCAATATTGTGTCTGTTGGATATTCTAAAATATGTTGGTAATTTGAATTATTTAATTATTTCTTTTCTTTTTTTTTTGGCACTGCTGCAACAAAATCAACCTCAAAAACGGAAAACATTTTCATTTTGCCCCACATAAATCTGATTAAAATTGTACAAAAGTGCTAAATTATGTACACAGCTGTCTTTCCCAAATCCAACCCACTGAACTCAAACACTCACACACACACATACACTCACTCACTAACGCCCTTCGTACCCATACCTCATCACACCTGCAACTCACTGATTGTTTGTGTAGGCCGCAGGACATCAACAAACACAAACACAAACACAAACGTTAAAGTCAATTAATTGAATAAAAATAAAAATTTATTTATGACACAGAAGAGGAAAAAAAATGGTTAAAAAAATATTATTGGTCCAAATTTAAATGGCACAAAAGAAACAACAACAGAAAACACTGATAAGTGCAGGAACTTAATTGAATTTTTATGCAGGTAGCAAGTTGGCAGGTCCATTTTCAAAAAAATAAAAAAGAAGAAGCAGTTTACAAGAGAAGTGCATTTTAATTAAATTATTATTAATCTCATTTCACTGTATGTGGGTGTGTGTGTGTGTGTGCGGGCTTGGATTGTCACACACATAAAAGCATTTACAAACTCGTGAAATTTTAATTACATTTTGCTAGTGTTTCGGGTGGGCGGCGGCGGTGGGCTTACATATTGAATATATATAAATAATACAAATAGAAAAGAATGAAAAGCTAATGTTTTTATACCCTTGGAAATGTTTATATTGATCGATCAAAACCGTGGGTCATTGAAAAGCATTTAAAATTTGATAAATGTCAAAAGTTTTGAATATATATAATTTTTAATTTTAATATGAAGAATTATATCCTTCAAAAATCTATATAACTAAATATATATACATATATATATGGGTATTTCCGAGGTCACGAACGCGACATTCGTACGCCTTGAAAGTGTAAAAAAAATAAAGCAATCTTAAAGATTTTGTTTCTTTATTTTATTTTTTGATAGCATTTTAGTTGCTGAGTATTTAGTCCAAAAGATAGGTTCAGTCGATTTGATGCGAATAATATATTACCAAAAAAGCATGGGATTTAGCACGCGACAAAAATAGAAGTAGTTTTCGACTGTATCTAGAAAAATATTTATGCGAAATGTGAAAAAATAATTTAAACCTAAATTTTAACTAAATGGGAATATTGTAGCTTTCAATTGACAGATTCTGTGATCAAAGATTTGGACTACTTTTTGTTTAAAAGCCTAAGAATTATTTAGCACGCGACATATTTTCCGTCATCTTTGTTTTATGAATTAGTTTCATTGAAAGCATAGAAGAAAGCATTTCCGACCGTATAAACTTTATATATTCGAGCTGAACATTAATATCCATATCCATCTGTCCATCTGTCATTTTCAATGCAGGGGGGATACTGCATAGAGTTTTTGCAGCTATCCTGATAAAAGTTTGCACGTAGTTTTGAAATACATGTAGGATGCATATTCGTCGGAATCAGATGACTATAGCATACAGCTGTTATACGACCGATCGGTCCGAAAATTAGTTCTAGTGATACAAAAATGTTTCTTTTCAATGGTACGGTCTTCATACTTGGCATTTATTAATTTTATGTGCTCTATATACTTCTGCTAAGTTTAATTAAAATTTTACGACTATATCCATATCTTTTATGGAACCGATCGGTCTGAAAAATGGTTAACGCGAAAAACATTTGTTTCTTTATAATGATTCAAACTTGCTATTCGACAAAGATTGATTAGAATCCGATTACTATCGCCCAGACCGTTAACCGTTATAATAAGCACCGAAAAAACCGGAACCATACCGAAACGCTTATACCGGTACTGTTTCGGTTTCTAGTTAAAATATTCAACTGGTAAAATAGCAATAATTACACTGAGAAGAAAGTCTTACATTTCAGAAATTCGCCCTTAGAGAATAACCAGAATCAAATCCTCTTTTCAAGATAAATAAGATATAAAAAAAAATGTCTAAAATATGTTAAAACTTTTATTTGCTAAATGAAAGCCCTCTAATTAAGTGTAAAGAATTTAAAAAGTCTCAGAAAAATGCTTGCTTAAAAATATAAATTTTAGAAATAAAATTTCAGGATTTTATTGAAATTCCGCTCTACAAAAAAAATCTGGTTTAATATTTCGGAAAATTTTATGACAGGTTAAGCTAAGGCAGATTTTATGTTTTAAACAGTTTTTGTATTTTTTAGAACTGATTTGATTATTTTACCAGCCTTTTATAAGCTATTTAGGACCGTAGTCTTATAGTATAGTTTCGAATCTATCCAAATCACTAATGATCTCTATTTTTGGCGGAGATACGGCAGATTTTAGGGCGACATAAGAATAAAGAATTCCCTAATTATAGGTTGTAGTGATACCACTGAAAGCCTGGATAGAATATGTTTAACGAAATTGTTCGTCCAATTTTTTGGGATATCTTGAAATAATTTAAATTTTTGAATATCAAAAAAAATAATACTGGTACCGGTACATACCGGTATACCGAAATAAAAATCTGAGTACCGTATCGGAACCGAATACCGAAATAAACTGAAAACCGAAATATAACCTTTACCTGAAATTCTCATACCGGAACCGGTACCAGAACCGATATTCGTTTTGGGATTAATCTCTGGTTTTCAGGCAAATTTTTTAAAAGTAAGATTTCAGAAAAGCTGTAAATACATTATATTATTAAATTGTTAATTAACATATTATTTTTTTGTCGCGGTGGACCTTTTGGCGGAAATGCCCATATATATATTTAGGTTTAGATTTATTTTTTTTCTAATACAAATAGTCAGAGTATTATTTTTTTTATGTGATAGCCATTTTATGTATTCTTTTTGTATATATTTGGCATACTTAATTTAAGAATTCTTTATAAAGCCGTGCTCCCATTTTAACTTTCGCAAAAATATTCCGATTTCAAAGCGATTTCAGGAGCAAATTTTGTCTCTAAATCGGAAAATGTCAATCATAATGGTAATCAAAGTTAAGAGCTCTGATATATCTGGTGTCTGATGAATGCTGCTTCGGTTACTTTCTTTGTTTTAATTTCACAGTAAAGATACTTCATGTCACTAAATTGCATCCAGCTCTCAAAATAATTAAAATGCATTTAAGAACAATGTTATTTAAGTATAATAATGTAGCATCATTCATCAGCCACCCTATAGTTGCATTTGCCTCTCTTCGGATCCAAATCAATATACCCCTCTTTGACCAGGATATTGAATAACCCTTTGACATTACCTGGGGCCCCCGCCCCCCTCACCATTTGTGCCAAAAAGTTAAATGCCTGCGGTTTTCCATTTGGTCTCTGCATCGACAGTGGGTGGGGTGGACAGTTTGACAGCGCACTTTTTGAAAATTAGGTCGTTTGAATTTTGAATGAACTCTAATTGTCATGAAATGCGGCAAAATTGTCAGCATTTCCAATTTTCATTACTCCCACCTCACCAGCTTAGCTCATTCAGCTATTCTAACAAATTCGCATTATTAATTTAGCATACGTAAATCCACTTAGACTTAATATTGTATAAAATCAATTTATTGTTCAATAAGTGGAAACATATTCAACAACCGTATGAATTGGTGTTATTATGGCGGATGAAAAGTTTTTAAAGAAGTATTGGGCATATGCTTACTGAGTTGCTGATTAAAAGACAGCAAAATAAATAAATTTTGAAAAAATCAAAGGTTAATTTTATTCTTATGAGGAATTGGCATTTAGGTGATTTGGGTTTATAGTTGGTCAAGTCCTACAAATATTTCTAAATACATTAACAAGGTTGAATGCAATTACTTAATAATTTGTACATATTTGTTCAGGGAATTAAACCGAAACTCGACCCAGAACCAGTATTCGAGAACTGATATTTTTGGAAACAAAAAAAAAACTCCAAAAACTAGATCTAGTAAGAAAAACATTTTTGTCTTCCATCATAGCGTCACCAATCGTGGTATATATTAGTTTCCAATGTTTCCACATAATTCTACAAAAATAGATAAAAATCGGATGACTATAGCATATAGCTTCCATAGAAACTGTCGGTCCAAAACTAAGTTCTAGTAAGAAAAACTTTTTTGTTTTCCATTAAAGCGTCAGCAATCTTGGAATTTATTAGTTTTATATGCTGTCAAATAATTTTGTAAAAATTTATCAAAATCCGATGACTATGGCATATAGCTGCCATAGGAAAGATCGGTCCAAGAAATCGGTTTAAAAAACTGCAAGGGTTTTTAAAACATCATGTACATAAATCAATCTAAGAGTTCCTGCCGAGCAGGCCGGTGAAAGGATCAGCCAGTCGGATAAGAGCAGTGTGCTGGAGAAGTACGCCGAGTCCATAAAGTGGCTTGATAGCAGCAGAACGGCCGAAAAGGAAGAGCATGACTACAAGATGCAAGAGCCTACACAATTTTTGTAATTTATTTACTCACTCATTTGTCACTTTGACCATTCACGTGTAACCGAGATGTACATTCGTTAGTGGAACAAGAAAACATTCACATTCAAGAATGTTGTTGAATGTTTGCCTGTGGAACAGGGTTATTAAATTTGTATATGCATATATTTATTTATTTTACTATAGTAACTAATTTATTAACCTTTTTTAAAATAAGAAAGAAAAACATTTCAACTATAATTTAAAGAAAATTTCATTCAAAAATATTGAATATTTTGCCGTTAGAAGCTGGTTTACGGAGACGCCTCCAAGTGATTCGAAAAAGTATTACAAAAAAAGAAAAATTGTATTTCTAGAGTTAAAAACAAAAATTTATGACATTAATCATAAAAAAAAAAACACAAAATGACTAGTTAATCCGTTGTGCTGAAAAATTTTACAATTATCGGTTAATTCGTTTTTTAGGAATCGTGTCCATCGACGCACAGTGGCGCCCGTAGAACAAAACAGCAAAAATAAAAAATTTCTTGTGTGCCTACAAAACCATCTTATAGGAAATTCTTCAACGATTCCAAAAATGCAGCCTTTAATAAAATACGATATTTATTTTAGAAGATACAAGCCGTCAAAGTTGACTTATTTTTTGAGTTTTAAAAAAACACACAATTTTTTGGTACTTTGGTCACTTCAGGTAGAATATCACGTAAAATATGTAATGAATCGCCATAATTTGATTTCTGCTACTGATTGATGTATTTATTAAGTGTATAATGCAAAAAAAAAAATAACACGAATGGAATGACGTCTCAACGCAGTCAGCCAACGTACACACTCATGGGCAAACGTCTAAGCGACTATTTATATTTTGTACGGAAAAATTGATATTTTTAAAAGATCATTTTAACCAAAAAAGATTACATTGATCTTGAGCTTTTTTTTTCTCCGTGCACGAAAAGAGTTCAAATCCACTAGTATTAGTTCAGAAATGAGTAATCTATTAGATAAACCTTGTCTGATGAATAGTAAAAATTATTTTGAAAAAAACTTAAAAAAAAAAAATTTGCAGAAAATAAATTTGAAAAAAATTTTTTTTTGTTAATAATTTTAAAACATATAAACGTTAAAAAATAAAAATAAAAAAATTAAATTGTTAAAAATCATTTTTTTTTAGTTGCTATAAAATTCATTTTTCCACAAATTTTGACTTTGATAACCCATAAGTAAGCATCTATTAGGCGTTGCACCCTTTTCAAAAACTAACCCATACTAACCCATGAAACCCATACGAATAAAATCTACTTCACTTTGAGCAGTCGGTTTCAAATCCGTGCATATTTGTGCCACCTTCCGTTTAAAGTATAAGTTTCACTGTGAAACAGCTTTAGTTTGAAGTGCAGTCAATTTTACGAAAATCACTTGAGATTTCCCGGACACCCCCGTATATCATACAGAGATTTATTCAAATTGAATTAAAATTGATTTTCAAGACATTTCAAAAGCCTTGAAACCCCTTAATCTAACAGGAGCAGGGATTAATCCCGAAACGAATATAGGTTCCGGTACGTACCGAAATGTGAATTTCAGTTAAAGGTTCTATTTCGGTTTTCAGTTTATTATGGTTTTCGGTTCAGATACGGTACCCAGATTTTTATTTCGGTATACCGGTACGGTATACCGGTACTGGTACCGGTTACCAGTATAATTTTTATGAATATTCAAAAATTTAAATTATTTCAAGATATCCAAAAAAAATAGTGGATGTAATAGAACTACAAAAGGGTTCTACGAATATCCCACATAAAAAGAGGATATTTTTAACCGATTTCTAGCATTTTTATTTTTGGACGAACAATTTCGTTAAATGCTTCTGTCGAGGCTTTCAGTGGTATTCCTGAAACCAAGAATTAAGGAAATCCATATTCTTGTGTCGCCCTAAAATCTGACGTGTTTTCGCCAAAAATAGAGATCCATAGTGATTTGGATAGATTTGAACCCATACTTTAAGACTACGGCCCAAAATAGCTCATAAAAGAATGGTAAAATACTCAAATATCAAGTATATTAGCTCTAAAAAACACAAAAACAGTTGGTAACATAAAATATGCCTTAGCATATAAATTGATAATAAATTTTCCGAAATATCAAAAAAAAATTTTTTTAGAGCGAAATTTGAATAAAATTCTGAAACATTATTTCTTAAATTGATATTATAATTTTTCTAGCATTCCTATTTTTCGAAGACTTTACATTTAATTAGAGGGCTTATATTTAGGAAAGAAAAGTTTTAAAACTTTTTTGATAGACATTTTTTTCTGTATCTTATATATCTTTAAAAAAGGATTTGATTCTGATTATTCTGTAAGGCGAGTTTCTGAAATGTAAGTCTTTCTTCTCAGTGTATGTATTGCTATTTTACCAGTTAAATATTTTAACTGGAAACCGAACCCGTTTCGGTATTATTCCCTGAACAGGAGGTTTAAAAATACTTTTTTTAAGTACGTGAATTGCTTTGAATTTTTTCAAAGTGTAAAAAATGCTAGTTGAAAAAAGTACATTAAAATTAGGCCAAAAATTCATTGAACTTTATATAAATGGTTGTCAAAAGGCCAGGGGCCATTGCTGCCTTCCTTTTGGACATAACAAATATTTGAAATCCCCTTTAAAAATAAATTTCTTTATTTGTGCCTACAAACGGTCAAGTTTTCTCTACCTTATTCTGTCTTCTCAAATGCCAACACCCTTTTAAATGGCATTTGCAATGAATGAAAATAATTCTGTCGAAAAGGTATCAACACCCGGTTACCGCAAACAAAGTTTTTCAATGAAATTCAATTTGCAGTGATTGCAAATACCTGCTGAATAAAACACCCACCAAGGGCTCATGCCCTACCACGTACTTTCCCATGCAAATTAATGAAGGGATTAAAATATAAATTTCAATTATAACAACAACAACAACAAGCACAATAGGTAAAAATAATAATTGTATTAAAATTAAATTATGTAATTAATATACCACAACAATAATCGTTGGAACTTACAATAATATTTTAGTTCATTATAAATAATTGAATAAGTTTCAGGCAAACAATATACAAAATAATAATTAGTTCAAAATGAAGTTGATTATGCCATGCGTGTTCTTTAAAATGACCTTCAATATTTATTGTAGAAAAGGTCAGCTGAAAATTGGCCAGTTAAATTATACATGCAACCAAAAGCCAAAGGCGATTGTTGAATTGGTGTATGAAGGAAATCTAAAAATCAATCCATAAAACATAGCATACTTTTTTGCCTCTCTTTTTGTAATAATCTTTTTACAGATTTTTCTGGCTTAACAAACAATTTTCTCTCCAACTACTTAACGCCTCTAAATATTTAGTTGTGTGTGTGTGTCCCGTTTCTTTAAGCTAATTTCTCTGCCACCAGCTTGGCCAGTCTTTTCCTCTTCCCTCTTTTGGGGTTTGGTTTGTGGGTTGCCTTAGCAATGCAAAAGTACTTAAAAAGCTAAAAGAAGCTACAAGTTCATTAAACTAATAGCCAACAATTTATAACTGGCCAAGGGCCCAGCAGCACCCCCACAACAACTCGACGACATAAAACTAATGGCTACCCACCTGACCTATGTATGTCTCCTACCAAGAAAAAACTAATCCGCTTAATGTTTTGCCTATCTCTTAAAATATGACCAGAGACTGCTCCACTGGACAGAACAGCCTCCTTGTTAAGTATACATAAGAATCTTTAAGTGTGTGTGTGTGTGTGTGTGCTGGCACTTACTTAAAATATTGATAAAAAGTCAAGAAAAACTCTGATGCCAAAACTTTAAAAGAACCAAAACCGTTTGCCAAATAACTTTTCATCATCGGGCATGCGGGAAGCTTGAAACTGTCAAATGACGACTGCCAGAAGAAAAAGTGTTGAACAATGCTAAAGTAATCCCACAAAAAAAAAAAAGAAAAAAACTTTTCTACCAACTTAAATAGCCTCCAAAGACAAAGAGACAGATGATAATGTGATAAGCAGATTCGTGCCAGGGACATGTGTTCAGTGTCTAGGAAACGACTTATATGTACATATGAGAGAGAGTCGACTAATTAAGTAAATTGAAAGCTAAAGTTTTGCTGTGCCTGTTAACTCAAATAGGGAAAGAGAGAAAGAAACGAATAATTTTGGGTGCGAATTTGACTTTAACAAGCTGTTGATGGATACTTAAATCCTGAGATTTAACATATGAATTTTCATCTCCTAATGAGGATTTATTATAAACCAAAATTTTGTATTTACTGTTAAAATTCTAAACTTTTAGCTTACCTTGATTAATATAGCATTTTTTATTTTTAGGGTATCTGAAAGAAAACAGAAAAGAAAAAACTTTAACAATTTTTTTTGTATTAAAATTATAAAAAGAGAAGCCAAAGCTATCTTTGTCTGTGTCAAAGTTCTTAACTAGGGTTTTAGCAATATTTAATGGTTTTTGCCAAACGATATTTTCATGAAATGTATGTTAAGGGGTTATATACCTTTTTAATTTTCAAAAAATCGAAAAATTTTTTATTGCTTTATCTTGAAGAACAACTCTTTGAGAACATTTTCCCAAATTTTCATAAAGATTTGAGCAGTAGAAAAAAAGTTACAGCGCTTCTTGCCGCGCGCTCCGTCCCGGCCCCAAGCCGAAATGGTGTTTTTTGCAAAACGACTTCGCGGTGACGTGGATTGGCGGAAAACTACTGTACCGATTTTCTTCAAATTTTTTTTTAAATGTTCGTAATGAATTTTATGTGTACTTGAACGATCGATTTTTCATGCACAAATTTTTGATTCGCTGAAATGAATTTTTTAGTAAAATTTCTAGCGTCTGAAACATTCATTTTTTGCATAAAACGTTCCCGTATGTACAAAAAAAATTTTTTTATGAAAACGATCGTTCAGATACACGGAATTACTCTAAACTAATGAAATTTTTTTATTTTTATGGTTTCAGTTGACCTGTTCGACCTGGGGAACGGTCACCGCAAGGCTCTTCCAAAAAAAGGCGTTTCAGGGAAACAGCTGCCCCTTAAAAACTATTCATTATTTTTTCACAAATTTTTGCACAAACATTGGCAAAAAACTGTACCATCAGAAAAGAAAATCATTCATGTAATAAAAGAATTGCTACATACCTAAAAAAAAAATCCGAACTTTCCTATTTTTTCGACAAAAAAAGGTATATAACCCCTTAAGGACACCGTATACATATTTTAGAAATAATCTTACGACAATCAATTAATGCTCGAGGAAAAATATTTTTCTAAAATCAAATTTTTTTTTGATAAAAAGTCTAAAATATTGTAAACCACTCCTGATATTAAAATGTTGCTTAAAAATTACTTCCTCGATTTTATATAATTAAAATTAGAAGTCCTAAAAATATTTAAAAAAATTTAATATAAAAAAAATATTTTTCCTCGCTCATTAATTGATTGTCCTATCGTGAGGTTTTTTCTAGAATATGTATACGGAATAGAATATGTATATCTTTACCAGAAAACAAATATTTTATTTATATTTGGCCCCCTTGAAAAAAAAGACAAAAAATCATTAAATTTCGCTAATATTCTACTTAAGAATAGACTTTTATGAACATTTTACGATGCTATTACATATATTTTTAAGTTATATGTTTTTTGTCGTTTATCTAAGAATTGTTAGTGGTGCGTACTATATTCTCGATGTGTAAAACTTTGTACCGCTAATACAGTATTTTTTTAAACGCAAAAAAATTTGTTTGGCAGAGTTGACATGAAATTACTCATATGAAGTTATCCGATTTTAATCAAATTTTGCAGATCCGTTTTTAAAAAACATGGAAAATAACACTCCGTTCAAAATTACAAGTTGGCGGTGAAACAGAAATACAGATAGAAAACGGACGTACAAAGCTCAATCAACTCAGATCGACTTCTGATCAAGAATCCAATAGAGGGGATTCCTGAAACTGCTCCTCCATACAAACTAACATAAAAGTGGCCGTATATTTAAAGTTTTTAAGTTCATTTTTCGAGTTAATACCAAATTTACTTCCTCAAATCTGGTCACTCTACACCTCCTAAAGAATGACCCTAATGATTGCATACTTTTGGGCAAACTGATTATACACATTACAATCGTATATCAAATAAAAACAGTTGTCAAACTGTTGTCAATGAATTTCTGAAAAAGGTTTGATTCGGAGAGTCGAAATCGTTGTTTCGGTTTAAGGACGGGTTGCGAACCGGTTTTAAAACACAACGAACCCAAGGTTTTGATTCAAAGCTTGGTTTATTTTTGGACATGTTAGACATTTTATATGTAATGGGTACACATGCCATTTTCCATGCTTTTGATATGTCAATCAGTATCACATCTTCGTTCAACGGGATTGTTAATAAACTTAAGTCCTCCTTCATGTTTATCTGAACCGAGCCTGTTCTAAGAAATTTGATTGTGGACCTGTTTGCATACAATACAATACACAAAAAGGCAATTCCAACTTCAGACTTACAATTCTCAATTGCATTAAGTATGGACTGCATCTTAGGGCAATTGCAAAACTTCAATTCACATTAAAACAAACCATGAATAAAAATTGGTATAAATTATTTCTATCTTTATTTTTTATGTTTTGAGACCCAACCCTATCATTTTAGTAAACTTTCTTATTAGAAATTTAAATCTCTCTCTGGCGGATTTTTCAACTGATTTACACCAAACGTTGCTCAAAATCTTTAGAGATTTCTGTGTCTCTAAAGAAATTAAGTAATTTTGTTTCAAATTATATAGTATTTTCTTCTTTGGAGTTGCATTTTTCAAACTACCCACGTAAATACTAATAAAGTCTTTTATACTTGAAGAATTTCACTTGTTGTATCTTTAACATTGTTATCTCTTTATGCTCAACTACTTAATATACACACAATTGCCTTCATGCCCTTCAGTCGACACACACACACACACACACACAAAAAAGCAAAAAAGCGTCAGCCCAAATGTATGCTACATAATGTGCACAAAACTTCTCACTTTCTTCCGCCAACACGCACACATACACACACATACGTTTTGCGTATTAAAGCTAAACAACAGCTGTGCCATGTCCTACCCTGTCTGACTTATAAAAAAAAAAGCTTTAAATGTGGCACGCAGGTTAAAAAGCAGTTTTCGACAAATTTTCGTTGCATACTTGGCAGCGCATTGAGCTGCGCTTGCAAATATATACGGTATATATATATGTGTGTGTGTGTGTGTGTGTGTGGACTATATGAGTTAGTGCACGCTTCGTTTGTGTATTTAATTTGCCACAAAATTGTATTCCATACACAAAAACCTTACGCGCGGTTCCCGAAAAGTTTAAAACGCTGTAAAAGCAAATTACCAACTTTTGCACCCTCCTGACTTTGTGTGAAAAGCAAAACCAAACAGCCATAAGCAGTTGCAGTTGTTGTTGTTGTTGCTGGCAGTTTGAGTTTAGTTTCGTGATTTTTTTTTCTATGCAAATTGGTTGACTTTTCTGAGCGCTTCAATGGCTTGAAAGTGATTAAAAAAAAACTATGTCTGGTTATCATTAAATCATCAATTTATGGTTGAAAATAATGAATAAATATTGATAAAAATATATATATATATATATACAAAAACTATTTGACCGAAAAAGAAAGCAAACAAAAAATCACTCTGTTTTGATTGAACAAACTCAACGAATATTGTGGAAAAATGTTTTACGGTTATTTCTATTTGTGTTGCTGCTGGAAAATGTGGAATTCCTTTTTGAAGCATATTAAAAGAAAAATAATCAATATGCATGAATTGATAGAAATTCATGGAATATCAATCATAATTGTTTAAGATTCGTTAGCTGCAATGGACCAGAAAAAAAAATAACTAAAACAACAAAATCTATTTTCTACAAAAAGCTAAAATAATTTAAGGCATTATTTCATTAAATTAAAGCAGAAAGGAGAAAAATCAACTAAACAAATTGCATTTCTATTGTAAAAGAATTGTGAAATATCACCTAAGCCAAATTACATTTCTATACAAAATTGGCAGTTAAATTTCATTGAACAGGGTTCTTACCGATAACCAAATTTAACCGAAAAAAACTTTAATAAACTATAATTTTTTTAAGAGTTTCTTAAATGGCTGAAACAATTGGAAATAAATCATAAAACGAACAAAAATCGATTTTTCTTTCGCTCAGTATGAGTCAATAAAAGTTTCTTTTGCAAAGGGTATTGAAAGCCAGCGGTTGGCATTGTTAGCAGAGAAATTGCCACTGCCAATTGAGAAAATTATTTTTTGATTTAATTTATTTGTGATTTTAGTACTTAGGCAGAGAATAGTGAGCTGCAAAGCACGTTGGTTGAATGTACTTAGCACATTGACAACTTCTCTCCACTGACTCACAAATATTTTTGAAGCAAATTATATTTTGGCGACGTCTCTGCTCCCATTGCCGACCTTGGTTAAGAGGTTACTTTGCAATCGAAAAATTTAAAGATAAATGGAAATTTCAAGAGAAGGTTTTCGTGTATAATTTTTCACAACATTCGACGTGGATGATCTTTACAAGTGTATGTCAAATATCTCCGTTCTTTGTTTGGCGATAAAGCATCATCAAAAACCACTGTATATCGCTGGTATAGTGAATTCGCTCAGCAACAAATTCCGGTTGCTGAAGGTCGTCCCAATTCGGTTGTTGTGGAAGAAAACATCGACAACATTAGTTCCACCAGCATATGTACGATTTTGGATGAGCACAAATGAGCCAATAATGGCTCGTGCGGATTGGTGCAAAGAAATGCTAAAACATACGATCGCAGTGCTTCAGAAGACGTTTATAAGATCGTCACAGTTGGCGAATTATGGATATATGCGTATCAGACGGATTCAAAACAGCAATTGACCAAACCCCACAAAAATTATTCACGCACGAAGCATTGCGAAGCAAATGGTCGCCTGGTTCTTAGAATTTCGCACCAGTTTCACTTTATTGGACATCAGTGCGGAAAGTGCATACCGAGAAGAATATTGTGGCTGTATCGGACAGTGTCTATGAAGATCGCGATATATTAATTCGTCGTCGTTCTTAACAATTAGGCTTGTGTTAATCAACCACCTGAAAGATATTACTTAAGCATCTCGGTATGAAAACATACAAAATACAGCTGGTAAAAATTCTAAAGCCGGTTTACCTTCTACTAAGTCGTTTGTTTGCTGAATGGACCACCTTAGAAAAGTTGAATGAAGCGACGAAGTTTATATTTGACAAACAGAATTGCCGAATTAGGTCTGAAGAGCAGCCACTGGAAGTTCAAGAGCAGTCAATGCAACCTGAAAAATGCACTGTTTGATGCGGTTTGTGGACCGGCGGCAGCATTGGAACGTACTTTTGGACTTGGTTGACAAGTGGTTTCAACAAAACGCTAAACTAGAGACAAATTGAGAGGCAAGTTTGTTGAGCAATAAATCTCGCGTTTTAAACCAGTCCATTGGCCGCCAAGATCAGGTGATTTGATCCCACCAGACTAATTTTTGCAGGGCTACGTGAAGTATCCCGTAGACAGGAACAAGACAAGCTGTTAAAAGTATGACAAAATTGGAGCTTACTAATGAACCACCCCAGGCGAAGACGCGGGCAACATTTACCTGAAGTAATCTTTAAAAAGTAAATGGCAGGCATTGAGTTATCGCTCCAAATAAATATTTCATTAACTAATGCAAATTTTGTATTTTCTTTTTATATTTTTTAAAAAACAAACGATTTTTCTTGTGGGCAGATTTTCTAAAATCGGAATATAACGGCTAACTACACTCAGAAAAAAAAACAGAGAACTTTGTACTTTAATCAAGTACAAACGGTGTAAATAGTCCGAAAATACTTGATACAAGTACAAAATACTTGGTTCAAGTACGATTTTTTCGATCCCGAAATACTTAATTTTAGACCGTTTCGGGATACATTAAGTTAATTTTGGGCTACTTTAAAGTATAGTAATCCTTATTCTTAAAACGAAATGGTCTTAAACCATTCCCGATTCGTTTTTCTTTGATTGATTCGTACTTAGTTTAAGTACATCCAAGAACGAATCATACATAATATTTTAAGTTGAAAACGATATAAATTCTATCTCGTTCATTCTAAATGGTTTGTATATAAAAAAATCCTGATTTTAGTATTTCGAAATTGATTTACGAATTTTGTTCTCATTTTAGGAACATTCTCGGTAAATTTAAAACTTAAGACAGATTCGTACTTTGTTTAGGTAAAACCAACTACGAATTGTTCGTTCTAGAACGCTGCTAGCCGTTTTTTCTGAGTGTGTGTTTAGAACATTATTCGGTTATTTTTTTGTGTGAGCGGATTTATGCCCGATTATTTTGCATATTTTACTTACAATGCGATCAAATAAAAAAGAAAAACTTTACCCAAACAAACTTTTCCAAACCCAACCAAGACATTTCGAATCTGGTCACACTTAAAGTTTTTGTTCTTTAGTTAAATTTATACCCAAGCCTTTTCTAACCCAAGTTAAAGATGTTTCATCTACAAATAGTGGCCAAAACTATTCCCTGTTGCCAATTTCAGGCATTTTTCCTTTTTTTATGCAATTAATCAAAGAAAAACAAGAAACTCTTGCCCCGTTCATGAATATTTATAATATCAATTTTATAGAATATCGGCTCATCCCGAAGAAGGAGTAGTAGATATATGGAGAGAGAGAGAGAGTCCAAAGCGGAACCTCAAAAACAAATTCAATTAACCCTACAGACCGTAGAGAGCATAAGCAAATACACTCAGCCAATACAAATAGACAAAATACAACGTGGGGTGACAGACAGAGCCGGGGACAGACCCGGGACTGGACTGGACTAAGGCACGCGCCACTTTTGAAGCAAAACCTCAACAAATCCGTAGCAGGATGTACACAGACTAAAGCCCAACCACAACGACACAAAGTAACTAATTATCTCGCCTTAACCCCTTCCTGTTCTGGCCTTCATTCCTGCTGTGTTTACTTAAGAGACTCAAGCACTCAACGAGGCAACATTTTTAATACGTGTGTGTGTGTGTGTGTGTAAGTTCTATTCACAGACACACACACGTGGCTTGACCGGATCCAAAAAAAAAAAAAAGAAACACGAAAAAAATGGAAAATTGAATGCAAACTCGATATGTTTTTCACATTTGAATGGACAATGGTCCACGCTAGCTAGGCCGACCGAGGGGGGAGGGTTGTGTTTTGGGTCCGGTCATCATTCTGAAGGCGAGAAAAACTTCAAATGAAATGTGTCAAATTCTGACACATGCTGTGCTCAACCGGTTGACCAGGAAACAAACCTGAGAGTGGGCAGACAGTAGAGAGTATTGAATGTTTAAATTTTTTCTACATTTTGTTGCTACTTTTAAACGTTTCGCTAGCCTGAGTGTCTACTGTAGTTTGCCGTTTTTTTGGCAAGCGGAAAAGCGGCAAATATGAAACTGCTGGCTGACTTGTTGTTCCGCTTTTGTATGGAGCAATGTTTGTTGCATTTGAATTGGGTTAGGCCCCAGTTCCTATTGATGGAGATTGGGAGAGGACCTCATGTGGGTTGACCCCCTTTTACCTCGTTCATTCATTCGATTAGTGGGCTTTTTTTGGATTGTGTTGATGGATGCAGAGAGCAAGGATTTTAGGATATGTACTAGTATTGTTAGGTTGTTTGGGGGTTTTTTTTTTGTGCTGTGAAAAATAGTATTTAAATTTGGGGCTACTTACTTTCCACTAGCCAAATAAGCCCACTTAAAATAAAACTAATCATTTCGTAGAAAATTGTTTTCGAGAGAAAATTCAACACACAGAATTTCCACGGATGGATGGCTGAATGTTGTGCTGTTTTTGCCATTATTTGAACAGCACTTTGAACGCACACGAAATGAACATGGGTAAACTACAACTACTGAGTGGAAGGAGGAGGAGGACGTGAAGAGGTGGAGAAGTAGCCGGACTAGCAACAGGGATAAAGGACTTTCTCTGGCTAAAATCCCCGTCCGATGGCAATAGTTACATTTATACGCTAACTAATGGTACGAGCCATTGAGCTAACGATCAGAATTGCAGCTAACACACGCATGTATCTCCCATAAAATACACTGAGAAAAATTTTTATTAAAGCTGAAGTTGAAGCAAAGTATTTTGAATATGAATAAAGGTTTAAGTCTTCAAAAATACCTAAAATAAATTAATACAAAATATTCTTCATTAAAGACCAAACAATTTTTAAATCATTGGTAAATAATTATTCCGAATTTCTGTATTTTTCTTTACTTGAAGTTTAATTTTCAAAAGCCCGATCTACCAAAACTTGTAACTTTTGTTGAACCGGACCGAACATTTTTTTGGTTCAGAGCAGGTTCAAGTAGGAGTACCGGGTTCGAACCGGTTCGGATCAATACCGGTTTGCAGCCTTTTAATTCAAACCGTGAAATCATAATAGTTACATTTATACGCTAACTAATGGTACGAGCCATTGAGCTAACGATCAGAATTGCAGCTAACACACGCATGTATCTCCCATAAAATACACTGAGAAAATTTTGTATTAAAGCTGAAGTTGAAGCAAATCATTTTGAATATGAATAAAGGTTTAAGTCTTCAAAAATACTTAAAATTGATTAATAAAAAATATTCTTAATTTAAGCCCATACCATTTTTTAGATCAGGGCTACAAAACCAAATAATTATTTAGAATTTCTGTATTTTTCTTTACTTATAGTTTAATTTTCAAAAGCCCGATCCACCAAAATTTATAACTTTTGTTGAAGCGGACCAAATATTTGATTAGTTCAGAACAGGTTCATTTTTGTACAAGAGGCTCGGGATAATGTTCAGTTCACAGTAAGAAAAAGGTCGGAATACCGTTTTGCAGCGCTGATTTAATTTAACATCAATAAATTTATGACAAATTTAATGAATTCATAAAAGAAGATCTAAATGTTTATGATTTTAGAACATAAAATCTTTAATAAATACCAAATTCTTTTTGATTTGAGGTGACTATTTTAAACCAAATACTGCTGAAAATATATAAATTAGAAATTAAGTAAGAAAATCGGTCATGACCCACTGAACTATGCACTGTATTTCTATCTAAAGTATGGATACAACTGATAACTTTAGATTTTGGCGCCACACAAACTGAGTGAAGTGCTGCCCATCGCTTTAGCCGACGCTGAGAACAAGGCTAGTTGAGTGATATTCCAAACTAACCAACAAATGGCGTCTCTTTTGTGACCATTTTACTTAAAAAGGCACAGGATTGGAACGATTGCTGTATGGGAGCTATGGGATATATTTATCCGTTTTGAATCAAACTTACCAAAATTGCTTTAAAGCAGATCAAATTCACGATTTACAAGTATAAAGACGCGACCATCAAAAATGAAAAAGTTCTTATAGTGAACTAGTCATTAAAATTAACTAATGAACTAGTTCTCAGTGTTTTAACAATAGTTCACAATAGTAAACTATAGATCAAAAGGTGAATAGTTCAAAAAATGAACTATTGTTAAAACACAGACCTAGTTCATTAGTTCATTTTAATGGAAAGTTCATTTAAACTGGTTTACGGAATTCGGCACAACTCATATAAAAGAGTCCTGTTGCCATACAACCGATTCTTCTGAAAATGGGACCTAGTTAAAAGAACTTTTTATTTTTGATACTAAATAGTTAATATTTGAACTTATTTTTTTAACGATAGTTCAGTTTTTGAATAGGTAATTGGCTGAGAAATTGCAAATTTCCAATTTATAAGTGAAGATTAATAAATCATTTTATTGTAAAGTTTTACTAAGCCTACTATTGTTAAGAACATGGTGAGACGAAAGTATCGTTTTCTACCAAGTAAGTCAAGTGTCATTTATTAAGTGAGTCAGTTTAGCTCTGAGATTGGAGAAGGACACTTGCTTTACTGTTCTTTCCAATAATTAAAAATAAATATAATGGAAAATATTCCGTCTCCGACAAATATTTGTCAGCTTTATGATGAATGGCCCTAAGTCGAGTTTGTCTGGCCGAAATAAGAATAGAAAATTCCTTAATTCTAGGTTTTTTTTCTTATAAGTGTAGGAATACCACAGGAAGCGTAGACAGACGCAAAATTGTTCGTCCAAAGTAAAAAAAAGGCTAGAAGTCGGAATATTTTATAAAATAAAATTTTTTTAATGGCATATTCTAAGAAAACAGTTTTTTAGTTTTATTACATCCATTAATTTTTTTTTGATATCTTCAAAAAATTTAAATTTTTTAATATCAACAAAAATTATACTTGTACCGGTACGTATATACCGAAATAAAAATCTGAGTACCGTATCGGAAAGGAAAACCGAAATAAACAGAAACCCGAAATAGAACCTTTAACCGATATTCTCATTTCGGTACGTACCGGAACCGGTATCGAAACCGGTATTCGTTTCGGGATTAATCCTGATTTGATACTAATGATTTTGAAGGCGTACAATATCATCAATGGGAAAATTAAACGATACTGAGCATTGTAATGAAATTTCTTGAATTGATTCCATTCCGGTGAAACCCTGCTTTTTGCATCTGAGTGAAATCGAAATTGAAAAATAGAAAAAAAGCAAAGTTAATTACAGGCGGTTCAAAAAAAATGTTTTTAGTTTGAAAACTTTTCGAAAAACTCATTTCCAAACTCGGATCGGACATATCTCAACCGAATTTCTCGAAACTTATCTTAAAATCAAAATCCCCACCCTTTTTTTTTTTATAAAACTAGCCGAAATATTACTTTCAGAATTCCTAACACCTTGAAACGTGTCGCCCAAAAAATTATAAAAGTTTACCCATCCGAATTTTAGCGCCAGCGAGTAGTACCGATAGTACCGATATAGTATAAAAATGTTTGTAAAGTTTTATAAGTTATGTAAAAAAATAAAATATTACGGTTTTCAACGATCTTTTAGGAAAAAACGAAAAAAAAATATTCGTTATTTAGTAACATTGTTTAATTCACTACCAAAAAAATGACACTCTTAAATTCTTATTAAAAACCATATTTTTTTCACCTTAACATGTACCGCAAATTCCTGATAACTTTTACCTTACCTAGTTAAATTTTATCTTCATTTACCTAGTACTAAGGTACCAAGGTAAGCCTTGGTAAGAAAAATTGAAACCTTTTTAATCACTGTCTATATCTTATATATGTATATGTTTATTGTCAATTAGGCAATTTTAAGAATTAAAGACCATTTACGCTGATCATTTAAATTTTTTGCTCATCTACGAATTTTCCGAATAGTTCGACAGGAACCTTATTAATATTCCAAATCACGGGCACATAAATACAGGTTTACGCCATCACTAATCTTCTTTTCGATAAGGAGAACGATCCTATGATATTGATACGCAAAGCGTTCAATATCTGATCCACTGGCAGGTAGCGTCTTATGTCCCTAGTTTTGCACCTGATTGCCCAGGCTGTCTTATTGCATACATTACTATAACTATTTCCCCTCAGTGTATTATCCACAAATCTTTCTACATATTTGATTTCCAGTCAATCTAATTTGTTCATGTTTACTTAAGCAATTCAATTTTTTTTTCTCTGTGTACTTTACTCACTCAAATCCTTCGACAAAACTCTCGAACGTTTAACGTCAAATAAAAACCAAGTAAATAATTTAGCAGTTGCCCGGTGGCAGCAGGCAGGCAGGCAGTCAGTGCCACAGCCTCGAAGACACTCTGTGTATTTATTTGCAATTTTCGCATTTTAAGCCGATAAAAGGGGCGAGCGGGCGAAAATAAAATGACAAGCGTTTGACACAAGCACCGGAATATCCGTCAGTGTGGCGACGATGCGGACGAGATGCGTCCGTCCGGACTCTGAGTTCCGAGAGTTGAGTTAGAAAGCAAAAAAAAAAAAAAAGAATGTGTCCTGCGTGTGCGATGTTTGCTTGCGTGTTACAGTTACATTCATAATACAAAAGGATGCCGGGAAGGAGGCTGCAGTACAACTAACCCGCCAACTAGGGAGGCAGCAGCAGCATCATTTCCTACGCCATTTTTAGTTGTGTGTCAACTATTCTAATAGTTCTCGCTTGAGTATCCCGCTGTCTGTCTGACTGTCGAAGTGTGCGAATGTGAGTGCGGATACGAGTGAGTGTGTGATTTACAGTCACGCTGATTGCTAGGATAATGCTAAAGAGTGATGGGCATTGGAGATGCAAGTGTGATAGGAAAGAATATGACAAGCTCACGAACTCGTTAGTTTTCAACTTTATACCAACGAGTCCTTTAGAACAAGATCGACCTAAGGCTGGGCTTAGATTGCCTCATTTTGTGTCATTTTGAGACAAATTCCTGCCATTTTCAAGGCAAAACATTTTGTCATTTTGTGTCATTTGTCATTTTATGACCCAATGTAATACCAACGAGTCCCTTAGAACAAGATCGACCTAAGGCTGGGCTTAGATTGTCTCATTTTGTGTCATTTTGAGACAAATTCCTGTCATTTTCAAGGCAAAACATTTTGTCATTTTGTGTCATTTGTCATTTTATGACCCAATGTAATACCAACGAGTCCCTTAAAACAAGATCGACCTAATGCTGGGCTTAGATTGTCTCATTTTGTGTCATTTTGAGACAAATTTCTGTCATTTTCAAGGCAAAACATTTTGTCATTTTGTGTCATTTGTCATTTTATGACCCAATGTAAACATAGCATTAGTTTTAAGGTTTTTTTTTATCAAAAAATATGCTAAATGATCTATTAACTAACACAATTCCTTGCTCATCTCTAAGATGCATTCAATTGAAGGCTAAAAGGAAGTCTTGGAAGCTCCCATACACACACACACACAGACACACACACTAGAACTTACTGCCAAAGCGGATGTTAACTTAAAGGTATTAAGAAATTGAATCAAAGTGAAAATATTATAGGAAAAAAAAGCAAAAGCGACAGAAAGATGGAGTAAAATGTAGTTGCAACGAAAAGGCGATTGCATTTTTGCCGTTGACTAAGTGCCGCCGACTTTGAACTATGACGTTGGCTTTTAGTGTATTAGGAAAATGTCAGGCTGCTTTGAGAGTGAGAAGACAGAGGGAGTGAGAGAGAGATAGAGAGAGAAGCTGAAGGCAGGTGGTAGGGAGCTGAAGACGAAGATAGTAAGGAAGCTAGCAACTAATACATAATAATGCAATTTCACCCAGGACAACGAACAAAGGATTCATTTGGCTTATGCAAGGGAAAATTGAATGTTCTGATAAAAAGACAAGGAATTTGAAAGATAGATAAAAAGGCTACAGGGCAGTAGAAGGGAATTACAAAAATGTCAAAGATACAAAAAGTAAAGCCAATTAATTGGTACATTATTTAAAACTGCTGAGAAAAAGGGACTTTAAACTCTAAGAAGTTCACTTCACAATATATAAACCAAAAATTTTAAATTAAGCTTTTAGAGCAGCGGTGGGCAAGCCCTTATTCTCAACTGCTGCCTTAGCTTCGAATGTTACTTTTTTGAAAGAAATTGTACGCGATTTCGTCGCTTTGTAAAGAATAATAAAAACAAATTGCATGCAATTCTTGTCGCCATATTATAAAAGCAGACGGCAGCAAAATCATAATACACGCAGTGTGTGCGACCGAAAGTTGGGCTGACAGACGGTTGACTCGAGCCTCACTTATAAGGGTTGGTTTTTTCTGTTGTGGTTGGACTGCTCCCAAACCGCAAATTTTATGCCCACAGGTAATTTAGAGCTATCATTTATTATTTGATTGTATGTTAGTCCAGGATAGTCAACAGTATAATCTTCAAGTTAATCCTAACCAATATTTGGATAAAAAAAATAAAAAAGTAGCAAATAAAGAAGTATTTTGTGGTTTCTTTAATTTATAGAATATACAATAGAGTTATACAAGAGTAATCGTTGAACTGACGTCTCCATCGAAACGACTAGAAGACAACACGCATTTTGTATTATATAAAATAAACAAGTAAGAAAGTCGGTCAAGCTGTAATATACTCTGTACCTGTTTGTATATAACTAATAACTTTAAAGTGTGGGGACACAAAAACTGTGCAAGTGCTGCCCATCACGATTACGGGCAGTGCTGCCCAGCGTAATTATTAAATTTGCTTATAATTCGAATATCGTTCATCTGATCTGGAAACGGTGTATGGTGGATCGATAAGTAATGACGATTAAAATATATCCCTAAAAGGTTCAAACAATCTGTCTTTAAAATTGTGGAAGATATTCAATTTTTTTTCAAATTGTGGGGGTGGCAACTCTACCATCGTTCATATTATGGAATATTTGTGGTGTTTTCAAATTGCGGGGGTGGCAACTCTACTATTGTTCATCTGATCGGAAAACGATGTATGTGGCTCGATAAGTTATGTTGAGTAGAATATATGTCTTAAAGGTTCGAACAACCTTACTCCAAAATTGCGGGATATTTGAGGTGTTTTCCAAATTGCGGGGGTGGCAACTCTACTATCGTTTGTCTGATCGGAAAACGATGTATGGGGGCTCGATAAGTAATGATGAGTAGAATATTTGTCTAGAAGGTTCGAACAACCTAACTCTAAAATTGTGGAAGATATTAAGTTTTTTTCAATTTGCGGTGGAGACAGGGGCGTGGCAAAAATCAAAACTAAACTTGATTTGCCTGCAAGTATATAAAATATATGTTCCATACACCTCAAACCTCTATCTCTTGCCATCACTGAGATCTCTTCGTTCATACGGACAGACAGACGGACAGACAGACAGACAGACGGACATGGCTATATCGAATCGGCTGTTAATGCTGATCAAGAATATATATACTTTATATGGTCGGAGATGCTTCCTTCTGGCTGTTACATACATTTGCACAACCCCAATATACTCTTTGTACCTTCGGTACAGAGTATAAAAATAATATAAGTGATTAAATATACGTCTTTTGATTCACTAAAAACATTTGTTTGACCAGAAGACGATTGTACAATTAATATATTTTTATCTATCGTTCCTATGACAGCTATATGCACTCCTATAGCTCCCCGATTTGTATCCAACTTACTAGAATTGTGTAGATGTATTTGGAACAGAGGTCGAAAATATCTGTCTCCACTTTGAAGGGTTGTAAAAATAAATGTTATTCTGAAACACTTTGAAATAACTCACACAACTGAGAGAGTGAGTTATTTTTTAAATGTAAGTGTTTCTCTCAATGAGAAACATATATTTTTTATTCTTTTCTATTTATGTCACTCAAGAACACTTATAATTGTGAGAAAACAAATAAGTGTTCATTATCAACAAAAACAGTGTGAGTTAATGCTTCTGTATTTTTGTGTTCGTTAATGTAAAAAAATTTTTGCTGCGTGCAGGTGAAGTTCATTATATAAAAAGTGTGTCAAAATGGGAAGGAATTGCGATCAAAGAGTTCGAGTGTTTTTTGAATATAATTCTGCAATTGATAAGTCCAAGTGCAACGTATGTGATACGTTGCTAACGGGAAAGCACCTAACGAATTTAAAATTCTATAATACTTGTAAAACTTAACTAAAAGAAATAAATAAAATGTTTGTAATATTAAACAAGTAAGAAAGTCGGTCAAGCCCGACTATAATATACTCTGTACCTGTTTGTATGTAACTGATAACTTTAAAGTGTCAGGTTTTTTCAAAATCTGGGGGTGGCAACTCTTTTGACTATCGTTTATCTGGTTGGAAAACGATTTATGGGGGCTCGATAAATAATAATGAGAAGAATTATCCTAGTACATAACTCGTAAAATTATAAAATTTGTATATAATTTCCTATTAACATAAACGTATTTATATTAGTCACGCGGGAATCAGGCGTGATTTCTGACCGCAGGCCATCTCAATTACATCGCTCCTCTCATAGCAAGGTCCAATTGGGAAATTACCAGTATTGCCCTCTCGCTCTCTCTTTCTCGTAAGTTCTTAGGTGTTGTTGTTGTCGTTGCTTTGAATTTTCTTTTACGTATTGCTCTAATATCGTTCATCTGATCGAAAAACGATGTATGGCTGGTATATAAATAATGAGTAGTAGAATATATGTCTAGAATGTTCAAACTATCTATCTTCAAAATTGTGGAAGTTATTACGTTTTTTTTTTGATTTGCGGGGGAGGCAGGGCAGTCAAAAATAAACTTGATCTGCCTGCAGGTAATAGGATTATATGTTCCATACACTTCAAACCTCTAACTCTTACCATCTCTGAGATCTGTTTGTTCATACGGACAGACAGACAGACGGACAGACGGACATGGCTATATCGACTCGTCTGTTGGTGCTGATCAATAATATATATAGGTTATAGGGTCGGAGATGCTTCCTTCAGGCTGTTACATACATTTGCACAAACCCAATATATGTAGTCAGTGTACCTTCGGTACAGAGTATAAAAATATATATTTATGAATTTAATATTAAGTAACAGCAGTTTATTATTATATATAAACCATTGTCCAATCATATCCACAAAGGAAATGATCGTAGCATAACTTAAAACAAAAATCCACTTATACACATACACTTTCGTTTTTAGGTTATACTATTACTGTTAAAAAAAAACACTTTGAACAAATATAACTGTTCAAAGTGGATTTTTCTGACATATATTATTTTCTCTCAACAATAAACTCTCAACACAAACACAGCACTCAAAAAAATTAAACACTGTGAGAAACAGATATTGTTTATATTTTAGTGTTTCTCTCAGTGAGAAACACATTGAAAATAAATGGAGTGAGTTATTTTGTACCTCTGATTTGGAATAAATAAAAATCAAGTTTGGAAACGCAACTAACTAGTTTTTGGCTCGATCATACTTAGGGCAGCTATTTGATATAGTCATTCTATCCGGCCGGATCCGACTAATGTGCAGCCTATATGTACTTAAAGCAGACTGTATACCTCTCCCATTTCGACAGGAGTTCGGTTTGGGGTTCTAAAACTGATGTGATTTTTTTGTGGCCATGAAACCTGCAGAAAATACGGCACTTTTGGCCTTAAAAAAAAGATATGAGTTTTATCAGCGTACCTGTGATTAAGTCACTGTGACTTGTAGTCATCAAATTATACTGTTACTTTAAATATCCAGTCACTGTGAGATTTGATGATAGCCATATACGCAGGTATGTCTCATCTCTAACTTATAGTATGACCATACATATTCAGCTGCGAAAACAATAATAGCACCACACGATTTCAGCAGATTCACAGCAGATTTGAATCGCACTCGTTGGGACCGATTGACTAGATATGATCTGACCCGGAATTTTCTCAGATTTGCATTGTTGAATATCAAACTAATTGAACCTCAGAACCTGTTATGGGTTCTATTTAGATACTCACTTTAAAAATGACTTACAGTCACTTCTGGAGTTTTACAGGATAGTCACTTGGGACCCCTACTCTTCACTTTGTTTATTAATAACCTAACTTCGATATTAGCTCATTAGCTATTAGCTCGCATTCTCGCGTAATGTATGCAGATAATGTCAACCTTTGCTTTTCTTTTAAAGAAGACGACTCTTCCAATGATCTTGAATCTGATCTAAATGTCTTTCAGACTTGGTGTAGAGTAAATATTTTGAACCTTAATTGTTTATAGTGCATGTGCATAACATTTCACATAACTAAGCCGCATTTAGCTTCATACTCCCTGTATAGCACTTACCTAAAACGTATTTATTATTGATCCTAAACTGAATTTTAGCGAATATTTATGTGAATTAGCTAACAATTCATAAAAAGGGTATTTTTTCCTTAAGGGGGTCTTCTACCTTTGAACAGTGATTTATGAGTGTTTTTTAAAAAAATTCTGGAGAGAAAGTCATGAGAGATTTTTCAGTTTGGTTTTTGGATTTGTGTTATTAATAAACAATATAATAAAATATAAAAAAAATGTTTGGATTTCGAGCGCTTTTCAAAAAGTTATCGGCCTGCCAATTAAGGACTCAAAAAAAAAGGTGTAGAGGTGGTGGCCATGATTCCGGGACTTTAGGCTTTGGACTTTACCTCAATCATATTTTTAAATATGTTTTTAAAAATTTGGCGGCCGCTTAAAAAAAAATTTAGATTTTTCAAGTTTATTTCTTGAAGTTTAGCGTAAAAAAAATAGTAAAAAAATGTTTTTCCTCTTGATTGAGGTACGGGCCAGAATTACATCAATTGTGCGTCGATTGCAACAAGGCTGATCAAGATCGGTTCAGTAGAACTGGCCCAATCATGGCTACCAGGTCAAAAAACGTGGTTTCGAGAAAAACGCGTTTAAAGTTTTGAGCAACGTTGAAAATACTCACGTTAGCAAGAACTAAACTATTTCGAATATTTGAAAATGGTTTAAAGGGGATGAAAAGAGAATGTCCAAGCTAAAAAAATAAGGCAAAACAAAAAAATAAAAAAAAAAAATTTTTCAAAGGTAGAAGACCCCCTTAATCTTCCTTCCCTACAAAATCGAGGAACTATGCTTAGAGTAATTTTAGTACACAAACTAATACATGGTAAAGTGGGCTCTCCGGATAACTTAGATTTAACCACCATAAAACGTAAAATTTCTGAACTAGGTTTAGCTGTTTTGCCTGGGAATTTATGAAGCAGTCAGTCGGGCTTGTAGGTTATTGCCTGATATAAATTGGCAAAGTGGCCCAAAAGTAAAGTAATTTCAAATCTTACTCCTAGAAGTAGGCTATATAAATTTTAAAAGGAAATAACTCGTCTAATTGGGGTGTCAAATAGTCGAGCCTTCCGAATACGTGTCTGTCTTTTTCCTCCTCCTTTCACACTTATTGACAAACAATTCAATTTTGGTGCGATCAAGTCAATTTTGGTGCGATCAAGTCAATTTTGTTGGTCAATCCTAGTGTGAATAAGGATCAACTATTAATTGACAAAAATGTATTCAAGTCTTTACTAATTGTCCCTTTATTTCCTGTACCTTTTCACACCAAAAAAAAGAATGCATAACAATCTCAAAATACCTGCAACAACTGGAAACTCAATAAATAGCGAAAAATAAAAATATATTTACACGATCAATCTATAAGCTCAACATAACAATTACATATATATAACCTACATAAAATGCCATTCCAACTTAGCCCCACCCGTTTTGCACTTAATCTCAATTTGATGCCTATTTTTATTATATATTTTCATATTCATTTTTATTTTGGCCATTTATTATATGTTCGGATATCGTGCCATGAATGTACGTACGTACGTGTATGCCCTGGTCCATAATCGCATATGCCATAAGCGTATTAACGCAATTCAATTTCGGTTCAACGACAAGAGTAGAGGGGTAGAAACAATGTAGATGGCGCCATTCGAACACAGCGCCAAAGAGAAAAATGGGTGTAGGGGAGAGATGGAAGGTAGAGGACAAAGACAGACAGGTATAAGGAAGGTTCGACTAGTTGACACCTCAAGGTGTCAAGAGAGGTGAGTTATTAATTTTGGAAATTTATGTAGCCTACTTATAAGCGTAGGATTTTAAATTACATTTACATTGGGTCATAAAATGACAAATGACAGAAAATGACAAATAACTGGAATTCAACTCAAAATGACGTGGAAAAAAGTTCAGAGATGTTTCATCAAATGTCAAGCAAAATTTTTATAGACGAAATAAAATAAAAAGAAAAAAAAAGAATACTTATAAAGAATTGCAGGAAATTAATGACAAAAATTTATGAAAATGGAGGCAATCTTTCTTTGTATAATTTCAAAAAGTTACACCTTTTACAGATGTGAATTTTTATTGCAATTGGTTTTATATTAGTTACTATTTCCAATACCTTTCCCCACCTCAAAAATTTTACCACAGTTCTTCTCTTAAATTTTTCAGAATTTGATGCATTTTCCTTTTTTTTCTTTTTCGCAAATATAAGCTTTATCTACCCTTCTATTTACGGGGTATTAAAAGGTAAACGTATTAACTTCCGTTCACTTTTATAGGCACAAGCAAACAAACACAAACATCTACTCCTTGCTGCACAACCACACACACACCCACATCTGCATGTATGTATGAATCAGCTCAACTCCATGATGACCAGAGTCCCTCTCTCACGTACCATACATACATGCATACTTGTATATTGTCCACTGGGCTGGGTCAGGGAACTACATCTGCGTGTTTGTCAAGCCTCCATTCCACTCGACTCTCATGCATATGTATTTTGGGACCCAGAAACAGAGAACAATTGGATGCTGCTGCTGCTGCTGCTGCCGGTGTGTTATGTCTCGGCTTGTATGTAGAGAGGTACCTTCGCCCATTGCAACTGACAGCCTGTTCAATTTTGCATGGCTTTCTTCTGTCCACTCAATGGCTAGAGGATTGTCCCTTACCTGAAGTTGGGTGTTTGTTTTTGGGTTTTCCATTTTTTGTTTTGTTTTATGGGTCAGCAGAGCGAACGCTCGCGAACTAAACGAAAATGTTGTTTTGGGTGTTTGAGTTTCAAAATTGGTCTTTAAATTTGCGTTGAACGTGTCGGATTGTTGCGTTTAAGGCGATTTGAAATGATGCCGATATTGGGAATGCTTGAAATTGGGTTGACTGAGTTTTATAGCCGTAAACGATTTGACAGACTGTTATTGAGTTAGGGCTATGAATTTGTGAATTGAAATGTTGAACAAGTTTGGAAGGGCAGAGACGTTTTTATGATGCATTTAAAAAAGGTTTTACTATCTGAAGAATTGTCCAATTTGTTATTTACTTGTTTATGTATACAATCAGAAAGGTCATATTGATAGTATGGTTATGGTGAGGACAGTACCGAATTTCTCGGATAAAAGCTAAGCTTCAAAAAAACATTAAATATTTTCTTACACAAATTAGCACATACAATTTTTAACAGATTCTTTCAAATTGCTTATAAATCAATGGTAAGCTTTAAAAATTTCAAGTCTGGATCTATTTGATTCAATGCTGAATTCCAAGAATGCTATTTTATGTATTAACGGGATTGATTTAAATTCAGTAAATCGTGGTGATGATATGATGACTGTTTAAGGTATCCATTAGTGGATAAAGTTTATTAAAAGCTACGTGTTGACAAACAAAATTTAGATTAGCAATAACTGGTGTTCTTATAAAATTAAAAAAATAAAAGTTGCTTTACATAAAAAGAAGGAAGAAAGCCAAACAAGCGAAACAATCTGCAAGGTGTGGCAATCTTCGGGGTGTCTACAATTTAATTAAAAAGTAATCGAGTATAAAGGCCAATAATCATCCTATTGGGGCCGATGATGGAAGCCACATCACCACTATCTCTGACCAATTATCCCAATCGAGAAAATTCTTTAAAGACGACCAAGTAGCAGTAGAATCTCCAGAAGCCTCCTTCATACCTCCAAAAAGGCGAAATCCGAATAGAAGCATTAGCACAGATACACCAGTTCTATCTGAAATTACCCAAGCAAAAGGCAAGCTTAGGTAATCTCCCTTCTTAGGTTTGAAGTTGACAGCAGTATCGTCAAAATTGATGATGCTGAAAGATTTTTATATCTGGGCGCAATGGCAGATGGCGAAGCTCGCATCTCCAAAGCTAGAATCGCCTTTCTAAAGCTACATCGGGTATAGCGTTATTTGAGTGTTTTTTTATTTAATTCTTGAGAGAAAACTATAAGAGCTTTTCCAATTTGTTTTTTTGTTTAGTGTTATTTATTAATTAAATAAAAAAAATTTTTATAGCAAAGTATATATATTCTTGATCAGCATCAATAGCCGAGTCGATATAGACATGTATTGTATTGTATTGTCTGCACGCAGATCAAGTTTGTTTTAAATTTTTGCCCGCAATTAAAAGAAACCTCATATCTCCCACAATTTTGAATATAGATTGTTCGGACCTTCGAGACATATATTTTAATTATCATTACCTATCGATCCGCCATACATCATTTTTCGATCAGATGAACGATAGTAGAGTTGCCACGCCCGCAATTTGGAAAAAAACTCACAATCTAATAAAATATTCTTAAATAATCCTTACCCTGAGTAACGGGTATATCGAAGTCGAGATTTTTTTTGTATTTTCGCGAGTTTTTTAATTCAATATTTTGAGAAATAAGTTAATTTTTTCGAAGTTTCGACCTAAATAACTCGAAAACAAATAATTTTAAGTATAAAGTGTCTGGAACTTATTTGTAGGCTTATTTATTAGCTGTGATTTTTATATTATATGTATATTTAAATCGGTTTAGGATTACGAAAAAAAAGGCGAAATATGTAAAACCACAGACAAAAAGTTACCTAAATAAAAATCGGGATATTCCTAAATTCTTTAAAAATAATTTTCAGTAAAGAAAAATCTGAAAAAATTTTGTTTGTCTATTGGGAGCCCATATCTTAAAAAATCGGTTTTGGGCAGATGTCTTTTCGCCTGTTATCAAGTGAAATTACTTCCACACAGAGAAAAAAATTGATATGAAATGGCAGTCATTTCCACATTTTTTCATATCAATTTCACTTCGATATGACGGTGATTAAGTTGATATGAGAAAAATATCAATACGACTTTAAAAAAAAACCAAAAAAATAGCCTGTAAATTCTCGGTGACACCGAAATCTCTTTAAGTTGATTTTAAACCTCTCGTGGTTTGGGAAGAGACTACACAACATTATTTTTCTGGATATTTTGCAACGGATGAGTAAAATATTTTATTTTATTTTTAATTATCAAATTACGAAACGGCTGTCAAATCAACTAAAACCAGTTGGCTACTCAACCTTGGCATAGAAGGCGCCATCTTGAAAGTTTGACAAACAAAATATCGTGCATAGGATTGCCAAGTAAAACTTAATGATTGGAGCGGAAACTATTTTAAAATTTTGCATGTTATTTTTGAAGAAAAAGACTTATATTTGATTATAATTCTAAATAAAAAATCAACAAGAAATTAACAATAACTTAAATTTTGGCTATTTTATTTGTAAGGAGGGCATACCTATTTGATCAGATGGACCACTATCAAAGACACAAACCTTTTAAGTAGATTTTAGAATTAGAAAATTAAATGTCTCGAAATTCTATAACACTGACGGATTTTTCAAGCCAACCGAGGCCTAAACGAGAAGGCAAAGCTAACTTCGACTGTGCCGAAGTTTTAATACACTTGAAAAACTTTACTCCAACCGATTTAACCGGTCAAATATATATAGGATATAGATATCAGATATTTAAAAATTTTAAATTGTTGATAATAAAAATTTCATACCATAAAATAAACTTTTCTTAGTAAAACACATTTTCCGACCGATCGGTCGTATGGCAGCTATATGCTATAGTCATCCGATCTTGATAAATTTTTTCAAAATTATGTGAAAGCTGATAAAACTTATATATACCAAGATTGGTGATGCTACGATAGAAAAAAAAAAGGTTTTCTCACTAGAAGTAGTTTTTTGACCGACCCTTTATATGGCAGCTATATGCTATAATCATCCGATTTTGATCAATTTTTTCAGAATTATGTGAAAGCATTTAAAACTAATAAATACCACGATTGGTGATGCTACAATGGAAAACAAAGAAGTTTTTCTCACTAGAACTAGTTTTTTGAACGACCGTTTATATGGCAGCTATATGCTATAGTCATCCGATTTTAATAAATTTTTCCAGAATTGTGTGAAAATATATAAAACTAATAAATACCAGGATAGGTGACGCTACGATAGAAAACACAAAAGTTTTTCTCACTAGAACTAGTTTTTGGACCGATCGTTCCTATGGCAGCTATATGATATAGTCATCCGATCCGGCCGGTTCCGACATATTAGTTGCGTGCAGTAAAAAGAAGACTCTGTGCAAAATTTCAGCTCGATAGCTTTAAAACTGAGGGACTAGTTCGCGTAGAAACAGACAGACAGACGGACAGACGGACGGACGGACAGACGGAAATGAACTCAGCTCGTCGTCCTGATCAAGAATATATATAGTTTATGGGGTCGGAAATGAATATTTCTATGCGTTACAAACTTCTGGGCAAAATTAATATACACTTTTCAAGTGTATAAAAATGGACCCTGCCACTGTAGCCAGTTATTAACCCTTTGATGGCCCCATTTAATTCAATTATTTACTACCAATATTCCTCTCAACATTTTTAACTTAAGTTTTTGACAAAAATGCATTTTCCTTCGCTTTTACCAACTTATCTAGTGTAAAACTCTGTAACTCACTCATAACGAATTATATGTCAGGAAGGAAAATGATAAAAAGTTAAGATTTAAATCAACTTATGAAAGCTTTCAGACTTGGGAGCTGCACACAGAGCTCAACTTTTCTCTCTCTCTCTCTCTCTTTCTCGTTCTCTATTTCTCTTTCTCAGAACATGTCAAGTAAACTTATCAGAGCGACTTCCGGTGTATGCCACAACAAGACAAGGCAGGACATGGCAGGACCAGTCAACAACCCACCCAGCCATAGAGAACGCCAGCCAATATCCTGCACAACATGGCGATACAATGCAAACAAACGGAATCTACTCCGCCTCCTCCCACCTTCGTCCTCAACAGCCACACCGGGGCCATGTAAACCAACTAATGAAACTGTCAACTGGCCACAACAGCAAAAGGAAGGTGGAATTGGGATTGGTTTGAGAGTATGTTAGCTTGCTTTATCGTTGTGCCTTTCACTTTTTTTTTTTCTTTCACCCATTTTTTCCATAGCCGCAGGACCAGCAACAGCAACAGGCTTACCCCCATCATCATCATCATCAGCAGCAGCACCAGCACCACAGAGAGAAAGAATTGGAAGCTTCATTAAAAGTCCTCGCACTAAATTGATTGCCCAGTCAGCGTTTGATTAGCACTCCAAGGCTTAAAACTTATCAGTTAGCAGTCAGGAATGCCACCCACTGACTCGTATATACGCGGCAAAGACAAAAGGCAAAAAAAAAAAAAACACTCATCGAGCAGCTACTTTTCACAAATGGAAAATTCAATTTTCACCAGACAATGCAGTTGGCACTTGGAGGAGGGCAAAATGGAAAACGGATGCCTGGTCAGCGACTGATTGAGAATTGCATATGAATTTTCATTTTTCTCGCGATATTTTTAGCATTGTCATAATCGAATGCGAATGGTCCTCATTCTGGGTCTCCGGGTGTGGAGTCAGTTATGGAAATGGATTTTCCAACCATTCACATGGTATGTCTATTATGCATAAGCCGACGTCTGTGAGAGTGTGAATGTGTGGGGCAGGCACAAAATGGAGCAGCTGCCTTTATGCTATGGTACCTAGCCAAAAATGTTCGAGTCATTGCCCTAACCAGATGGGGGCTAGGGTGAAATTTAATATGATTTGAAAAATTGAAGCTAAAGTTTGTAAAAAAAATTTTAAATGTAACAAAATCATATGGACCTATGAATTTCTATCAATCTGGGGTGAAGATATTTGCAATTTCGTCGCTTCGAATAGAATAGAAAATGAAAATAAACGAAGTTGTGGCGGCAAATCGCAATAAGCAGACGGAAGCAAAAACAAATTACACACAGTTGGAGCGTCGGAGACTTGGGCTGCTCGGCTCGGGGCTCGCTTATAAGTAGACAGCGGTTTTTGCATATTGTCAAGTAGAATTGAATCCCAGCAGATCGGGGTAAAGGTTTTGAAGAGACAAAAGAAAAAAACAAAATGGCCTGCTCAAATTACAAAAATGTTATTTAAAAAGGATTTATCCTGGCCTACTAAGATTAAATTAAATCCTAAAAAAAATGCAAAATCCGCAAATCTATAATAATTCATTTAAAAGGGCTGCAAATCCAAAAGTGATTAGCGGATCTCTGGTTCGTGGGCTCGTACCAAAATCTTCCAAATGTTTATGTTAAAAAATGTGAGAATCATGGTTTTTTAGCCAAAGTTGTGGTTCAAACATTGGTTTAACCCAAACCAGTAAAATTGAAAATAATATTCATTTCTGGATTTTTGTTTAAAAGTTTAAATTTCAAACAAGAATGTCTTATGTATTGTTTGTTTACCTGATTTGATCTGACAAAATAAAAATGGAAAAAGTTCTTTCTTCTTAGACTTTGAAAATGAAGAATATACGCCTAGAACAGCGTCCTGTGTAAGCAATAAAAAGGAACTAAACGCACAAAAGGTTTAAAAATATAACCAACAAGGAATAAATGGCCTTAGGATCCTGACAGGGCTCTCCACTGTTCATTGCAGACTGCGGCCTGTACAAGATGTATTCCTCTGAGATGCTCTAGCGAGGCGCAGATTAAACAACTTTAGGAAACATAGCTTACAGCCAATTTCATAAGGAACTTGGTACTTACGAATATCGAGGAATTTGTACAGAAAATCGGGTTGCAACTCGTTTAGCTTTTTTGCTTTTGTGAATAGAGGATTAAAAAAACAGAGGCTATTATGGGAAGAGAATTTATTACTAACTTTTAAAGACTTCCTAGAACTTTTAATAAGACTTTATTGCAGAATATCAACAAAATAACACAACAGATGTTGGCCAATACGTTAGTTTTTCACATGTGCAAAGTTTTTGTTGAACAGAACCGAAAGTGTAGGTTAGGAACAGGTTAAGGTTCAGTTATTTCTTTATCTGATTCGGATTAAGGTTCGGTTTAAAGCAGGGATTAATCCCGAAACGAATTTCGGTTCCGGTAAAGATTCCGGTACGTACCGAAATGGGTATTTCGGTTAAAGGTTCTATTTCGGGATTTAACTTACTCCGGTTTTTGGTTCCGATTCGGGTAGAAAAAATGCACAACTACGAAACTATTGAGGTGCTCATTTACAGCTTTATATAGTAAATAACTGGATACAAGACGAAATTTTGAGAAAAAAAATTTAGGAAAAAAATATTATTTTTGTGTTCAAATTTTCGCGATTTGTTAGGCAAAGAAAATTGCTATAATTTTAAAGTGTGAGTTACTTATAAGATTGGGATCTGAAGCAATTTTGCAGATTTTTTCCATATTTTTTTTATTAATGGATTACTGTAGCAAGCAATTATAAAAAAAAATTGAATAAATCTTTAATTTTAAAAAATAATTTTTGACCGCGAATTAGTCATTTTTTGGAAAAACCCTGAAAATACGTACCCTTTCAAAATCAATCTTTTCAAAAGATTGCAAAAAAAATTAATTCAACCCAAAATAAATTCGAGTGAGAAATTTTTCGTGGGATCACCCATATATTGATCTTTTACCAGCTGAAATATATATTTAAAAAAATTATAAGTCAGTTAGATAAATTATAAGAATCCGAAACATTACCGGTATTAGCGTTTCGGTATAGTTCCGGTTTTTCCGGTTCCTATTACAACGGTTAACGGTTTTCGGATATAAAACAATTTTAATATCGGTTCCGGTTTCGATACCGGTACGTGGCTTGAAACGGTTTATTGCGGTTAGCGATTTCGATTCCGGTTACGGTATTATTCCCTGGTTTTAGGTAAAAACAATTTTGGAATTCCGGATTCGAACCGGTATTGCTTGGAGAGTAATGCTGTCTTGGGTTTTAAAATTCCCGTGATCAGGCGGAACGGGACAGAAAATTTCTGATTCGGGACTCAATATCATGCTTTAGGTATTCATTTTCCTATTAAATTGATACGTAAAGGAATCAATGCGAATCTCACACATTTTTATCAATATCAACGAAAACATCTTTTGCATCTTTAATAATACAGATACAAATTAGTAAAGGTAAATCTGGTTAATACAGCCCCAAAGGGCCAAGCCTTGCTTCTCTCAATCTCTTCGATCGTGTGACTTTTTTAATTTTCTCTCAAGTTATCGCTGATCCACACAAGACCTCAAAATATAATTTTAATACTTTCGAAAATATCAACTTGATACTTGGAGTTATTAAAGAAAAGTAGATACACAGTAGTTTCAAATTGACGACTAAATACTATTTAGGGCCGATTTCTCATCAGCTAAACAGCTGCCATGTGTCAGATAAACATAAATTTTACTTTGTTATTTGTAAGTTTAGGTGACAGATAGGGCTATGTAGCAGATGAGAAATCGGGCATAGTAAATAGTGTAATTTTGATGATTTTTTTTTATTTTACATGATTTTTGTTTTTGTTATGTCCTTAGAAAGAGAAAACATAACCAAAGCATTTGTAAATATAATAAATTAAAAAAAAGGTCCATGGTCTAGTTTATTGAAAGGTTGTTGACGGTTAAAATATTTTAAAGCAAAAGTATAGAGTATTACGATAATATGAAGGAGAGTTAAATCAAACGTACAGGTTGCCCACAAAACATGCCTTAAAATGGTAAAAATCTGCTGTCAAAATCTCTAACTTTAAATTTAAATTACCAAAATTTCTGACGTGATGGAGAATATTGGCAAACAGATTTGTGTTAACCACACAAAACTCATATAGAATCAGCAAACTGCCTTGTGTTACATAAAAGTATAAACATCTTCGTTTTATTAACCAATTTTTATTCGATTTTGCCAGAACCTGTTCCCTTCATTTTTGTGGGTTGGCAGAAAAGTTTAGATTCAGCCAGGCCACCCCTTTCAATGTTTGGCACGAAAACAATCGGAATATCAGGGCAATATCCAACTGGATTTGTGAACAGCTTAAGGCTCAAAATATGAGCGTCTAAAACCAAAAGTACAATTACAAAGAAAATCAAACAACAATCAAAATGAATCTATTAAAACGAAACAGAACTATTTTCAATTTCCAAGCAAATCATTTTTAATTGACTTTCGTCAGAAATGATGTTTGCTTGGGAAAGCAGAGATATTGTGGTACCTGTTGTGGCATTTAGGATGCAGAAATATGAAATTTTTCAAATAAAATTACACAGCTGCACAGCAAAAAATGTACTCGTCCGCTTTCAGTTTTAATAAATGTAAAAAAAAAATTCTCAAAATGGCTCAAAGTTTGTTGTATATTTCAAAGAAGTATTTCATTTATTTAAAAAAACTGAATTCTGTATTTTATAAAAAAATTAATATACTTTCTATATTTTTTTTTGGTTATTCCAATTTTGACCTTTATGTGTGTGTGTGGAAAAGGGTATTTCAGCAAGGACTTCTGAAAAAGAAACAAAATGTTTTGCTCAACCTTTTGCGCGTATGCAAATTTATGACAGGTGGCAATGGACTGGCTGCTGGAGTGGAGAGAATGAAACAAAAACCATGGAGAGGGGGAGGGCAGGGAAGCTGTAGGCGGGCCGAACGGATGTGTGCGGATATGTTTTGCCGCTTGAGTGAGTGTTTGTATATGCGTTTTTTATACATATATATAAAATAAAAGAGTGGCTTTGTGTATGAGCGTATGTGTGTTTGGGTGGTTGAATCTGTCAACACGATGCCTGACATAAACGTACCAAACGAACACCGCTGGCCCAGAGAGAGAGAGAGAGAGCGAGAAAGGGAGAGGGAGACACATTTGTTTGCCTATGTTTGTTGCATGTGTTTGACGTTAACGCGACACAATTAAGTCGCAGAAGTGCGCCTAACACACACACACACACACACACACACAGAGGCACACGTCAGCCATTACACATTTCAATTTTGAAGTGACAAGAAGGCAGCCTTCGCCCGTGTGTGTGTGTTTGTGCGTCTATCTATCCCTTTCTATTCAAACAAGTGAGACCAGAGAACTTTCTTAATGAAATTTCAATTTATCTTCATCTAAAAAATGCAAATTATATTTATGAAGAGGTTTTGCCTCTTACCACTAGTCGCCCTCCTTTTGTTTGTAATTGAAAGCATTATATGCACACATTTTAATTACACAATTTGAATGGATTATTAAAAAACCAAGACAAAATCTATGCCATGTCTGGGAATTTTTGTGCATTCGACTAAAAGAAATTTCGTGTGAGTGGCATGATGAAAAGGCTTTTACTTTGGTTTAGCCAGTGAAAGTTGCCTTGAGACTAGGTTGAAGGATATTTAGAGAGAGAGAGAGAGAGAGAAAGAGACCGCACTTGATGGCAAATCAAGCATAGCTCGATAATCAAGTGGTTTTAGCATAACCTGATGTGGACTGTTGATGCCTAAGCAGTTGATTGAAATTTTGCTGTCACCCCCTTTCCTGGTATTTCAAATATGCTTGGCTAGTTGCTGAAATATTATATGCAAAATGCAAACCACATTGAATGAATGAACTGAAATTGAAAACTGGAAAACAAATAAAATATGTGGAAATATTATTTCAATGCAAAATCGAGGTCATATAAGTTATGTTTGCACATAACTATCAAAAAAGGATACACACACATCGACAAAAGGTTCCCAACTTCAACTTTTTCATCATTTTAGACATTTAAAATTTTGACCAGAAACTACAAAAGGAATAGGTTTTAGGTTGCTACAATATTTATATTTTGCACAAAATGCTCATGGCATAAAAAAAACACATTTGTATAATGTTCAAGCTACAATATAAAATTATTAGCCGATTTCCAGTGAAAAACATTGCTGCTTTTCATTATGAAACATTTATGGCGTTTGCATTAATAAATTAATATTTTATCGACATCAAATTCTGTTGTAGCTTTGATTTGATTTGTGTTTGCCTAAAAACAATGCCTGCTTTGTTTAGTCAAAATACATCGGGGCGAATGCCAACAATTTTAGGAAATTTAAAAAATGTTTTTCTTTTTACCCACTTTATACCAATTAACCAGTTATATACACAATATTCTAGATTATTAGCCTATCTCGAAAGGTAATCAAGTAACATTTTCAAACCGCATTTGTTTTTATGTAAACTAAGATGAAAAACAATACAGAAAAACCAAACACGAAGATTGGATTTTATTCAAAAGATACCAACATTTTGATTTTAATGTGAAATTTAATGAAATATTATATTTTTCTTAGAGCAAATCTATTTTTTTTGTAAGATAAAATAATTCTTAAAAATGCTTTTCGATCAGGTGCACATAAGAATCAGGTACTTGTTGCAGATATTTGGTGCATCTTCTAGATAGCGCAATCTGTCACATAAACTAACAAATAACAGACCAAATTTTAAGTCTATGTGACAAAACTCGGTCAGAAAACTTTGAGAACAACCTGTATAATTAAGAATTATCTTATGAAAACAAAAATTATAATCAGAGCCCACAGTTTTCATGTAATAATGCTGAAATCTATCTAAATCAGGGTGTCAATCCGGAACCGTATACCGAAAAAAAACCCATTAAAACTCTGAACCAGAACCGGAACCGTTATTTATTTTTTGAGAACCGGTATTTCGGAACCATTTTTCTGGAACCGAAATGACCGAAAAGAACCGAAATATTGTACCGAAACAGTTTCGGTTCTGAGTATTTTTTTTAAATTCAATTTTATTGATTTATCATTATTAATTTATCCTTTATTCAACACAATTAATGTAAAAACTAGTTATGGGATTTTCCATTTTTTGCATTTACAAAGGAAACGAATTAATAATTGGATCAAATGGGCTTAACCTAACAGCAGGGTTTAACCGATACTTTAGTTTTGGTGCGTACCAGAGCCGGAACCGGAACCGAAATTGTATTCGGTTTGATTCCCTGATCTAAATACAATATATATAAAGTTGGTCAGATCGGATAAGTATAAAACATAGTTGTTGATTTTTAAAATAAATATCAATTATGATTTTTTTCATAAAAAACGCGAGTGAGGTATAATCCTGAAAAGAAAACGGATAGAAATGGAGATAGCAACTTTTAGCGCACCTATTTGCTTACTGACTGTGCCTCAGGTTTGCCATAAAGTAAAATGAAGACCATGTGGCAGGTCCTAGCTGGATCCAGCGTTGATGCAAACGGAATTCGATTAATTTTACTTAGACTCACTGAGATGCCAGTGTAAATAATACAGCAAGTGCCACATTATTTAGTTTTTACTTGCCGCTTTCTACGGACGAATTCTCTAAAGATTGCATTTTTAATGTCGATGCACTTCCAAATAGAAGCTACAAGTTCCTCAGAGTACTCGTATACACGACCTTTTCAGTCTGTTATCTAGTTTCAAAATATTAGCAAGGAAAAATAAATATTCATTAAATTGTCTTTGATGTTAGTAAACGAAATATTAATGCCCTGCTTATGTCGAAGATATCATCAGGGCATCTTAGAATATGTGCTTGATAGCGAAATCAGAGATCTATATAAATGATGAAGTTGTTTTTCAGTTCAAGGCAATTTCTCAAAGCAGAAAGATTTATTGGAGATTCTCTAGGGAAAAATTTAACTGAAATTTTGTAATATTCTTGTTGACAATAAAGCATTTTATTTATAAGAATAATTGCTGCATCTGGTCAAACCCTTAATGGTCAATATTGTTCTAAGGCAATTTCACGTTCCAATTTTGTCGTAGGGAATCCTTGGTAAAACTAAAATGGCAGTTCGATATATTTTTAGGTCTGGTTTGAGTTCCATGTGGAGTGGTTCGCCCGATTTTTTCATGAAATTTTTACAAATAATTTAATTGCTTGTTTGCAAATTTTTGCTTTCAAACCGATAACTGCTTGTATGCAAATATCGCTTAATGGCAAACACATCTTCCTTTCTTCTCTGCGACGGTAATACTCACTGCTGCCCCAAAAAATAGGCAAAGCAAACGGCAGTTCTTAATGCCTTTGGACAGACGGTACCTAGAAGTATACACTACAAATTATAGTTTGTTATTCCTTATAAACCCCAAAAAGTAGGCAATATATATTAAATTTCATTATTTCAAAGCAAACGGATCACATTAAAGAAGTAATTAATTAAATAAAATGGAAATAAACTGATTTTGAGAATTCTATGAAAATTCAATTTTTCATTTATATTTTATTAATTACTGCAAATGCTGACTTGATTTAATATAATCATAGAATGTCTAGGATATGTTTTTTTATCATATAAGTGAAACAGATAAGTTAACATATACTGTTCTCTCTGGGGAAATGAGGATTTAACCCTTTTTGTTAAAGATTCAGATAAATGAAATGGTACGCAGCAATTCGAATTGTGCTGAAAAATGTTTGCATAAATGCTATATTTTCTTATAGCGATAACCAGTGATTGGAAAGGTACTCATTTTTTTTACCTAGGTAAGGTACAAGGTAAATCGCAAAAATTATACCTAGGTAAGGTAAAAGGTATCCGGATTTTTCTGTACCTAGGTAAAGGTATAGGTACTCAAAAGGTATTTTTTATATAAAAAGCGTGGTTCATACATTTGTTTTTATTTTTATTGAATTTAAAAAACTAAACAGCGTTACTTCATAACGAATATATTTAGAGACATACATTTATATCAGGAACTCTAAAGGCTTATTGTTTCATAGAAATCGGATCAAGTGGACACAAAACACACTGTGTCTATATTCGATTTCGCAAGAAACTTGTGCATACACAACTTATTGCGCCAAAGTCTGCAATACAAACATATGCATGTACAGCATTGGTGTGTTTGTATGGACTTGATACAAATTTTGGAGAAAAAATTTCATTTGTATGTACATAAAACTGTATGATTGTACACAGAAAAAAAAACTGTGCAATTCGGACTCAACTCAACACCAAACGGGCTCAATAATGGGCTGATCCCGGAATGGCTTAAACTGAGCCCTAGTCGGGATAGTCGCCCGATAAAAGTTCAAAAAATTTAGAACGCCCGAGAGAGTTTTTTTTTTTTTTTCTTATAAATTTTCATATATATTAATAATTGTATATTTGGATTCACTTTAGACTTCTTTAATTTGAAGAAACATATTTAGGGGATTCACAACAACTTGCTTATTTGATAACCTATTGAAAAATAATATTTAATCTTCATCTGTCGTGAACACACTTTTGAGTAAATTTCTTGATTATTAAAACTCAATAAATCAGAGCCAACTATATTGAAAAAATTTATGTTACGTAAATTTAAAATATACGAAAAGATAATGGCTTAAAATAATATGTGATAGCATTTTATGTAATTGCAATCGTTTAAAGGTTCTTAAAGAACAAAAAAAAAAAAAAATAATTATAGACCGACCTTACCGTAATTTGAACTCAGGTTTTGTTGACTTCCAGTCTCACACCTTAACCTCTACACCATTGTCACCAAGGTCGAAGTGACAGCTTAGTGTGCTTTATAAAATAGTGGCGCTTTATCATCAAAATACTACAATTCTGGCACCTAATAGGTACACACTGTTTGAAGTGTTTACCAATACTGAAATTGAATTTTAACCAGGCAACCACATGACCCAGCTCTAGGCTGGTGATGTCAGCTTATTTTTCGGTAGTACATTTTGTTGTTGGAGATATCATTTTTTAACAGGTTATCTTATCTGTTAAGCAAGTTGTCGTGAATCCCCTAATTATATCACACACACTTAATTTCCTTCATAATTATACTTAATTTAACTGAGTATGACATCACCTCAACTTAACCACAATACCCCAGAAGTATCTATCTTTACCATACATATCATCAGCAAAAAAGTCCTGGAAAATCCCACACATTACATAGCAACACATGTTGAGCCCCCCTAAATGATTCCTTACTAATAATTGTATATTTGGATTCACTTAAGTCTTTTTAATATGAAGAAATATATATAAATTAATAAATACTTACTTTAACTTGCCTTGTCTGGGAATCGAAATCGGGACCTCGGGACTGAAGAACATCTGCGTCTCAGCGCACTCGACCACAGCGCGCTTGTCAGACTAGGCACCCAATGACATACTAGAGCGTTTGCTCCAGACGACAAAAGAGAGAAGCCAAATGAGCGAATTTGCTATTGCTCTTAGCTTGTTCGCTCTCTCACTAGACATTTAAGCCCGAATCGGATTAAAAACAATCCCAAACGGGATCAGTTACGGATAATCAATCCTAAACGGGCTTAAAATTGCAATCCTTCCGTCGGGATTAAATCAAGCTTTTTCGGCTTAAAAATATCCCGGCATTTTTTTTTCTGTGTATGTATTCAATTTCTATGTAAGTACTTACCTTGAAATGCTTGTGTAAATTTCCAGTAGATTTTTCATCAAACTTAATATATTTGTTTACACATAGCAGGCATTTTCCATTTGAGTTGAAAAAGCTTCCATTCAAGATCAACGGTTAATCTTTTTCCCTTCATTGTTTAGTGACAGATCAGTCATATTGAACAATAATTAAGTTAAAATTTTATGTGACTTCAAAAATCTGCACAAAAAATCACACTGCAACGAAGACGCGCCCGCTGACCGTTTTCGTTCAGGTTATCTCTCTTCGCGTTCTCTTTTGTTAATGCAAGAAGAAGCCAACGAATTAAGTGTGACCAAAAGCCACAAAAACTGCAGATGATGCAATGCAATCGATTATAATCGAGACCGATACTTACGCACATACTTCAATGGCCACAAAAAAAAACACTTACAAAATTAAAGTACCTAGTCCCGTACCTTTTGACAAGGTAAATGAAAATTTTGACCTAGGTAAGGTAAAAGGTAATCGAATTTTTAAATACCTAGGTAAGGTAAAAGGTACACCAAATTTGTATCTAGGTATGTACAAGTTCGTTACATAGAAATTTGACCGTTTTTTGAAATTTCTAAAATCGCTTATTTACAGTCCCTGTTCCCAACTTGTATATCCCTAACAGTTTGTTGCAATACTTTGATTTCCCAATTTAATTTAAATTCGGACCAAACAATTTCAAACCATTAGCTTACCCGAAAGTATGTTATAGCCATTTTAGTAGCAAAATGTGGGCAAAATTTGCCTAAATAAAATAAGATCAATCAATATAATCAATTAATTTGAATTAATTTAATTATAATATTGAAATGGTCTTAAAATTTTATTTATGAAATTTATATTTAAATTTTCTCCTACTTAGCTAATTCATCTCATTCAGCTAATTGCCAGCACTTTCAACTTTCCACCCACCTTGCATTTTTTACCATCAACTTTCTGCCCACATATGTGTGTTCCTCATCATCAACACATTGTCATTTAAAGCCACTTTTAAGCACACACACTCACACACATACACACAAGTCTAATTAGCAACTCATTAGCCAACCAGACGATGCAACACAATGTACGAGTATTGCAACCGAATACAGCCAACGAGTGTGTAGGCGACGGGTATGAGGTTGAATTTAAGGCACGTGGATCAAGGCTTATCAGAGAACTGCAGGCTCTCTGAACTACATATATGTACGTATGAACGAACGACTGATTCAGACACGTTTATTGTTTCTGCCTAGCGGAATAAAAGTCAGGGGCGAGGAACTGTTACCAACTCTCTCTCTGGCCATTGCCATTCAATAGAACCCAACCGCAATAATGACATTTTTATGTGACATTGTCTCGTAACCAATGAATCAATGTGGAAATGAAGCTGGCCAGGCAGCAGGTTGTTGCCAGCCGTTTCCTATCCAATAATGTGGCTAAGCAGGAGACGAGCGTGTGTGATGCATGCAAATGTCCAGCTCTCGGCTGCATTTTCCAATTATCGATAAATAAGTGAAGTGAAGACACATGAAGCTGGTAAAGTCGGCATTAAAAATGGAACAAGAGTTGAAAATGCATAGAAACAAAATAACAAATAAAGTTTTGCAATTTTTAACATAAAAGGGGAGAGAAAATAATTTTTTGTAGGGATAATCTAAGCAGTTTGGAGCGGTTGGTACGGGCGCAAATCATTACTTTTAAACCATTTAAGTTATCAATCTAATTTTTTTTCCAATTAATCTGGAAATTTCCAAAATTTTTTAATCGTTAAGTGTCGATATGTTACGCCTGCCAAATGGAGCGTAAAAAGCTCGGCAAATTAAACTTATAATTTTTAAATCGAAATTAACAATTTTATAAAGAACAAATTTTTTTAATGGTTTAAAAATATTTTTAATTACTTATGTTAATAGATTAGAATTTAAAAAATTTTAAAAAATATATATTTTTTAATGAAAAACAAAAAAAAATGTTGTCTACATCGGAATTTGAAGCTACTTTTACTGTTTGTACATTTAAATATGAATTATGAGTATGGTTTATTTTCTGAACATGACAGAATACGATAAAAACTAGCTTTCACTTTTCCTGAAAATCAAATTAAGGAAACAGTGACAACAAGAAAAGATTTTCGTAAAGAATTAGGGTTGATGGTTGACCAACCCAAATAAGGATTTGGAAGTACCAACGATGGCAACACGTCCTGCAGGCTTCTTAAATATGTGGAAATAACAGCTCGTAATACTGGAGTAGGCTGTAAAATTATTAAGAGGGTTCAGATGATCAAATAAATGATAAAAAGTTTGGAAGTATGGCACTAAAAGGTCTATTTCTTTAATAGGAACGGTATCCAAGCAAAGGGTAAGTACCAACTGTACTTGATCATGGACATGGACATATAATAGAGTATCAACCACTCCCTATTGGTGAATAACACTAGTTTACAAAAATAAAAAAAAATAAAGACCCATTGAAGCTGTTATTTTTCTATGATGTACTTTGGAATGCTGAGCTCAAAAATTAGTTAGAATTTTTTTTCAGTTTTTTTTCGGTAGGTACCCTTTCATTTTATGACATATCTCGAGATAGAAACTTTAGATGTCGTCAAGCAAGGTATTAATCTAAAGGGTATGCAATTTTCAATAATCTAATTGAAGATCATTTTCCAATCGGTTTAGTAGTAAAAATGCTACAAACAAAAATAAATCGAAAAAATCGATTTTTTTCTCAAAAACGTGCAAATTTTGTTTTCCTAAAATCGGTAAAAGGTTGAAACTGATAAAAATAAATTGTTTTTTTCTTTTGTTCTTACGAATAGCACTTCTACGAAGAAAATAAGGCATTGGTAAAGAATATTTATGGATAAATAAAGAAGCTGTGAGCAATTGAGTACAAGTACTAACAGTCAAATTGCATTGTTTTATGAATTTAAAAAAAAATTTTTTTGTTTTTCTTCGTTTTTGGCCTTGCTCTTAATTTTTTTCAGTGATTTGGCTTCTATTGGAACTCGTACATTGAGCAAAAAGCAAAGTTAAAAAAAATTTTTTTTTTAATGAACACGTAAAATAGTCAAATTAGACCCCTAGTTGGTTCACACAATTGCTTACAACTTCGCTATTTATCCACTGATTTTCGTCATCAACGCCTTATTTTCTTCGTAATAGGGCAATTTGTAAAAATAAAAGAAAAAACAATTTTTTGATTTTTATTTTCAACCATTTACAGCTTTTAGGAAATCAAATTTTTCAAGTTTTTGAGAAAAAAAAATATTTTTTCGAAATATTTTTGCTTTTTACTTTTAAACTACTAAACCGATCGAAAAATGTTCTTTGACTAGATTGTTGGGAATTGCATAACCTTTTGATTAATCTCTTGCTTGACTTTATCTAAAGATTGTAACTCGAGATATGGCTTAAAAGGTATGGGTACCTACCGAAAAACTAAAAAAAAAATTCTAATTACAAACGTATCCATACAAAATTTTTTGAAATTCATTTTTGAGTTCAGCATTCCAAAATACATAATAAAAAAAATTGGCTTCAATGGGTCTTTTTCGCTGTAAACTAGTGTAATCTTTAGAAACCCGAGAATCAAGAAAAGGATATATCAGAAATATAGGTAATCAAACACATGAAAATTATCTCAAGGGCGACAAAACAAAGATATGTTTAACATGTTATTAGCTTCAACGGACCGCAAAACTTCATCATTAAGACTTGTGAGCGGCATTCAAATCAATTTAATAATTAGTATTATTAAAAATTGCTCTGATCACAATTAAAAAATTTAAAGGACATATTTATATTTAGTATATTTAGTTTTTACAAGTAGGTGAAGTTAGCAAGGGGCATGCCTTGGCCGTGGGGCATTAAATTTATATATCTTACTAATATGTGAATCTTATTGTTAGAAAGTTAGAATTAAGATAAAAAAATTTTGAGCAAATCTCCGCACAATGCTCTACTGGTCGTTAAGTAAGCATGGGTTGGTATGAAAAATGACAAATATCTCCAATCGGGTGCAATTGCAAACTCAAAAATCTGAGCACGCCCGTCCTTTTTTTTAAAGTCAAGTTTATCATTGAAATCAGGGAAAAAAGAAGAGTATACAAAAAAATTTTTTTTATACAAATTACACAAGGCAACAAAATTAAACTTTTTTCAGTTTATTTAATGGTTCGTGGTTATTCTAAAAGACTTTGGAGTACTTAATACGAATCTGTTTGCCAAAATGTTCCATCACGTCTGAATATTTAGTAATTTGAGCCTGCAGTTGGTAAAAGGGCCAATTATGACCAATTTAAGGCATGTTTTGTGTGCAACAAATACGTCTGTTTTGAATCTCCTTGATTTTATCGTAAAGTACTATACTGATTTTTTTAACAAAGATTTACCATAGTGTTAAAATTTACAAAATGTCTGACTTAATTTTGCTGTCTAAAAGTATGCTAATCTAAAATCTGTACATCGCCTAATAATTTTTATTAAATTATAATGAAAGTTCCTTACGACACCCATAGTATACTTGTGGTCTAGGGAACATTTGGTCGGTTCGAATACTTGTATTTAAAATGGTATATCTTTGTTGAAAAAATCACAGAAATGTTTGGGATAATTTATTTTAAAGCTTAAGAATATATCTAGCCGATAATGTGAAGGGGAGTGAAAACAAACGTATATGTTGCCCACAAAACATGCCTTAAAATGCTCAAAAAAGGACCTTTTTCCGACTGTAGATTCAAATTGACAAAAATCCTGACGTGATGGACCATTTTGGTAAATTGATTCGTGTTAAGCACACGAAAATCATATAGAATCATCATTAGTCCTTCTAAAAACTGCCTAGTGTTATTAATATTTTTTGTTTTGTATTGTGAATTCTTATTCTTAATTAAGCCCTATCTTAAGTGCTCTTGGAGAGACATGCAATTTACATTGCCCTTTTCAACACTTTTTTAATTTTTTCAAAAATTTAAAAATGGTCCATTTGAAAGCTGTTAGAACAAAATGTTTAAAATGGCAACCTTTTCTTTATTAAATAGCTTGATCAATTCCTATTTGAAATGTATCAAAAGTTTTGCCAAATTTAAAAGCATGAATATTGATTTTAACAACTAGTTTTTAGAAAACGATATAAAATTTCCGGGTTTCTCAGAGTGCCAATTATTTTGTGGGTAGCCGCGAGAACACCGTTTCGAAGGCCCATCAAGTAACCAAAGTGACCACCTAGGGCAATTTTCTTATGTTCATGTTTTTCAATCAAGGTGTATATTCAGAAAATATATGTTGCCAGCTTTTAGGAGGCTTTATACGTTTGCTATTATCTACAACGACCCGCGTATGATTAAACATATCCTGGCTTACTTTCCACTTAGGTTAATTAATTTCTTTAGCCTAATTTCAATTTGGAAAGCAAATGGAAAAGTGTTTAAACATAAGCCGTTTTAGACACAAGCAAATATTTTTCAAACACGGCCCAAAAGCAGCAACAAAAATTTGCTAAATATCCACCAAGATTTGAAAAACACGAACATGAGAAAACGTCCCTTAATCCTGATAAACGGGAGCCCTAAAAGGGTCATAGCACATCTCTATTATTAAATGTTTGTTTTTCTAAAAATAATCCTATATTATTCCTCATCATAACAAATAAAAATGGAGAAAGTCTCGCACCAATGACCAACTTTACCTCAATTCCAAAATTATTGTAAGCAAGGTACAAGTCAGTCAGTTCGTTTACCAAGTTGGTAAGCAAATAAGCAAACTTTTGGCTCGTGGTAAGCCACCGAAGTTTTTCACATGAACAGACGTTTTAATTTTATCGAACGGATGAGAGGCCAGGACAACGATGATAACTACCAGGCTGGTGCAGCAGCAGCAAGCATCGAAAAAGGGGCCACACAATTGAGCATGCTTGGCAGCGCAAATAAGTTTGGTTAAAGAAGTGAAAATGTCCGGGGAAAAGCAAGGTGGGGCGTAACCCATTGGACAATGAAAAACCGGTATTAAAAAAACTGGCTAAAGGACACACACGAGGACACACGGCGATGTAGCTTTAGTCATGTGTGGTCGCATTTTACAAGCCGTTGCTCTTTAATTTAAATATGTTTCAATGCACAAAGCTAAATTAAAATGTATTTATAAGGCACAAAGGATGTAGGATGAAAACAAACAACCCTTTTAATGACTATTTTTATCAATATGGTTTTCACCTTGCTGGCAGCGGGCTCATCACAGCGTTAAGAATGAAAGCCTTTAATGGGAAACCGAGTTTGCGCTTGTGCACTTGCTTCATTTAGCGCGGGGAAATGTTGTAGAGGGGGTAGGGGGATGCGACCGTCGCCATGTGGTGGGTACTTGGTGTATTTTGTCACACGCTAAAATGGCCAACCACGACACCGAAGTGAGGTCAGCGAAAACGCGATATAATTAGTAAGGAAAAAGGCCTTGCTAGAAAAAGGTAAAGGAGAAGTAATCAAACTAAACAAAACAGCAATACATTTTGTGTAGCTTTCTTTATAAGATCGTCAAATTCCAACTCATTCATCGCTTGGGCTAAGCCTTACAGTTGCGTCATTTAAATGCCTCTAAATGGAATCATTGGGATACCTAGCTGACCACATCTAAAATATTTATGGAATTTTATAAATTTTAAGCAATTTTACGGCCGTTTTCTCATGTTCCTGTTTTTAAAATCCTGGTGCTTTTTGGAAGAAATTGAATTGCCTACTTTTAGCCCTCTTATAAATGTCTATGTTTGTGTCTACTTCGACCTAGATGTGATTTTAAAAGCGCGCTAAAAGTAGGCAACATCTATTTTTCGCAAAAGCACCAAGTTTTCAAAAACATGAAGATGAGAAAACGGACCTTAAACTCTATATTTACACACCCTTAAAGGTCGTCCTGTTTGTTATTTGCCTTTCTTCGACTAGTTATAGCCATCCAAATGTGTCTCATTAGTTGGCTTCTTAATAGCTTGATTGGCTTATTGTAGGGACACGATGGAATCTTGTGTACATAATCCCAATCCTTGAACATATTTTCGTCTTATTGGCTAAAACGCAAAAATCAATTTTAAAGAATATTTTCATTTAAATTTACAAATGTTTTTTCACCTCTTTTTAGAACTTTACTCGATCAGAGCACAAAACAAACTGACTTGGGGTGTTACAAAATAACTTTTAGTTTAGAGAAAATGGGTTGAAAGCATTTTCCAAGGTAATATGATTAAAAAGAATATATTAAAAGGCTGTGCTATTTTTTTAATTTACTCAAAAAGTTTTCGATTTGGTTCCTAAAATTCGTTATTGCAAAGTTTCGTCGTTCTTAAATGGGTAACATTTAAGTCCGGGAAAAGAAAAATAAATATAAATCGTTGCTTTAGGTAAGAACTGCGTTTATTTTTGGTGGAGTATCTTAATTAATTTGGGTAAGAAAAAAAATATTTATAACCGTAAAATTTTTCATTTAGAATTATTGAATTCATGAAGTTTTCCTCAAATTGGAGCGGCACAAATTTTAACTTAAACTGCCTGCATAAATAAAGCTAAGTTCACGCAGGCAAATAATATGCCCAAATTTTGGTGAAAATTTCATAAGCATTTCAAGGACAGATTCGTGTCACAATATTACTCAATCACGGACGAGAAAAGGATTAAGATATAGTGCTATGTAGCAGATGAGAAATTGGCCCTTATACTTTTTTGATGTAACTTGACTAGTGTTAATGGAATTTAAAATATATTCCGATTTCAATATCTATATTTTGGTATCCGTGAAATATATTTTATGAAATATAACTTGAACTCAAGGGCATAGCTGGTATCCATATAAGATCGATCGTAGATCCAACTCAATTTTGATAATAACGAAGAGTTTGAATTAGAGATAATTTTAACCAATTATTTAACCAACCAAAACCAAAAACTCACGAATATCTGTCATTTCTATGAAGCTATAGCGGGCTATGACCTTTAGCTGATATTCCTTTCTTTTTAATTTTCAACGAATCTCAATCACGATATATTAAAAAAAAATTTTAAAGCAATAAAAACAATTAACCAGAACCTAACCCCACCGATGTTATGAACCAGCTCCTCGAATCTTACTCTTAAAGATGGTTTTCAGTCTTAATTTAAGTCTTGATTAAGTACCCCAGAAAAAAAATTCCAGAAAGTTAAACCAGAACCCGATCTGAAACTGTACACCGAAAAGAACCGATTAAAACTCAGAAACGGAACCGAAATTTTTCATTTTTTTAGACCCCATATTTAAGAAACGTTATTTTTTAATCAGAAATACCCAAAAAGAACCGAAACATTATACCTGGGTAAAGTTTATTATGTTTAATTTACCTTTTTTTATAACTACGTTCTGTTTTCTCTGCGGTTTTAAAGGATTTTTAAATTAAGCCAGTACATACTGGTACATACCGTTATACCGAAATAAAAACCAAGGTACCAATACGGAACCAATAAGAACCTTAACCTAGAACCTTTTAACGAAACATAAAATTCGGTACGTAACAGAAAGGTGCTTACAATTTTAATTTTTAATTACAAAATGATTTAAATTCCATACCGATCGCACTAGAACATTACCATTCGTATTTTTTTTCTCTGAGTGTACCATCTTTGATATCCTTTTGTTCATAGGGACTGACGGATCAAGTGAACAAGAATATATAATGTTTTGTGTTTATTCGTAGTTGGACCCCCATTCGGGCTTTTTTGTTACCATTTTCAGCCAAAGTATATATAACCGGACGCTGAAGGAAACTAAATTCGACTGTGTTCAAAATATATCTGAGAACTAGAAAGTTTTACTAAATTAAAAAATTTTTTTGAAGCGCTTAATTATTATTTTTTTAAAAATTCACAGTTACAATATTTATAAGCATTGGATCAGGCAATCGTTTGGTAAAAACACTTATAGAAAAATATGTTTGAATTCCCCTTATTTTATTTTACGACTTCGTATAAAGCTGAAATGCATTTTAAGTTGTAAGATGATGATACAACTAATGTAGATTTAGGTACAATTACACAATTACCGAGGGCAATCCCTGGCATTTTTGAAGCCGTAAAAGAGCACAAAAGTTTATTAACAATAATGTTGATCGAAGACATAAGAGTGAACCAATTGGATGCGTCTTCCGCTATATATACAAAGTCGATTAGATTTAAAATTTACTGAAAATAGCACTGAAAATGTATTAAATATGATCTTAGGTTCTAACCAAAACCTTGAGTTTGTGGCTTTTTGAAATTCAGTTTGCGAACCGAACCATAAATTTCACGACCTCCAAATCGAACCATCTTTAGAAATATAAAGGGTTTAAATCAATTTTTTGTACACAATCGGTAGTGACAGATTTGACCTGGCTTGAATTGTAAATCCTTTGAAAAATCCATCGGTGTAACAGAATTTCAAAAGATTTCATTTTCTTATTCAATAGTCTATCGAAATGGTTTGTGTAAATATTAGATGTATTTCTCGCATATTTTAAAGTTTATATATTAACTTAAAGTATTTTTATTCGCTGACTCCATCCAAACGAAACCACATTGGCTGGCGCCTAGCCCGACTGGCTTTTTTCCATCTTGATGGCATGCAAATAAAATTCATACTCAAATGAATCCAAAGCACGCTTTTGGGCTGAGCCTTTAAAAAAAAATGTAAATAAATTGCCGCCTAGTTGAATTTTGGTTATAAAAAAAAAAACGCTGTTTTCTTCTACGTTCGCTACTCTCATTAAAATAAATAATACACAAACAGGGCCAACTTGTTTTGCCCACCTTCAACTCTAATTCAATTTCTTATACGCTGAATTGCCTTTTTTTTCCGCCAAGTCTAGGCAAAATAAAAATGTAGGAAACGGTAAGCATGATTATTATGACGCCGCATAATGTTATATATACTGGAATATATATATATATATATATTTGTGAATTGGACTTGGCAGGCAACATTCAGAAAATGCAAGAGCCCGAAAAATAATTCTCCCTTTTTTGGACGGCCAAGGGAAAAAGGTGAAAACTATTGAAGCGCGCTTTCAGTTACTCGGTGTGTGGGTGAGGAAAACTCGCCTCCTGCCCACACTGCCCCCTGCTGCCCCCCCCTGCTGCTGCTGCGCGCTCTTCTTTGCTGTTTGCTGGAGTGAGCAAGTCCATTGCATGCTTGAATGGTCGCGCAAAACATGCCATCATCATCATCAAAGGGAAATTAACCTAAACGGCCATGAAGCTGAGTTTGTTGTTGTTGTTGCTCCGACTGCGGCTGCTTTACACGTCCAACAGCCGCAACATGGCATGAGGCTTCCTTCTCTTGACTCTTTCAGCCCACATTTTTGCTGATTATGAGGTTGAGCAAACGCAAACTGCAAAATGCGGTCTACTTGCTGCAGTTTATCCAACTTGGAAGCTAAAGTGATGCCGGCGCCCAAGCAGCCGCATCACCAGATATGGATCCCGCCAGTTTATTTGGTGCTAATTGTGGCTGTGTTTGGTCTTGGGCTTTGGGTTAACTGCGCTAATTGAACCGGGGTCTTGCCGCTGTGCTAGAGAGAGGTGTTTATTGAGGCGTTGTTTTCTGTTACAATTGGCACAGATTGCGATGTGGCGTAAGTTGGATTGATTAAGGTTCATATTTGCATTGGGAGTTCAGGTGGAATGAAATTGAAAACTTGCAATTATGAGTATCTACTTTAAGCTTAAACTTAATATTAATCGTTTAATTTTGAGAAATGTTCTTAAGCTGTGCGTACTCAATGGGTTTCTAGTGTTTGCTTTGCGCTATTTTTTCTGTTTCTTAAGCTTGTTGTATATTTTCTTTCGTTTAATTAGCCAAAGATGGACCCTATGGTGTTATCATACATGGTGAGTTGACATAGCTTCAGTGTGCAGCTGACACTTGATGCTAAAGGTTGTCTCCACTCTACTTGTCAGACTATTCATGGTCTAAGCGCACATGCCACACATGCATACAAAATTTGTTCTCACTTTCGAGCCCTTAGCAAAAGCTTTCAGGTGACAACGTTGAGCGGTATCCTTACCAAGTATAATTCCACCATAAATGGACCAATCGCTCGACGTTTTCTTTAAAGATTTAAAAAGAAAATACTTTTTTTATAATAACATTTTACATAACCGCCATCTTATAACTTAAAGTTATAAGCAATGCAGCACAACAAAGTTGTAATTTAGCGATCGTTACTTGATACGTACCGAAACTTATGTTTCGGTAAAATGTTCAGTGTATGTTTTAGTTTATTTCGGTATTCGGTTCTCCATGGTTTTTATTTCGGTATACCGGTACGTACCGGTTTGTTCCGGTAAAATTTAAAAATTCTCTGATATTTAATGAAATATTAAAGAATATTCTGATCGGGTTGTTTCCCTCATTCATTCTAACCTATTTTTTCGATAAAAGGTAGCAGTCCGATTGCTATGATTGATTTGAAATAATCGGTCTAAACAAATTTTTGAACATTGGTTCCTATAAAAACTAGATTTTTTTAAGGTTCGGGCAAGAAACTTGTCCTTAAAAATAAAAATCTTAAACGAGACTATTCAATATTTTTTATTCAAGAAAGATGACTCAGGCAATTGTAGCGAGCGAAGCATGAACTTCAGTTTATTTGGAGTATGTTGTTTTGGGAACTTTAGCCACCACCGTTTTAGTATTTTTTTTTGTTTTAATTTTTTTAACATTTACGCTAAGGAAAACCTTGATTGAACAATTAAAACTGAATAAAGAAAAACACTCAGAACCGAACATGTAACGTACGTTGATTTGGATCGGTATCGGTTCTCAAATATAAGTTCTGGTAACGGGTATGGTTCAGAATTTTAATCAGTTCTTTTCGGTATTCGGTTCAGGTTCCGAATTGATTTTCTGCTTTTAAGGTGTATTTGCCGAAATATTCTGAGAATACTTTTAGATGAAGAACTTTCCTTAAAATGCACATCGAAGAAGAAAGCTTGGAAAACTCAATATCTAATCATCTCTTCACTTAGACCAAACGTGGATTTGAATAACACAGCTATAGTTCCAGGACGTCTGAAACTTTGGAAAAATTAACGCAAAACCATCACCAACCATCAAATTATTACCTCCGGAACATATATATATATTCTATATATATATGCAAATAATAAATGTATTTATATAAATATAATACTGAATAAAAACTGATTAAATATGCAGTAAAAAATATGTGTTTTTATTGAAGATATAATTTTTGTTAATTCTTACCTTAATCCAAGCAAATATAATACCTAAAAATTTATATATTGGTGACCTCAATCTTAGAACATATCATCCCCTATAATTTAGGCAATTTGTACCTCAATTTTTGGACTAATAATAGTCTAAAATTTTGGGTAATTCTTACCTTAAGCCAAGCAAATACAGTACCTAAAAATTTTGATATATAATACCTCAATTCTAGGACATATCATGCCTTAAAATTTAGGCAATTTGTAACTCAAATTTAGCCCGTAAAGTGCCTAAACATTTAAGGGTTGGAATTACCTAAAATTTAGGCGCCTTTTTTAGGTAATTTTTCCTAAATTTTTAGGCAATTTTTTTACTTTTTAGGCAATATTTTTTTTTGAGTGTAGCAAACACATCAAATAATATTCAAATATAATTTTTCTGAATTGGGTTGGTCAAATACTTTTTTGTCCAATTGCCGAAAACTTCGAAAAATAACTGATGTTGCCTTGTGCATATATATATTAGACCCAGTATAGCAAAATGAAAGCAATATTATCCACCATATTTAAGTACACCGTAGATAAATCTTTGTAGTTTTAAAGTAAGTTGGAAATATTATAACTTGTTTTCATGGCACATTAAAATGACGTTAAAGTTACTTCTGATTATTATAGATTTCTTGTCGATGACCCATCCAAGTTCCGCAAGATCCATCGAAAGTGTAATGAAAATAAGAAATCAAATTAAAATAAGCAGCCACGTTTAGCCAGACAATTGCTGAGAAATATGTATCAAATGTGCTTTACTTTAAATTGAATTTGACTTCTACCAAAATATTCATTCATTCTTGAATTTTTAAGAATTTTATTCTTAAAATAGGGTTCTAAAGAAGATTCACATTTCTAAGCAAACGAAAACGATCAGTTTTTGAAACGAATCATATCTGAAGATGAAAAATGGGTTGTTTACAAAAACGTGGAGAGAAAGCGATGTTGAAGCGAGAGAGATTAGCAGAGTTAAACCACATCAAAAGCCGATATTCAGCTAAGAAAGATAAGGGAATAATACCGGAACCGAAAACGGAACCGTTAACCGAAATAAACCGTTTCAAGCCACTTACCGGTATTAAAACCGGAACCGAAATTAAACATTTTTTGAGAACCGAAAACCGTTAACCGTTAAAATAGGAACCGAAAAAACCGGAACCTTATTTTTTTTATAGATTTATGATTATTTAAAATATATATTTCAACCGGTAAAATAGCAACGTATACACTCAGAACAAAAATTGGACATTTCTGAAATTCGGCGTTTAGAGAAAACCAGGATCAAATTATCTTTTTAAGATATAAACGATATAGAAACAAATTTTTTAAAAGGCGGAAAAATTTTTCTTTCGTAAATATAATCCCTCTAATTCTTAGTCTTATTAAAATCCTCCCTTAAATGAAATGTTAGAAAAATGGTAAAATAAATTTTAGAAATTCAGTTTCATGATTTAAATCAAATTTCACTCGCAAATTTAGATATATTATTTCCTATTTGCAGAAAATTTTGTTTCAATATTTAGAAAAATGTAATGTAAATAAAAGCTCGGGCAGAGTTTAGGTTTCCAAATGGTTTAGAGCGTTTTTAGGGCTGATTTTACCAGGGTATAGTGGGCTATATTGAAAACTAGTCTTATAGTATGGGTTTGAATCTATCCAAATAACAGAAATATCTCTTTTTATGACAGAAATACAGAAGATTTAGAGACCGATTATTTCGAACCATAATTAGGAAATATTTTTCTGATTTTAGAAAGATTTTATATAAAATATGCAGAAACGGTTAGCGAAATTTTTTGTCCAACAGTAAAAACGCATAGAAATCGGTATATTTTGAAAAACGATATTTCATGTGGCGTAGTCTTAAAATAATTTTTTTTTTTTAATTTTAATACATCCATTTTTTATTTGATATTTTGAAACAATTTTAGTTTTTGAACAATAAAAAAATTATACCGAAACAAAAATCTGGATACCGTATCGGAAACGGAAACCGAAATTACTTGAAAACCGAAATAGGACCTTTAACCGATATTTTCATTTCGGTACGTACCGGAACCGGTACCGGAACCGATATTCATTTCGGGATTAATCCCTGGTTAGGATAGATTAGATTGTTAAATTAGAATAAAACTATTAATTCTAATGGGTAGTGTCGATAGCTATCCAAATTGGACACAAAAATAAAGAGAAGCATTGCACATCCACCATATAGCCCCGACCTTGCACCTTCGGGCTATTATTTGTTTAAAACTCTTTAGAATTCTATGATTAACTCACACAACTCTAAACGAAATCAATGAAGGACATAGGTCCAAGTGCATTGCTTTAGAATAAAAATTTGTTCTAAAATATTAAAAATTGTATCCCTTATTCTTTTAAATATTGTTGATTTTATAATTATTGAATGGAGATTTCTTTGTTTAAGAGTTTTTAAAATACTTTACTGGACTTACCTGATTTATATGAAGATTGACATATATATTTACATATATGGACTTCAATAGTTGTAGATATATTCAGTTTAATGCCCCAGTTTAAGTTATTTCAGTAATTACACACCTGTAAAAAAACAAACAATTTGATTTAAGTATGTGGTTATCCACCAAAAAAAAATCTAATATTACATAATTTGATTTGGGATCATCTGCAATTCTCGAAACGTGTCAAATTTATCAACTTTTAATTTTGATAAGAAGTGTTTTCTCTTTCCCTCGCTTGGATTTTCCTGCCCTGATTTTTATCTAGCAATTTTCCTACATTCAACAAATGCTCTAATAATATTTTCCCTTAAGCATTTTATGATTACAGACACATCATAAAACCCAATTTAGCTCTGACCCGCCCCCCAACTTCGCCATTTCGTATTTCTTCTTTAGATATTGACTGAAATCTCAGCTGCGGAAATATTGAAATCTAAAAAGCAAATAATTTAATTCGCTTAAACTTTCATTTTGGGCTCGGGAGAGGCAGCCAGGACATAGACAAACGCGGCCGCTGTTGCCTTACATCCGGCCAAAGAACATTGCGGGAAGGGGGAGCTGGGGACAGGACGTGAGCTGTGTAGCCACAGCCGCCATCAAATTTGAATTTGTCGAGGGGAACCCGGGAGGAGATGGGGGTTGTCTCTGTCACGCATTACCTACCACTAGGACGGGGGTAGGGGGAGACACAGAGAAGTGACTTCTCGCCAAGGCACTCAGCGTTTTTAGCGCAAACCTGTCAAGGCACACACTTACACACACACACACACACACGAGCCCATCCTCGCTTGCCGCTTCCTGGCAGTACGACAGCCGTGTCCATGTCTGTCTCTGCAGTCTCATTTGCTTTCAATTTTTATTTGCCGTGTTACAAGCAGCAACAAAGTTGCCGTTGCCCGTGAGGCATTTGACGCGTCTCTAAATGCTTTTGGTGGCACAAGCACAAGGCGGACGGAAAAGGGGCGATCAGAGTTTGGCTGGCATTGTTAGCACTTGGACAGCTAACGCTCTCTCTCTTTTTTTTTTATTTTATTATTTTTGGGTAAAAAAAATCTTCACTTGAGCAGATAATTTTCACTGTTGTTGTTGTTGATAATGATGATGTGAAAATTTTTCTTTGGGGTTTTTTTTTAGAGACCTTTTCTTTTCTTTTTTTTATACATATAGTTTGTCAAGAAAAGCTTCTGTCTGTCCGCCCTCCTAAAAGTGGGCAATTAAAAATCATCAAAAGTGCTTAAAGGTTGGAAAACGTCTACAAAGTAACGCGACGTGTGTGGAGGGGTGGAAGACATTTTGTGTTAAATTTATAGGAATTCACCCAGTTTTATGCTCTTTCAACTATGCTAATTTGGTGGATAACAGCTCTGGGGCTTTATTAGGGTGAATTCAGAAACGAAATTTGTCAATATAAAATCTTAAAAATGTTTGCTGGAAAGGTAACAGCTCAAGCTCTCCTCCTGTTGTCACTTGGTATCATCAGACGATAGCGTTCGCAAATACATCTTAGAGAAACTCCATACAGATTTTCAATATTCACAAGGTACCTGAACTTTTCTGTTGGTCTTATTGATCTTTTCTAGAATGTCCTTGGCGTGCACATCGCTGCACAGAGATCATTTGGTTAGTAACATTTCCCTTCATATATTGAATGCAAAATACTCGTCCAACAGTCAAAAAATATTGAGCGCAAAGAGTAGCTTCATCAGCGACTTTTTTTCTTATAGAACAAATTAATTTTTTGAATCTTTTGGTTTGCCAAGCTATTTTCTGAAACATGTTCCCTCGACTTGGAGGGATAACGATGTTTATCTAAAATCCATAGAGTTTTCCAACGATTAATGATACCGTTGTAGCTTTTAAAAGAACTACAATTTCATGTTGACAAAAACTTAACTAGAGTAGCAAGTAGTTTTTAGTTATGGTTCTAAACTTTAGAAACTAAAGCTTATTGTAGTTTAAGATGTAATATGTTATCCTTTTAGGGGGTGTTCTAGTCTAGAAATTTGAAAAAACCTAACTTTTTTCCAATATTTCGAGAGTTTATGTGATATTTTTAAGGTATAAAGTCATTTTAGTGACGCAGCACCCAGGACGGTGTGGGCAGCTTTTTTTTTAAAATTTTCATTTTTTTATGCGGTTGACATAATTTCTATTTATCTAAAATTTGGCATTAAGATTTTCCATATATTGCTCTATCGTATGAACCAATAAAATCATAAAAAATTTTTTTTATTTTTTTTTTAAATTCGAGAATGTTAAAAAAACTAAAGGGAAAATCGACCTCAATTTGCGACAAAAAAAATGTTCTTTTACACTTTTTCTGGTTCATACGATACTGTCATTTATACTGATAAAAACTTATTCATAATTTTATTTTTCAGATGACCAGAGGATAGATATCATATCGACCGAACACGCTCTCTACTTTAACGACGTATAACTTTCTGAAATTTTTATTTTTGTATTTTTTTATTTTTATTTTATGTACTCTCGAACTGTGAATAAATAAGCAATAATAAAATGGATAGTAAACATTTCAATAGCTTTTTTATGAATCCTTTAAGTACGCTCGAAATTCGAGCTTCTAGACTAGAATTCCCCCTTAAGATTTTTGATATTTTTCTAATTAAAAAAAAATTGTTTCAAAAATATGTCTCAAAAACTAAAAAATTGATTTTAATAGCCTCTTATCCTTTTTTTAAGTCCTTGAATTGGCCACTTTTAATACAAAATCACCATTCAGATATATTGTATATTAATAAAAATAAAATAAAAATATATAGCAAACAAAGCAGGTGTATAAAAATTTTATGAACCAAATTCCAACCTTAGCCCCATATTTTTCAAACATTTCACATTTTCAAACTAAAGGCCGATGTTTATTTGTGTGCTCTTTTTATGAACCGATCGTCATAAAATTGTTCACGGTACAGTTTGTGTCAATCAGAAAAAATTCAAAGACTATGTTCCAAGTCGGTGAGCCGGTTCGAAAGCGGTTCAAAATCGTTTCAAAGAAGGTTAAAAGTTATATCTCAGAAATTATTTAAGCTATGATCTTATAACACTGTGATAGATTTTTTCAAAAAACTAAAGAGACATAATCAACTTGAACGGGTTGCCCCTTATTCGGGGAATAGAAATCGAACTGCATCACTTTCATGAGTTATCACGATGGATTTATACAAAATTTTTTTTTTTTTTTTCCTAATTTAAATTTTTTTTTTTTAAATTTCGTGAAAAAAAAACTATATCTTATTTTCGTGAAATTTTTATTTATTTTAGATTAAACTGTCCTCTAATTTAATACATTTGCAGTTTTTCGATATCATTATGCATTCAAATTTTTTAACATAATATTTATTACCAAAAGACAAAATTCTGGAGAACAAATGATAAGACATAAACAAATTATTTAAGTGTGATTTTTCTTAATATTTGTAAATTTTTTAATAATTTTTTGTACAAATTTTAAAGTTTATAAAAAAAAACCTAATAATTTTTAGTTTTTGGACCATAACTTTTAAAAGCGCAATGATATCGAAAATCAGTAACTGTAGTAAATTAGAGGACATTATAATTTATTTATTTAGATATAACGAAAACCATATATTATTTTTTTACAATTTACAAAATAAGTTGATCTTAATGAAAAACTTGAATAAAAAATTTTTGTATGAAGCCATTGGATAACTCGAAAGTAATGTGCAGTTTGAATTAAAGGAAAATCGTAAAGTGTCTGACCTTTCTGCACATAATGGTAACATGACCCTTCAGTGTTCAACCAACCAAGCGACCCTTTGGCATACAAAAATTTGTTTCAAAAGTAGTTTACAGCCACGAATAAATCCGGTTCCAATCTATGTTTCAAAAGTGGTTAAAATGTGGTTTATAGATTTAACTCAGAAATTATTTAAACACTGAACTAAAAAAATTTTGTGTATATTGATTACATGGAGATAGTCATTTTACTGGTTGAAAACCGGTTCCGAACCAGATTGAACCGACTTAAAAGTGGTTCAGAGCCTTATCTCAGAAATGATTTAAGTTTTGTACCTAAATTTGTGAGTTTTGGTTGGTAATATAAGCTCAGATATTTTTTTAGTTCATTTCTAAGTCTGTAGATGTTTCCTTCTGACTGTTATATACATTTGCACCAAGGCTAGAAACCAGTCCACAACCGAACTCTTTATGTCTTTGTATTTAGATTATCGACAAGGGTACTTAATTCCGATCAGCTTGTACTTCAAGGCTTAATATTTCTGAATTTTCTGAGATGAATACCTGAAGGCTCAAAATGAATTGAATGCACCTCTTAAAGGCATCTCAAGTTTTTTTATCAAAAGTTTAACCCCCGAGTGAAAGTGAATGAGTTTTTTTTCTTTTCTTTACCTACATCTTGGCTGTTCATCTACACCGACTTTAAGTCACTCCCACCGCTTAAGATTAAATGACCAAGAGACGGAGCGACCAAGCGTCCGACCTCCTGTTACCTACTTTGTTTACATGCCATCACGTCCGTTGAAATTTTTATGGCCCTTGGGCTAACTTGACTACTGCATTTGAAATCAGTTTTAGTTTGCATAGAAAGAAATGGAATTGGATTTGGGGTTGGCTGACTTTGATGTTCGTTTCTTGTTCATTTTATGAAAAATACTCGTACTTACAGCAACACAACACTCGACGCCTATCGATTTACATGGAGAAGTGTTGTCGAGCGTTTTGTGTTCTGTGATTTTCAGATTTGATTGACTGACTGACTGACTGACTGAGTGACTACTGGATTGACTGATTGCCCCTCGTCTCGTCAAGCTGTCAGGTTTTAGTCTCTTTGACTTGGTTCGTGTTACTTGGCCTGGCTAAAAGCTTTTGTGATAATCACAGTTAAATGTCAATTTTAATCTAAACTCACACACCTGAGAGTGTGTGTATAAATAGTAAGTAAGTGGTTTTGACTTGAAGATTAAAGTTGGATTAAGGTTTTAATATTCCCATGGAATTATTTTCAAGTGATGATTTTACACTTTTTGTTTGTCCCACAAGTCTCCACTCAAAACTTTGGCACTAAATTGAAATTTTTTTATCCTGAAAAAATATTTTTTTCTCAAAAAACGTAAAATGTGATTTAAATGTAACTAGGTTTCTATATAAAAATATAGAGTAGCTTTTAATACAAAATTTAAATATTTTTCAAATTGCCTCATTACGAAAAACAATAAGGCATTTTGTCTGCACGAAAATCAATGGAAAAATGCAAGTTGTCAGCTATTAGCAGTGCCACACCAGCTAGGGTCTAATTTGACTGTTTACAGTGTTCATTAAAAAAAAAAATTTTATAAACTTTGATTTTTACACAATGAAATACGAGTTCCCAAAATAGAAACCAAATCACTGAAAAAATTTTAAGTGACCAAACGCGAAAAACGACGAAAAACAAAAGAAATTTTTTTTATTCGAAAAATTCATAAAACAAAGAAATTTGACTGCAGTAATTGCCTCAAATAGTTTGTTCACCATGCATTCTTTTTTTATCAATAAATATTCTTTAAAAATACAATATTTTGATCTTCAAAGACTAGTGCCCTAAATCAAAACGGTAAGAAGAAAGTATCAAAAAACAGATTATCCGCATATTTATACAGTTAAACTTATTAAATTTTAATTAAGCTCGAAACCACTTCAAAATTCTCTAACTAAATGACTAATGTCGGCAAAATTATATGTTTATAAAAATATAAACAATTAATTTAATTTTCGTTAAACCAATTAAAACGTATAAATTAATCGAAAAAAACAAGCTATACTTTTTGTTTAAGTGAACCGAGATTCGAACCAAAAGTTGTGGTTAAGAGGATTCAGGAACCGGTCCGCGAACCGAACCCAAAGATTCCTCTCGGGTTCAAACCTTCGACCCAACGTCCTCCGAAAGCTTGGAGATTTGCAGCCTTGTTTGTCACCCAAAGCGCCTGACGGACGAACACATTCGGCAATTCGGACAGACACGAGCCGAATGCATGCCGAGCCCTTCGGCCAGAGAGCAAACAAATTTTCAGCAAACAGCGTTCAATGAAATAGGTCAGAGCCGCTTTGCGGCGCATTATATTCGCACTTTTTTGCCACGGTCTTATTAGTTCTTCTTATAAATAAGACAGCTGTTCAAAAGCATTCTGATTTCAAAGCTCTACAATAGTGTTTCTATTCATATGAAGCATTGTGAAGAAAATAATTTTTATGTCATCTGAAAATACTGAACTAACTGAATTTCATTTGTGCCCAATTTCAATTTAATTGAAATAAATACCCATTCCGTCCCACTGTCTACCGCAAAGGTGAGTTTCATTTCGGGTCTGGGGCTTTTGCGTCTGTCGCGCGTTTTAAATTACAAAATATTTTCCGTTAGAGTTGCGGTTATGCGATATGCGGCAATTATAAAGCATTTTTTCCCCTTTTTTTTTTGAGGGTTTTCAAAATTTAAGCAGCCAGGAAATTTTTCACAATTTATTTAGATGAGTGAGTGTTGAGCTTTAATGAGGCTGTAATGAGTTGAGTCAAGAGGTGGGGGAGGGATAAGGGTTAAAAAGTTCCATTGTGAAATGCGAGTGGAAAGCGTTGTAATTTGTGCGAAAGATTAAGGGCTCATTAAGTATGGAAAAAAAAAATAGCCAAGACAAGGAATTAGTGGGGAAAAAAGTGGAAAATGCATAAAAAATATATCCCCCCCTAGTTCGCTAACAAATAAATGGCAAATTCTCTGTGAAATCTGCGACCACATTCAATCGCTTTCGCTCAACTTTTTGCGAAAAAAAAACTTTTCAATTAATCTAAGTAATTAAAGTTTAAGAGACCAAAGCAACAGAGAGAGAGAGAGAATTCATTTCTGGTCATCCCAATAACACATCTGCAACAAATCAATTTTTGCAACAACTTTTTGTGCCCTCCCCTCCTATTGTATTTTGCAGTTCACTTACAAAACTATTTTTTGGTTTGAGTTTTTGTTTTATGGCTGGGCAAAGGAGGAAGTTTATCAGTTAACTTTTCAATAAATTGTCAACTAAATTGAAGTGCCCTGCCCCTGACTGGTGTGTTCCTGATATATCAAAGGACTTTAAATCAAAATTCAATTACACTTTTCATTTGATGCTCTTAAAATTGAGCAGGCACGTCCTCTATGTTGATGACGATGGGGTTGGGGTAAAAGTGCTTTTGGGGCCTGCCTGATTGGGGCAGGTTGGCTATATATTTTCCCACCTGCCGGCAGTGTGTTTGATAGTGAAAATCAACAACAGAAGAGTGAGAGAGAGAAATTGTGTCGATGCCTGACATTGAGAGTTTCAGATTTTCCAGCCGCCTTTTTGAAGTGTTTTCTGTGACGGTTCTGAGTACGCAATTCCCCCCCCGCCCCTCAAAAACAATGAAATGAAATGGGTCACAGTGTATTGGATTTTTGTTTGATATACATACGAGGGCAGTTTGATAAGTTAGTGACTTTTTGAGATTTTTTAAGAGACCTTGACAACCTCGTGAATTTCGACCACAAATGGTAAAATGTAAAAATTATTTTTTCTTGCATAATGCATAAAGAAAAGTTAACTTGAAAAAAAATTTAAATTTTGTTACAGCCCCCAATTGGGGCCAAGCCGAGCTTCTCTCAAAAAAATATTTCCCGAAGGTTAAAAATGCACGAAAACCGAACCCGATTTCAAAAACTATAAGAGATAGAGACCTGTGCTTTGTAAATAGGTATATACCATACGCAGATCAAGTTTTTCAGACTTGGACAATCCAACCCCCACAGATTCGAAATTGAATTGAAGCAAAAACGACAATAGGCAAAGAAAAAATGTTCCAAACCCAAAAATCCATAAATTCGACGGTTATTCAAAAATCCACCGACTTATCAAGCTACCCTCTTATATATAAACAACAATAAAACAAAGCTGGGGTTATGAAAAGTCAGCTAAAAGAAAGGATTATAGGGAAAAACATTTCTTTTTACAGCTAAAACCAAAGTTTTAATTTAATTTTCAATTTTAGCTTTCCACACACAAAATTTTCAATTACACATGGCACCTCAATATGCACATATGTATGTATATACGGGGATTGCATGCGGGATGTGGGACCCAAAGGGGTTTTTGCAATGGCCAGCACTTACAACAACTTATAAATAGCCTCAGTCTGTGCAAATTTTCACATTAATTAAATTTCAGCGACGACGTCGACAACGATGAAGCACAAACACAACCAAAACATCACAAAACCCCCCAACCCCCCAGACCAGACCAGCGACCACGACTGCAGCGACTGCGGCGGCCAACACCGTTGACATATTGAAGGAAAACGACAGATTTAGTACATAATATATAGACGACATATATGTCTATGTCTTTAGATATAGACAAGAAATGGCAATGCGGTAGGAAAAATGTTTGCAAAAATGAATTAACTTTTCCAACTCGTTTGGGCATTCATGATTTATTTTAATTTTGTTTTAGAAAACATGTCAAATGACAGGATTGACCTTCATAAGGTGGCAAGTAGCTGGTTTTTATAATAATAATTAATAAAAATAATAATTTTTTGAATTTTAAATCAAAAAAAAAAAAAAAACATGTCAAATGACAGAAATGACCTTCATTAGGTGGCAAGTAGCTGGTTTTTATAATAATTATTAATAATAATAATAATTTTTTGAATTTTAAATCCAAAAATATTTTGCTCGCGTTATTAGAAGTTTTTGGTCCATAAATACACCTTTTACAGGCAACCTCTACTCTACTTCCCAGGCACTCTACTGCCCAGAGGGGAAAAAAACAAGTATGTCGCACTTGAACTCAGTATTTCTAGACTTGATAGTCAACTGAGTCTAAAACTACTAAAAAACAAAGTACGTCATACTTATATCAAATACGTTTTTCCAAATACGAAATATGTACTACTAAAAATGAATACGAAACATACTATATGGACTGAAGACGAACGGCAGCATCTAAGTTATTAAAGGGCGTTGCCGGATTCCCATGGGCAGAGGCCCTTGACCGAAATTAAATTTTTGGTATGCAAATTCGAAGTTGGGTATCTGACAAAAATTTCCCCATCTTTGGTTTTGTCCTAGCGCTCATGGTGTATTTTTAATGAAGAGTTAAACTTTTTTGATCGTAAGCTCTTTAAAGACAATGGGCTAAAATTCTGAAAAATTCTAAATAAATACTTTGAACCGTTGGAGTTCGATACAATAATACCCCTGACTTTAACGAGGCAAACCGCGACTTGTATAAATCCGCGAAATTTTTTACCTTACTTATTTTCAACTTGCAATTGGGGTTCCACTTTGCTTTTTTGTGGGTATATTCGCCATGGTTTGTTAAAGCTCTTTTAATTTTTCCAGATTTTTAAATAATGTGAAAGGTGGTTAAAACGCTAAAAGCAGTACATTGCATTATTATTATGCAGGCCAATCATGTTGAAAAAATACAAAATATACATATGGAAAATCTATAATTTTTAAACGCAATCTGCGACTTTTAAAAATCTGCGAAATTTTTTATTAATTTTTGTTTGTTGTGGATTAAGTACCACTGTAATTCCTTGTGTGATTACTTGTCCTAATATGATAAAGCAAGCACAATTTATTCAGATTTTTAAAAAATGTGGAGGGCGGTTAAAACGCTAAAAGCAGAACATTGCATTATTATGCAGGCCAATAATGATGACAAAATACAAAATATGCAGTTGGTAAATCTATAAATCCATCTTATAATTTTTCAGATTTTTTAAAATTATAAAAGGTGGCTTAAAAACTTAACAAAATAATTTCATATTCAATTGTTACTGAATTTAAGTGCTCTTAGTATTTAAGTCATAAATTTTAATTTGATGAGAATATGAATTTAAAGTTTCAACGCAATAGCCTCTTTATTAATACACCATCTCTAACTTCAATAGTTACTGTTTTTACTTTGCGTGTCGCTGTTGATTGGAACTCTCCCCTCTAGATTTTTCACCGTTAGTCTAGTCTTCAACAATGAAACATCGAATGTGCTCAAATTGTAAAGTTTATCTTTTTCGATCATCTGGGCCTCCAAAATTACTTAAAAATGAAGCTGATGCAAAGTAGTTTGCTGATTTTTGTAAAGAATGTCAGCCAGCTGCAAATAAAATGTGTTATTTTAATCATATTGTGACAGTGGGACCTTATCCACCAAAAAAAATATATATTAAAAATTTCGCGGATTTTTAAAAAAAATTATAAGATCGGTTTATAGATTTTCCATATGTATATTTTGTATTTTTTCAACATGATTGGCCTGCATAATAATATTGCAATGTACTGCTTTTAGCGTTTTAACCACCTTTCACATTTTTTAAAAATCTGGAAAAATTATAAGAGCTTTAACAAACCATGGCAAATATACCCACAAAAAAGCAAAGTGGAACCCCAATTGCAAGTTGAAAATAAGTAAGGTTAAAAATTTCGCGGATTTATACAAGTCGCGGTTTGCCTCGTTAAAGTCAGGGGTATTATTGTATCGAACTCCGACGGTTCAAAGTATTTATTTAGAATTTTTCAGAATTTTAGCATGGCCCATTGTCTTTAAAGAGCTTACGATCAAAAAAGTTTAACTCTTCATTAAAAATACACCATGAGCGCTAGGACAAAACCAATGATGGGGAAATTTTTGTCAGATACCCAACTTTGAATTAATAGTTAGGTTATGTAGCTATCTGAAATCTATTGGGTCATTCACTAAGTAATTTCATTTGACGATATTAGCTGATCTCATTGAATTTTTTCGCAGCCAACCTCACACTTAACCGCTTTACCGTAATATATTTGAACAGCTGATATAGTAAGACTTTTTGTAAAAAATTTTGTTAAATTTGTTGGAACAGTTTTTGTTTGGTGCCCTATCGAAGATTGAAGATCGAAAACAGCATAAACAGGGTAAAAATGCAGTTCAATCAAGGTGAAAATTATGTAAAGTTTTCGGAGAAGATGTGTTGACCAAACGCCAATGCCAAGATTGGTTTGCAATATTTCCTTCCGTCAATTTCGATTTTCATGATGCACCACGTCCAGGAAGGCCTTCTAAAGCCGATGTGGATAAAATAAAGTCGTTGGTAGATGCAAATCGTCGAAAAACAATTCGAGAGATTACTGAAACATTAAATTTAACAAAAAAAAAAAAACAAAAAAAAGGATCAACAATTTTATGAGCGTGGAATCAATCCCTTGCCCGAATGATGGCAAAAGGTATTGGATCAAAATGGAGAATATATAATTTTGTAAAATGTTTTACACAATAAAAACAATCGTGTTTAAATTGCACTTAAAAAAACGAAAATACTTAGTGAACGACTCAATACAAATTTTTTATAAATGACTAAATGCTTAGACGCATTTAAGGCCAACGCATTGGCTTTGGCTTTGGCCCATTTACATATAACGGATAAGAAACCCAATAGGTTTTGAAATTCATATTTTTATAGACAACACTCTGAGCAATGAAACTCAGTTGGGGGCATAGCTCAGGGGTAGAGCATTCGACTGCAGATCGAGAGGTCCCTGGTTCAAATCCGGGTGCCCCCTAGATGATTTTTTTTGTGTATCCCTTTTTGAAATTTCTGGCACAATTTTAATAATTTTTTTTTAACCCATTGCCATGACAGCATAAACCGCTTTTATCTTCTGCTGCCAAAGCTGCATAAACATTTTAACCGAGTGAGCCACTCCACAAAAAAAAAAAAACGAGAATGAAATGAGAAGAGAATCCAAGTTTTTTGCCTCCAGCCCAGTGACATCTCAAGTGCCTCGCCAGGCCACTGCATTTGGCATAGAGGCGACAACGAGAATTCAGAGATGGTCGAGGTACTCTCGTCTCGGGTCTCCTCGCTGTAACCAACCGACAAGGAGGCACTTTAGAGTGCCAACGTTGTTGTCGTCGCTGACGTCGTTTATTTATAGCTAAATTTCTGTGTTTCTTTTTTTTTGTTTTCCTTCATTTTCTGTTGCCATTTGCTCACTTACAATGCTACGCAAAAATATGCGAAATTTATTTGCTGTAATTATTTTTGATTTTTGTGCAAAAATTGTTGTTCAACAACAAGAAAACTGAACATTCAGAAATGCATAAAATTTATTGTTAATTTAAATTGAACGGACAATACGCAATAAGGCTAATTGGGGGAATAAAGCATTATGACAACAAAATGACATAATTGTATGTAGCTCAGCTATGAATAGCAACTAATTTCCCTCAGGGCGTTGTCTTTGGAAATCTTACATTATTCAAGTAGTTGACATAATTCAAATTAATTTAGACAGAAAAGTCATTTCATTCTAATTGTATAATGCTTAATCCAAGTTGAATCCCTGACTAAATATTTGAGTATCATTTAGCAGATATTTAGTCAGAGATAGAGTTAATTGAAACTTTAGTTAAATTGGGTAATCATTTAACTTCCATGGAGACAATTATGTTAAATTGGAAATTTGTGTATGCTTTTACTGTTTGTTAATTTTATTAAACATAACAATTCTCAATCTAATCACTTTTAACGATTGCTCTTGACTGAGCATTAAATCGATCTTTTTTCCTAGCCAAACTTTACACTAAAAATTGATTTTCAAACTTTTAAGAAAAGTATTATTTTTTCTTTACTCTTAGTCGGGAAAAACGCGAATCGAAAATGACATATGAATTTGACATATTCGGAAATCTCCAATCTCTGGAAATTTTCTTCGAACTTAAACTGTTTCACTTAATATCAGTTTGTGTCAAAGAGAGCGATGCTAAAAAGTGAGATTGCATTGGTGTGCTTTTCACTGCTGCTTTGACCTACTTCATTGAACGTTGGCCAGCTATATACAATTTTATTGCTCTCTTGCCATAAGCCTCGGCATGCGTTCGGCTCGTGTAGCTGCGAGTAACCGAATGTGTTCAGCCTCCAGGGGCTATGGGTGACAAACACTGCTTTATGTGGAAGTAAGTGGCTCAGTGGGCAGCGTGTGTCCCCACTGTTCGGGGGGTTATGGGTTCGATCCCGCCCCGGAACATCTAATTAAAAGTATTTTTCTTTAAAACTTGTACACATCAGGTCACCTTTACAGCTTTAGCTTAGCCCTGAAAAAGCTTCTCATAAACTTTGCCGTTCGAACTCGGCGTTAAACTGTAGGTCCTCGCCTTGGCCCTTTGGGGCTGTAACAGCCAATTTTACATTTTTAACACAAATACGAACGTTTACTAGATCAGATGACGAAAGTTAAGCGATTTGAAAACAACAATTCAAAGACAAGTAGATTTAATTCTTCCTTCCTTGTTTCCTTCAATTTAATCTACACCCAGAAAAAGTGTGATTATAAGTTTAAGTATATCCATGATTGAACTTAAACCGTTTTGATATTAAAATTTAAAAACATTTTTATTAGTTTTTCCTTGAATCACTCAGAAATCAGTATTTCATTTTAAAACATAATAGTTCGAATAATAACAATGTCATAGAAAACAAAACAAACTTTACCGCAGCCTGATTTCAGTTCAATTTTTGAACTGCAGTAAAGTCCCGATAAATTTATCGATAAAAGTATCGATATATGTACAAACAGCGTACTAATTCTTGTCATTTGGCATACACAGAGAACAAAAATTCAAGATTAGAGAGATTATAATCTCAAAAAATACACCAAACAGTGTCAAAATTCGACAGTGTAAAAACACTAATAGATAACATTTGATTTCATGTTAAAAGGACTTTATAATGAAAAAAAATGAAGTTGTAATGAGAATTTGGTTCTCAGATTTGGAAATTGCAAACTTAGTCAGCTTTTGAGATGGTTTGTACTTGAATTTCCCCTGTTTTTTCAGTGTACTTATCAAATCAAACTTACCTAAGTTCAGTCGAATTTGAGTGTCTCACAATTCGTTGAACGAATGGCCAAGCTACAAACCTAACCGCAGCCTGAGTTCAGGTCAATTTTAGAGCTCCAGTAAAGTCCCGATAAAATCATCGATAGGCAAACAATAATACCAATTCTTGTTATTCCTCATACACAGAGAAAAAAATCTATATTGACTATATTGAATAGTGATGGCTCGTTTTGATTCCTTTTAAATTGAGAACCGGGATTCCGGTTCTTCAATGACATAAATAACACAGGTCAACAGCCATTTTGCTCTAGCCTTCCCGATATAAAACTCTATTCCTGTTCTATGCCCTGATTCGAAAACTGGTCTTGGTTTTTTCCTATCAGCTCTTTTTTTCAAGAAATCACGGGAAATCCATTTTGTAGTTTTTTTAGCTCATGGAAAATTATGGGGGTCACACCAAGCACAAAATTTTTAGGTTTATAAGTTTTATGCGAAACTACATACATCAATGCAGCCATAAAAAATCAAGCGAGCCGCATCAGCAAACCCGAAAGTGACTTAAGTGGACCTTCAAGATAATTTTCTAGCAAATTATAGCAAATTTTTCAAAATAAACCGTCGTCTACAAACCAGAGAGTAAATCGGAAATCCAAAACAACTATTTTAGCATATAGCCTAACATATCCGCTATTTTTACGATTTTTGTTTCATTTTTATCAGCGGATGATATGTCCCAACCAACGTAGACGCAGCAATTTTATACGCTTGGCTAGGTTAGTTTCTTTATAGAGCATATACAGTTTGTGATTCATTCGAGAATGAAATTCATCGCCAACCTTCAAAGGGCTGAAAATCCTCCGAAGAATTTTTCTCTCGAAAAAGCCAATTCGTATATAACATATCCAAATCGGTGTAGAATAACGGATGCAATGGCTAAGTACCCGATCTAAATAAAAAACCTGAAAATTGAAAATTTTTCATAAATAATTTTTACCGCAGAACAATTTGAAAATCATTTTTGGGCAAGTCCGGTTAAGATTTTGGTTCAAACCTTGGTTCGTCCCTAATTTTACAAAGTTTTACCAAATTTTAAAAAAGAAAAGCAATTAACTTAAAATTCTTAAAAAAATATTAAAAAATTTCCATTTATTCATTAATTTATTTTAATTTAAATTTATCTTTATCTTCGATTTATATTCTATTAATTTTAATTATTTTTATTCTATTAATTCCTTTTATTTTTGTTCTATAAAAACCCTTTAACGATTGCAATAACATAAAATGTAATTTAATTTTATATCTCAAAACTATATTTTAGGGTTCACCAAGGAAAGACACTGCGAAAATAAATGTGTGAAATATTGTAAAGCAAATATTAATCAGTTTATTAAGATAGTCAAGCTAGAAGGAAATAGAGAAAAAATTATGCGTAATTTTTGTATTGCCTTATTTTACAGAAGTTTTGCTCAATTGAAAATTTACCTGCTTAACTTGACGCGCGGAATTGCTTGTCTCATGTCTCGAACATTGGAAACCTAGCCTTGTTTTACTTCAAAGTTTATCAAAAAAAAACTATCCTTCTAAGCCTGCTTAATCATTAGGGGGTATAGCTCAGGGGTAGAGCATTCGACTGCAGATCGAGAGGTCCCCGGTTCAAATCCGGGTGCCCCCTTATTTTTTTTGTAACTTTATGCTAATATTTTATTTTTATGTGAAATATTTGGCATTTTAAATGAAATATCACACACAAATGCACACTTAAATTCTTTTGAAATCTTTCCTTTCGCTGTCATTGTTATTCACTCAAATATGATATACATATATTGTTGTATATAACCTAATGGCCATGTAAAGAGCATGTAAGCTTTCTTCTTCTTTATCTTCTCCTTTGCCCTATTCCCCAATGCCATTGTCATGCACATCAATCACGTGTCGTCCTTGCATGCGCGCACGAAAAGTATGCAACACTTTTTGCGCTTAAGTAGCTGCGTGTGCGTGCGTCTGCGTTGCCGCAAAAATATGCTGCGATTTGTCAAGGCAACACCGCACAGACGGCAAGTTCTTCTCATTAAAATTTTACATAAATATTGTGTCAAACGGGGAGCGGTGAGTGTAAATAATTAATGAAATGTAATAGCAGGCAACTTGAGTTGGTTGACCACAAAAGGTAACATGGCTGCTGCCAAGGATGATGATTGCGCTCAGGTAGAGAAAACTCTAATTTGATTAGTAGCGAGCAAAGCCATTTACCGCAGCTTAAGCAGCATCTTCTAGCTGGTGCTGTTGCTGTTGCTGCTGATGCTGCTGCTGCTGCTCCTGATTGATGCCTTTCTCGGCTGAAGGAAGATGCTCGTTCAAAGTCAAAAATGTTTTGCTCTGGCAGCTTCATTAAAAGTTTCGCAATGTACCGTTGCGGTAGCGATTGGTTGTGGAAGAGATAACCGCAACTTTTCATTAAAACTGAGGTTGTCAACTTGCCAGGGATAGAGAATGTTGGGTTTTTGAGATTGGAATTTGGATTGGCATGAACGCCGGTGAAAGGAGTAGGGAAATGTAAGTTTAAAATTGAATAGTGCATTATTTGCATTTGGAAATTCAATATGAGTTTATTACAAGCAGGAAATAATACCGTGTCTGGAATCGTTAACCCAACTGAAACGTTTCACATCTCGTACCTGGAAAGCAACCCATATTAAATAATTTTTGATAACCAAATACCCGTTGGCGTACTAATTGGAACTGAAAAACACGTGACATACCGAAACGGTAAAACCGGTAATGAAATGTTTTTTTCGATTTTTTATTTTGCAAGTCGAAAATAGTTTCCCTTATTTTGGGCCCTGGGAATAGAACTGCATCATTAGTTTTATGAGTTATAACAATGGCTTCATATAACTTTTTTTTTAAAGTTTCTTATCAAGTTAAAATTTTTTCTAAACTGTAAAAAAATTATATCTGATTCTTGTGAAATCTGAATAAATAGATTTAAATTTCCTCTAATTTACTACATTCACAGATTTTCGATATCATTGCACTTTCAAAAGTTATGGTACAAATACTGTTGCAACCTTTTTTAGATAAAATTTTCTACAACAAATTATTTGAAATTTCCAAATATTAAGTAAAATCACAATTAAATCATTTTTAATGTCTTTCTTTCTGTTCTCTGACAATAACTTGATTTCTAATTAAATATTTCATAATTTATTTTCTCATTTTGGTAATAAAAATTATGCAAACAAAATTTTCATTTTATTTAGATTTTAATCTATAACTTTTGAATGCGCAATGATATCGAAAAACTGGACATTTTAATCTATTTATTTAGATTTCACGAGAATATAATATCATATTTTTGGAAAAAAATTTAACTTCGAAAAAATTAAAAAATAAAAAGGAGTGTGTATCGTGTATCGTAGTGTGTAACACACGGTACGAGCGAAGCTATTTACGAAGGAAAATCAGAATAAAAGTACGTATTCTTGCATAAAAATATAAGATAGTTCCCTTATCCCAGATCCTAGATCACAGATCCGAGATCCATCCCACACCCCTGATCCCAGATCTCAGATACCTGATCCCAGATCCCTTATCCTAGATCACAGATCCGAGATCCATCCCAGATCCCTGATCTCAGTTCCCTAATCCCAGATCAAAGATCCGAGATCCATACCAGATCACAGATCACAGATCCGAGATCCATACCAGATCACAGATCCGAGATCCATCCCAGATCGTAGATCACAGATCCGAGATCCATCCCAGACCCCTGATCCCAGATCTCAGATACCTGATCCCAGATCCCCTTATCCTAGATCACAGATCCGAGATCCATCCCAGATCCCTGATCTCAGTTCCCTAATCCCAGATCACAGATCCGAGATCCATACCAGATCACAGATCCGAGATCCATCCCAGATCGTAGATCACAGATCCGAGATCCATCCCAGACCTCTGATCCCAGATCTCAGATCCCAGATACCTGATCCCAGATCCCTTATCCTAGATAACAGATCCGAGATCCATCCCAGATCCCTGATCTCAGTTCCCTTATCCCAAATCACAGATCCGAGATCCCTACCAGATCACAGATCCGAGATCCATCCCAGATCGTAGATCACAGATCCGAGATCCATCCCAGATCACAGATCCGAGATCCCAGTTCCCTGACCCCAAATACCAGATCCCTAATCAATGATCCCAGGCCCCTGATTCTAGATCTCAGATCCCTTATCCCAGATCTGAGATCCATCCCAGATCACTCAACCCTGATTCCAGATCCCTGATCTCAGATCCCTGATTCCACATCCCTGATCGCAGATCCCTGTATGTGTGTGTGTGTGCATGGTTGCGCTTGCTTATGCTTTTTCAATGCAAACGAATATCAGCACAAATAAAAACAAAACACCGAAACAAAGATAATCTCACGCAAAAATGCTGTCGCAAAGAAATCAAAGTCAACATTCGTTTTAGTCCCCCAGCCGAACGTCCATTAAAGAGCTTCGCTCTAAAAAAATGTTGTATGAAACCATCGTGATAACTCAAAAAAGTAATGATGCAATTCGATTCCAAAGGCCCGAATTGGGGTAAACCCGTTTAAGTTGGTCATGTCTTTTTTATTTTTTGGATAAAACTTTCACAGTGTTATAGCGTAGACATTCCCCTTTCATCTCCTTCCAACCATTTTCTAAAATTCGAAATAAGTAAGCAGACAAAGCCATTTTAGTGGAACAAGGTTCTTGCTAAAGTTAGTACTTTATAAGTTGCTAAAAACTTTAAGCGCTTAAGAACAGATTTTTTTTAAAAGGATAAAAAAACAGGGCTTACAAGGCGTATCGGCCCCAATTCTATCCATATTTTAAGTATGCAGTTTTAGAGTACATCAACGAAAGTAATTTATCGATTCTTTTTTATACATATAGTTACAACCCAGAATTTGAAATATAGATTTTTATCATTTCCAACACAAGCGTTTTTCGGACCAATTACCCATTCTAAAAATTCCCAAATTTTTATGGCAATAGCGGGCATGTCAGGACTCTCCCAGAACAATATTTCTGATTCTTAAATTGTAATCCGCGACTTACAAAATTCTGCGAAATTTTTAACTTCAAATATTGTAGACTTTTAGTTGGGGTACCACTTTTAATAATAATAATAAACTTGGTTAAAGTTCATTGCAAGATACTATTCGTATAATTTTTGCAGAATTTTTGTAGGTTTAAAAGGTGGCCTAAATTAATAAAAACCAAAATGTTAAAAAACTTCTTAAAGATCTCATTGGACTAAGATCGGTTTCAAAACCTGGCGATGTATGCATTGTTGACCGGGGCTTTCACCATGTTATGGAAGATTTAATTAGGTATTGTTCGATAAATACAATTTTTCTTAAAAGATACATTTACATACATTTTTTATCCAGGATATGTATATAATGACGGCAATTTATAGCCTTTTGGGAGAAAAGTAGCAAATTCTTCATCAGCAGATGGATAACAAAATCTTAGCAAAATAGAAATCCATTTGCAGGAAAGCAGATTTTTAAAACAATAAGTTCGGCAAACATCTAGATGTAGCAAGGAAATCTCTTATCTCCTAATAAACTAAATGATCCAAAAAGAGCTCTCAAAAGCTTTATAAAGGATGAATTAATATGTGGCTGAAGAAGACGCAAAGTTTTGTTTCAAACAGTTTCTTCTCTGGATACTTTGGAATTTTTTGAAACAACTGAGAAGGACCTTAAAACATTTTTTACTGGCTCGTACCAACTAAGGCGGTATCCCTCTTGATAGAAATTACTGATGAGCTTGGGAGTTTTTCAAAGCAAAAAAGAATTTAATTCAAATTTAATTGAGTTCACTACATATTTTTAGCGAAACATATAAATTCTATATTGATTACGTTGCGCAGTCTGTGGATATTCAGAAAAAAGTGCGCTATTGGTGTGAATTTATAAAGCCAATTTATAAAACTAAAAAAAAGATGAAAAAAGGATAGAACAAAATAAAAAATTCATTTTTTCCAATAAATTTCGAAAGACAGTTTTAAAAAGGATAGATTTATCAGAAAAAAATTGGCACACTGTTGCAGGCCATAACTTTTGAACAGCCCTTGAATCACAACATATAATTTTTTTAATTTTTAAAAAAATTAATAAATAACATAAAACAAAAAACCAAGTTGTAAAAGCTTTTATGGTTTTCTCTCCAGGATTTAAAAAACACCCTTAAGAAACCAAAATACCTCACGTGTTGGAGCATTTTCATAAACAAATTAAGATCTAGAATTACCCCCACTCCTGTAAGTACAATTTCGCTGCCTTGTGTAGCCAACTGTAAAAAGGGTAAAGGGATCGGTTGAGAAAGGCAGACATATTTATGCATATAAATAAATTCAAATTCAATCTTGAAATATTCACTCACCCCTCCGCCCACACACACACACTCTCACACGAACACTTTACTTCTCAGTGATGTGCCGTTGCCATGACACCTAAACCACAGCCAATGATTAATATCAAAAAGCCATCTGAAACCCCAAAGACCCCTTCATTAGTTACATTCTTGGTGCAAAATGATAAGCTCATTAGCTTAATGCAAGCGTAAGCAATGTCAGGGGTTTTGCTTGCTATCAAGCAGACATTAAGTATACGTACAATGTGTGTGATACCCCAAAACTAAATGCTTTTTAAATTGTAAATAAACCAGCTTCGGTATTCACCTGCAGCCTTATTAAAGCCCTTTTTCCATAGAACAAGCAATTCTCGTTTGCATCTTCTGCTGTCTCCAGTCCTAATGCCTCTTGAGTGCTCCGCTTGGCTGGGTTTAAACTCTTTGCTTGGCATTTCAACGCAGCTCCATCTGCGGGATCTACAATGCCACTTTGCATTCGTTGTCCACACACACACACACACACAGACAAAACTCAAAATTGAACTTCAATCTAGCCTTCTTTTCTTTCTACAAACGCATGTAAATTGGCCAATTTTGTGCTGTCCCACCCTTTGCTTTTGCTTGGCATCAGCAGAAAAAATTGCATAAAATCCTTTTCTTTTCTTTTTTTTCGTTTCTGGCATTGCACATCTTTTGATTTGCAACTGGCGCACTTTTTTCTCTCTCTTTTTTTTTTTTGGTGCATTTTATTTGTTGTTTGTTTGACAGCCGTTGAGGGCGGGTGGGCTATCTAAGACTCTATCTCTCGAAGGAATTGCAGTTTTTGCTGCCTTTTGCCCAAAATGGTGGAAAATTAAAATTGGCATTGGGATATTGTTATATTTTTATGCAATTGACAGACCAAGAGATTGTTTTCCCCAAGAGACTTATTATTGAGAAAATATACATACAATCTCACCTGTGCCACACACTTAGCAAACATTCTGATCCGGCTTATGCCTCTCATCATTCCTTCCTCTAGCCAGCTAATCTCAATTACTTTTCACACATTTTCATAAACTTTTTACTGCATATCAAAACATTTCTCTAATTACAGTTTGCATTTATAAAAAACTATTTTAAAGTCCTTTATAAAAAATGAGTAAAGTTTTAAATACACAGGACACATCAGCAGGACGACCATTTTGCAGGAACAATATTCAATTTCCGACTGTCTAATAAGTTTTGGGCTAACACACACACACACAGACACACAGGAGTTGAGTTGGGCCATGTAATAAGCCAACTCTGTGTTTGTCTAACCTCCGACAAAGTTCCATTACTCAAACCAGGAATGCAGACGCAACATTTTCCTTTAATTTCCTTTTTTAGTTTTTCATTTTACGCTTTTTTTTTTTTTTTATTTACTACGCCAACTACAACTTGGCATTTCCCTGTTCAACATTTGATGGCACTAAAATTGTCAGCTTAAAGACTCAACTTTAATGAATACTCGCGAGGCAAGTGCAAACACAGGGAGAAACAAAAAAAAACAAGAAAATACGACTAAAGTAACAACTAACGGGCCATATAAAATGCATTTCGAGTAACAAACTTTAAGCCCAAGCGGTACGCGTTCATTTGGGACACAACATTGCTGACGAGAAGGCCCCGACTGTGGTGATGGTGATGGTGGGAATATTTCTCTGAGTGGATATATCATTGAATGTTTATGCGTGAACTGAATTGATGAATTGATAATTAAGTACAATGAAAAGCTTCGCAGACGAGAAAAACACCAAATCAAACTTAACCTCAATGGCTGGTTCTCAACGAACTGACCGACTCTCTTTAACATTGAGCTTAGGCAGAACATGTTAACTTGGTAAGGTGGTGGAACTGTCGAAGACTCCTGTTATACCAAGCCGAGTTCGAGTCCCAGAAAAAAAATCCCGTTTCAATAATAAGTCCGGATGGTTCTTAAACGCATAACGTCCGGTCTCAATAAAAACGTTCTTACCAGGGTTCGTAAAATCTACAAAAAATTCTTTTCACGCCATGATAAATAACATCAATAGAGGGATTCCTTAAAGGGATTTGCTTTTGATTTTGATTTCGTGAAAGCAAATCAAAACAAGTAAGAAAGTCGGTCAAGCCCGACTGTAATATACTCTGTACCTGTTTGTACGAAACTAATAACTTTAAAGTGTGAGGTTTTTTCAAAATCTGGGGGTGGCAACTCTTTCAACCATCGTTCATCTGGGTGAAAAACGATGTATGGGGGCTCGATAAGTAATGATGAGTAAAATTACCCTAGTACAAACCCGTAAAATTATAAAATTTGTATATAATTTCCTATTAACATAAACGTATCTATATTAGTCACGCGGGAATCACGCCTGATTTCTGACCGCAGGACATCTCAATTACATCGCTCCTCTCATAGCAAGGTCCAATTGGGAAATTACCAGTTAGCTATTGCCCTCTCGCTCTCTCTCTTTCTCGTAAGTTCTACCAATCGCTGCGGTGTTGTTGTTGGCGTTGGTTTTTATTTTATTTTACGTATAGCTCTAATATCGTTCATCGTACAGACAGACGGACATGGCTATATCGACTCGGCTGTTGATGCTGATCAAGAATATATATACTTTATAGGGTCGGAGATGCCTCCTTCTGGCTGTTACATACATTTGCACAAACCCAATATACTCTGTGTACCTTCGGTACAGAGTATAATCAGTTGACAGAACGACCTTTTTTGCGCACTGATTTGATTTTGATTTCGTGAACAGCTGATTGACAATTGGCGCTGAAGTAAACAAAGGTTAAAAATCACAAAACGCCGAAATAAAGTGTAAACCCAATTTTTGTCAGCCTCTTAAATAATAGTTAAATAGCAGAGCATGTAGTTTAAGAATGGTTGCAGCTTTACACAACAGGCATTAAGTTTGACAGCATAATTTTCTTCGAAGAATACGGCCACACTACAAAGCAAAACGAAATCAGCCCCGGAGCTGATTTCGTTAAATCTATTAGAATCCGTACGTTTTCTGGGCACACTGCACATTTTGTATGGAGCAGCTGTGAACAGCTGTTCGACGAAATCAAAATCAAAAGCAAATCACTTTCAGGAATCCCTCTAATGTAAAAATTAATTATTTTCAGACATGAAAATAAAAAATTTTACATATTTTTTCATGTAAAGAGCTATTCTCAAATGACATAAAAATAATTTTCGTCACTATGCTTTATATGAATAGAAACACTTTTGTAGAGCTTTGAAATCAGAGTGCTTTTGAACAGCTGTCTTATTTATATGAAGCACAGTGCCGAAAATAAAATTTATGTCATCTGAGATCAGGCCTTAACTAAAAGGAACTGCCTTCTAGTGCCTATAAAAAACAGTGGCAAAAATCCTCGTTTTAGTTACATGAAAAAAAAATAATTTTATCCGATTGTAAAATTTTTTATTTTCATGTCTGAAAATAATTATTTTTTTCCAGCTTGTATATTTTACTTTGTGTTAATATCAGGGTATAATACCGGAACCGTTAACCGAAATAAGCCGTTACAAGCCGCGTACCGGTATCGAAACCAAAACCGATATTACATTTTTTTGGGAACCGAAAACCGTTAACCGTTATAATAGGAACCGAAAAACCAGAACCATACCGAAACGCTAATACCGGTACTGTTTCAGTTTCTGCTAAAATAGCAATATATACACTGAGAAGAGAATTTTACTTTGAGAAATTCGCCCTTACAGAATAACCAGAATCAAATACTTTTTTAAAAAGAAAAAATTTCCAAAAATTGTTAAAATTTTTCTTTCCTAAATAATTAAATGTAAAGGATTTCTAAGTCTTAGAGATAGAAATGCTAGAAAAATTATAATATCAATTTTAGAAAATTTTATGTCAGGTAAAGCTAAGACAGACTTTATGTTACCAGCTGTTTTTGTGCGTTTTTAGAGCTAATATACTTGATATTTGACTTTTTTTACTTTTATGAGCTATTTTGGACAGTAGTCTTATAGTATGGGTTCAAATCTATACAGATCACTAAAGATCTCTATTTTTGGCGTAAATACGGCAAATTTTAGGGCGACATAAGAATAGAAAATTCCGTAATTCTTGGTTTCAGGGATACCACTGAAAGCCTCGACAGAAGCATTTGACGAAATTGTTCGTCCAAAAATAAAAAATTCTCGAAATCGGTAAAAAAAAAAAAAAACTTATTTATGTGGAATATTCGTAGAAACATTTGTAGTTCTATTACATTCATTTTTTTTTTGATATCTTGAAATAATTAAAAATTTTGAATATTAAAAAAAATTATACTGGTACCGGTACGGACCGGTATACCGAAAAAAAATCTGGGTACCGTATCGGAACCTAAAACCGAAATAAACTGAAAACCGAAATAGAACCTTTAACCGAAATTCTCATTTCCGGAACCGGTACTGGAACCTATATTCGTTTTGGGATTAATCCCTGGTAATATCTTGCATGTAAAGAAAAATGTGTGTTATTTTACGAACCCTGCTTCTTACCTTAAGCCCGCCGTTCTCAGTATAAGAAAAAACGGACTTACACTACTATTTAGAACGAAAAACATGGTTTTCAGTACATTTAGAACGGATTTTTTTCTGAGTGTATAACTTATATTTTGTTGTAATCACATATTGCGTCCGCATAAACCCAACGTTTTTCATCATATACCGCCTAAAGTAAATACATCCTGATGTTGATGTTGTTGTTGCTGCTGCGGGTGCCACTGTCGATGTCTACTCCAGAACGGCAACGGGCGAATGCAAATAGGAGCAAGCCTATATAATAAAAATGAGAATTGAGAATTGTCGTGGTGGTGGTGGTGGGGGTGGGGGAAAGGAGCAACGAGGAGGAAACAAAATGGGAACTGTGGTTTGCACGGCCTCCGCCACCCGGAATGCCATGGAAATGACAGACGATGTAAAAGAGTTCATTAATATTGCAAGGTATGCAGACGCTGACGACATTATGGGGTGGTAGGGAGGGAGGAGGGTGGGACACAAACGAGGACACAACATTTTGACGGTGTGCGCAATTATTTTGTAATTTGTCATATTTTCTAGGCCTTCACAACGTCAACGTCCCAAAATATTTCAAGTAGCAAAGTCTCGGACTCAAGTGGCTCGACGGCCTACTAAAAGAGACGAGAAATATATGAGGGGGGGGAAAGGACCTGCTGTACACCTACCTACACAGCATAATTGTTTGTATTTTACGCTTCACATGAAAGCTAAGCAAATCTTTTGTTACACTGTGTCTAGCCCCATCCTCCCTCACCCAAACCAACGCTTTTGTTTGGCCTTACGCTTTGTGTGCATATTCTAAACATGGCGGCGTTGTCGGCTCGGCTACCTCAACCTACTTTTTGGTGGAGCAGAGCGGCAGCAGACTGCGTTGTCGCTGTCGTTAAGACTTTAATAGTGCCTACAGTAGGCAGTGCCCCCCTCGTACAGTCGTCAGTCAACATTGAGTCAGTCAGTCAGCCAGTTGAGTTGTTCTGCATGTTTTCCGAGAACCCTTTCATTTAAGTTGCTACCCTGTAACTGAAATAAAAGTGTCTTTTAAAAAGGTCACTAAAATAGTTGATCCATTGACTGTTCTAGTTTTCGATTTGGGATAAACGGACACTTATCTACACAGTGAGACAAGAAATCATGAGTTTTTGCCCCCCTTTTTTAATCCAGCTTTCTTATTTCGTTTCCAATTCCAAGGGTATGACGTTTCCGACTCCTGTCCAGGCATTATAATTTTTGCTTATAATTTCTATGCGCTGTAGTTTCTGTCCATTCTTACCCCCATTTCCATCACTCTCTCTCATCAACCTATTCAACCCTTGCCTTTGCTTTCATTCTTTGGTTTATATTTTTCTGCATTCTTTTTGTTAAATTACATGCACACACACACACATACACAGACAAATATTTATTTAAAACTTATGCCCAAGGCCTTTCATTACTGTGCACGTAAAAATATATTTTCTGTTTTACACATTTTATATTTTTATTTTTTAGTTTTTTTTGCTATTTTCACTGTGCAAATGTGCGGCATGTTGTTTTGTGCTTATCATTCGTCTGGATTTTTGGTGCAAAATAATAATAATAAAAAAAAAAAATAAAAACGCTTTTCAGAGTCTTCTCTTAGTTAATTTAGTTGTAACCAGTTCCCTTTTCCCCCAGCTGGTTCATGGCGTCTAGCGGAGTTTTAATTAGTCCTCCATCTTCTGCTACAACATTTTCGTGTGTGTGTGTGTGTGTGTGCTCGTGGCTTCTTTTGTCGGGGCCATTGTCTTACCCAAAAGAATAAAGAAGAAAAAAAAATATAAAATTGTTGAAAATTTTATGAGATTTACTCGCCGAATTGTTTTAAATTGCACTGCTCAAGTATCCTTAGGGGGGACTCTTTGAAGACCATAGAAAATGAGAACAGGTCAAGAGTGAATGATACTAGTTGATGCCATAAAGGGTTATGCATACCAATTTATATATTTATAGTTTCTTTTTGTGGAATTTGACTTGAAATTAAAAATGGAAAAATTAAAAGGCGATTTACGAACTGCGTTTATCATATACATAGCTGCCCTAGAAACGATCGGTAACAAGACTAGTTTTATAGGTAAATTCATTTATAATGTTAGTGCTAGCATACTTAAACTAAGCAGTTGCTAAATTCAAACAAATTACCATCAAAATTTAAAAAAAATATTTTTTTCGTCGTTTGGAACCTCCTAAACATCATAGAAATTAGATTTTTGCTTGTACTCAGATGAGATAAAAATTTTGATACAATATGTCAATACTTCATATGAATAGAAACACTTTCGCTCAGCTTTGAGAGCTGAATGCTTTTAAAAAGCTTTCTTATATGAACTATAGTGCCGAATATATATGACATAGTATAAAACGTCCGCATATTTGAAATTTTTGATAGCATTACAAAAACGCTTTATTAATTTATCTATTCATATTTATTTTGCGTCCCTCGGGACGCCCTTCCCGAAATTCGAACTTCTTTATAAATTAATCTTGATCCTGGAGTTCATTTCGGTCTCTACACTTTTAGCTTGGGCAATTTAAAGAGCAAATTTAGTAGTTCAATAGATTTTGCACAATAGTTCACTGTTTAATAACACTAGGCAACATGGTTCAGTTTATAGAAGGAGTGTTTGTGATTATAGATGATTTTCGTGTTTCCTTATATGTTGATGTGCGCGCGGGAGCGATTTTTCCTACAAGTAACGCACGATTCACGATCTCTTGACGCACGACTCACGCACGAAATTGTTTAAGGGTTTTGCATCACGAACGATTCATGCACTATTACACAACCACCACCGAATTTTTGCGTGGAAAGACCTTAATTCTATCATGGGTTTCACGGCCACACTGCGCCTTCTGTATGGATCAGCAAGTTTGTGCATACAGCATGACTTTTATTCACGAGGTATTTTAAACATGCACGAATCACGCACGGATCACGGATGCAGAAGCACGAAAGACTGTGTTTTCTCACGATCATGTCGTGAAACGCTGTGATACGTTTAAATTCACGTCACGTGCGCTTCTTTAATATAAAGTATAGTACCAAACTAAGTTTGTATTTCATCTGAGTACGGGCCATTAACATAGTGAACTTATTAATGACGATAAATGAAGACGTACGCGGTTCAAAATTTCCACTTTCTTTATAAATTAATCTTGATTCTGCAGTTCACTCCGTTGATTCGTTTCATTTTTAGCTTTGGCAGACTTTTACACAAAAGGTCACCTTTACAGCTGTTGATGCCAGTTGTGCAGAAGCATGAAGCCATAAAAAAGATTCTGAAAAAAACCTTTGCCGTTTAAATTCGACGTTAAACAGTAGGTTCCTTTCTCTTGATTGAAAATTAAAAAGACACACGAGTCAAGAAGATTGATAGAAGCTCGGCTTGGCCCAGGGCTGTAACAGCCAATTTCACTTTACTTATTTGAAGAGCAAATTTAGTAGTTTAATAGATTTACCTCTAAAGTTCATTGTTCAAAAATTCTTGTTCCATGCGAAAACTTAACTCTTGCCATTCTAAATGATTGCTTATAGGGAGTACCTAATAAATTAAAAATACAATTTTTTTTATATATCCACAAAAATTGCGTATCCGACACGTATGCATCATTAAAATTTTTCGTTGACAAAATATCTATTTGTAAAACTTTCAAATTTAAAATATTTTTTTGTTACATGTTAAATATAAAACAGGAATCGAATGTATTTCCAACGAAGAGTTCTGTTTTGTCCGCGATCTTATATGGGACACTTTTTTTACTCTATTTTATTTCGGAAAATGCGACTAAAGTGGCTCGCAGTCTGGAATAACCAAGAACAACAAGCGGGGATCAAACAATGCCTTCTCATTAAATACTTCTCGCTAAAAAAAATAAAAATAAAGCAGGCAAACTCTTTCGCTAGAGAGAGGAGCTCTATTCAGAAGAACTGCAAATGTTTTCGACATTTTAAATGTCCTGTACAGATACGAAAGCTACACACATCACGGAACAAGACACGAAAGTTTAAGAAGTCCCTAAGAGCAAAAGTCCATATCATAACAAGTACGAACCGAAAACTGATTGATATTATAAAATCAGTGCGGACCGTGAAAATAGTAGATGTCTATAGCGGCAAGTGCTTACAAAAAACACAAAGTAATGAATTACATAATTAATTACAAAATATATTTATTTAATTTTTGAAACATTGGATATTCACAGGAAATATTTTTAGGAGGACAAAAAATATCTATGAAACTCTTTTCGACAGCGTTAAAATATCCTTGATAGCCTCTACTATATGGGTACGGCTCCTATTGTAATCTAAATTCCTAGTACTTTAAAAATATGCATAGAACGTTTTTTTAAAAATTTAAATTTTTTTCCCTTCAATCTACAACTTCTATTTACCAGTGTGCACTTTATCTATCAATTCTTTATGATAATTTAAATTATCATAAGATTCATATAATAATTAAGCAAATTTCGCGATTTCTTATAGCGTTCCATCTACTTCTCTTATTTACCAAGGTAGAAACCAACCGCCTTCAAATCAAACTATGAAAAATAAATAAATAAATTGACGACTATATTGAACATTCTGTCTAAACAAATTTCTCATAACAGATTACATACAATTTTTACACGTCTGTACTCTGTGGCATGGAGTCCTTAACTATTTGTTAGTAAGCTAGTAAGTTTTGTGTGTCCGTTTTGTAGTTGAGTCTCCTGTCTGTTGGTGTGTTTATGATTTATAATGTGATGCGCTTATTGTAATAATGTTTATTTTTGTAAAATTGTCACTGCCTCAATATATATTGAATGGCCACTTTCTACACCTGTTTTTTTATGTGTATTTGATGTCGTAGCTTGTGGTCTTTAATTTTGATTTCGTCATTTCAGTGTCAATCTTGTTACAAGTGTCGTCTTTACATCCTTGGCATGGTATTTGGTTAATAAAATTATTTACACCCACTTTGTCTATTTTTGATTTTGTCATGTTGTAAAAACTGTTCGTTGTATTTGTGGATTAGTGAGCTATTTGTGTATTTTGTTTTTCATAGCAATTTGATCGTGCGAATTGTTTCGATAATTTAGGTTCATACATACATACGTATGTGAGTGACTTGTATATTTTTCTTGTTTTGTCTTGTGCCTTTTTAATAGTGTCTGTATGAACCACTTGGGGGAAATCAGTATTATTTGTTAGAATTAATTTAATTTTCGTCTCAATGGCTTTGTGATGTGCAATGTCACTGATATTCATCATTCGTTTTATAGAGCCAAGTGCCGTGTTCATTATGGGTGTTTTTAGAGTGCTTGGAATGTATATTTTATATTTTATTATATTTATCATCCAAACGCTAGTCACAAAAGGAAAATTGAAAAATTAACAGTACAAGAGAATATAAATTATAAAATTGAACAAGAAGATTTACTAAAGATAAAAAAATAAACAAAATTAACAAAAAAAAAATTGAAAGAAATAAAGAAGAAATACAAATAAGTAATGTCTTAACATTAACATTAAACTTATTAAGCACTTTCCTTCCCTATGATTTTACTGCATTTTGCAGGTGTGCTATTAATTTCAACCTAAACTGCGTGGTATTTGCTAAGGTTTTTAAATTATGAGGGAGACAATTACAACTGAGAACAGCGTATATAAAAAAAATGTGATAAAAATACCTTCAAAGTTCGTATGCTCGTGAGCCTAACGAGAAGCAAATTGGTAAAATTATATCAAGAAACATTGAAATAGAAGGACATACTATACCCAACCAACTAATTTTTAAAACGAGTGTGTCCTATCCCTACTAAATATATAAATTAAAGAATTAAGTAAACGTATAAATTAGAGACTAAAACCGATCAGCAAGAAACCCCTTTCAAAAGAAATAATATGTCATTTAGAGTTCCTAAGTCCACTAATAAGCCCTTCGTTTTGTGAATCAAATCCTAACAATAACGCTTCGGATACGGTAGCTAATGAGAAAGATTGCGTTAAAAACTTTTCTATTATTTTAGATGAAGAGGATATATCATGATTTTGTTAACTTCATTATTAAAATATATTTATTGAAAAATTATAATTTATTTTTATAAATAAATTTTCCATCAACTATTTCTATTGCTCTTATATAAGAGATAGGAAGTAGAAGTGCGGTTTGAAAGAAGTGCAGGGAGCCTGGTTAATAAACATATTAATGTTTTGATTGTATGCCAAATAGATTGACTTTTGTGAATACCATTTCAAGTAGAAGTAAGTGGAGGGAAGTTATTGACGAAAACTTTTTCATTATCATGTCACATGCGTCGAACAGTGTGAACCCAGCCTAACAGCCTAATCGCCCAGTCTTCGGGACGGGATTCCCGCGGGTGCCGAAAAAAATCTTTGGGATCGGGACAAGATTGAATTTAAATTTGGGGGTGCAAATAGAGGCGGTTCGGGATATCCTATGCTCGGGATCGGGACGGGTCGGGATAGACTACGGTCGGGATCGGGATGGGATCTAATTTTCTGTCCCGCACCCATCTACAAAACGATATAAATTCTATCCCGTCCGTTCTAGAACGCTGACAGCCGTTTTTTTTCTGTGCAAACAAGCTTAGAATATGGGTAATACAATTCACCTCAATACACCGTCCGAAAGGTAATTATCCGAAATTGACCATCAGAATGCGCTGCTATCGCAAAAAAGATTTTGTTGACTAATAGTCCATTCATATTTAGGCAGACATGCCAAACTTAAGCGCAATGCAGTTCTTAGTCCGTGTTTGAAGCTCTCTTCGATTTTGTTTTGAAGCATCTTCAAAACTTCATGCGCATTTACATGAAGAAGTTTGCTTCATGAAGTTCGATTTCAATTAGCCAGAGAACACGAGTTATCGATAGCCCACAGATCAACCCTGCATCAGTTCAATCGGAACAAAGCAAAGGAGAATTATCGAAAAGCTTCACGCCACGGTAGGTCATGAAGCTTTACCAGCTTCGGCTGCCCCTCTTCACCTCTTCCCCACAAACAAAAACTTCATGAACAACTTCATGAAGGAAACTTCATCGTGTAAATGCGGACTTAGTTTTGATTTGACAGCTGATTGTTTTTGAAAATAATTTTTTTTTATTCTCAACATAATTACAATTTAAGCTTGGTATTGAGTAACTGCGAAAATCGTGCGAAATCTCTGCACATTATTTCGTCGATAGCAAGTGCGAAAAGTTGCCACCATCTCTAGTTTCAAATCTACCCACCTCTAGGAGTTTTGTTTACAAAATAAATTTCAAATGGATAACAAACAGAGAGACAAACAGAGATGCCGCAATTATTGTTACAATAGCGATGTGCGAGTTGCAACAAACGAATCCCAAATTCGACCATTCTGGAGTTATGTGGCTCATCCATTACAAACACGGAATCACTTTATTAACCTTCCTTGTCAAGGGCAGTAGCTATATTTGACGCTTTTGACCAATCCTGTATAAGAATGCTACTCGTGTATGCGCTCCTACAGCACAGGTTTTTCTTTGACTAAATTGATCAGGGCCACTTTGTTATGCACTTGTTTTTCCTCGCGCCACACACTTGTATATTTCGACCGAGCTGATTGCGAAAAATATGGTTTTGATATATTTCGCACTATCGAAATAATGACCAATCGATTAACTATTGCGTGACACGGTATGCATCGGGTGGCAACGCTGCAACATCGATATGACTTTTCGCAACATTTCTGTGTACCAACTCGCGAAACGGCTACCAGCGAAAATCGAGCGAAATCGTTTTTTTTATATGGAGTTTCTGATTTCGCGAGTATTTCGCAGTTACTCAATACCAAGCTTTAACAAAAAAAAATATCAATGACGTATGGGTGTGATTTTTCATTATGACAAAGTTTGACCGCATACATCTTTGATCACTCGTAAAAAAATATCTGAGCAGAGTTGGAAAGTGTTGGCACTTCCACCATATAGCCCCGAATCTGCACCTTCAGACTATCTTTTGTTCCAATCTCTTTGAAATTCTTAAAATGATCAAAAAATCGTTTCTGATGAGACTATCAAAAAGATCTGGGGTCAGTTCTTTGAGACCAAGGACAAGAAGTTCTACGAGCGTGGAATCCTGCAGCTGCCCTTAAGAAAGTCAAAGTTAGTTAAATAAAAGAAGGTCAAAGTTGGCTAAATAAAACGGCCAGTACTTAATCGATTAATGTTGATTCTTTAAATATAAAAATCACCATTAAATATAATCAAAAAATTTAGAAATGACTTTCTTTTCCAATGATTTGCAACTTGTTGTTGTGTTTATTTTTGAAAACAAAAAAATTATATTTGATTTCATTGAATTTGAATTAATTTGTTTGTATTTTTAATTAATTTTCTAAATTGATTATTATCAAATTCGCAAATTTTAGCAGCTAAAACTCACCTGTCAGTTAATTTTGTTTAAACTTTTCGGTTTGATGTACAAATCGAATAAGCAATAAACCAAATGTGGCTGGTTGAGCTGTTTCAAATGTTTGTTTTTGTTTTTGGGCGCCAAAGTACAGTCACAAATACACATACACTCGCGCGCGCAACACACACACACTCGCGCAATCACAGCGACACAGAGTTAATGTTATTAGCTGTCAAATGATGGTTTTTCGGATCTTCACTCCTCCCTCTCTCCCTCTCACTCTCACTTTGGTTTTGCTCTCCGGCTGTTTATTATGATGATGTTTGTTGCGGTTGGCAATTGGCGGCAAACGGCAGTCAGTCAGTCAGGCCAGAGGATTTGCAGCTGAGGCAGATTAATGCAGTTTTGTTTGCCAAAGCGACGTTTATTGGATTTTCCACTGTCTGTGTGGGTGTGTGTGTGTATGTGGGTGTCTGTGTATGTGTGTGTGGTTGTGGATGATGATGATGACAGGACAGGAGACAGGACACTGGCCAGTCGCTTAACACATTAACAGATTTTCGAAATTTTCGTGACTTTTTCTGTGGATCTTTTATGGGATGATGATGCTAATTTGCGCACACTTTGGGCAAAACACACAACTTGACTGAGCGAAATTGCACAAATAACTGAAATGAAATTTCCCCCACAAACACACAACGCCGAGTGCATTCAGTAAGGGCCCAAACACAGAGAATGCGAGAGCGAGCGAGAGAGATGGAGAGTGTGAGAGGGTGGGGGGCATTCGCCGAAAAACTTCTTACACATTTCCTAAGCCCCAAGCGAGGGGGGTATGGGGGGGGGAAATGCACTCGAGTGCATTTTAATTGATTTTTTTATGCACATTTGCTTTGCTTCAGAGCAGGATGGTCATAACTCACTTTCTCTCTCCCTCGCACTCTCGCTCTCTTTCGTGCGGCACACGCGGCGTATGCGTAACATTTCACAGCTGCATTTTACATTTTGAGTGCAAAATTTCCTCTTGAGTTTGAGTGAGTTTATTTCCTTTTCGACTTTTGTGATCTGTTCTAGGTCAGTTTTGCTTTCTCCTCTCATATTTTTAAGTTTTAATTAGGTTTTTTTCCCGTTGTTATTTTGACAGCAGACAAAAGTTGATGTTGCAACAAATTTTTAATTAATTACTTGTAAAATGAGCTAAATTTGAAACTGGGCAAACAATTAGCATTTTCCACTGTCCCAAATATATAACGTGCATAATGAAGTTCTGTCAAGGATAGCTACAGCTTTCAGTCACCTATTTGGGGAGGAGTTGAAAAAGTTTTTAATATAAAAAGTGTTTTTGGGGGTGGGGGGTGGTTGGTGAAATTTGGTGAAAAGAAGCTGAGTGAATTGGGGGCGGGATTAGGTGTGCAGTCTTTTATGAAAAGCATTTTGAAGGAAGTAATTAAAATGAAATGATAAAAATTAAAGTAAAGCATAGAGCTGGAAAAAAGGTAACAAAATTTGTTACTTAACCCGAATTAATTACACAGGTTTACATGGTTTTGTAGCAAAGAAGGTAGCTAACTTTCCATTTGTATTTATCACTTGTCCCTTTTGTTAAAGAGATATTTTGATTAACTTGAGTTAATCAAGGTATGTTCAGAATCGTGTGCCTTTTCATTTTCGCTTAAGGGAAAGGGACCTACAGTTTAACGCCGAATCCGAATGGCAAAGTTTTTTGAGTAGCTTTTTCATGGCTATAAACTTCACAACTTCACAACTATCGCCAACAGCTGGTAAAGAATGGTAAGTGAAACGTTTGTGAAAATGTTTTTTAAAGAATAAACTTCTTGTTCTTAAAACTTAGATGTTCCGAGGCGGGATCGTCAACATTTTCTGAGATATGCCCCTGAACTACTATTGCACAGGACTTTACATATTTTCAAATAGAATTGAAAAATTGAAAATGATTGAAAAAACACATGATGGCCTGTTGAAGTCCCAAAAAGGTTCTACAAAAACGTGGCCCATGGTATAATTATATATGGTAGAGTCATCAAAAAGTCACCATGCGAGAGGGGTACCAGTTGCTGGAAATGGTATTATTATATAAGGTAGAGTCATCAGAAATTCACCATGAGAGAGGGGTGCCAGTACCAATGTCAACACGGCACATCGCCTGCTTAGGTGTATCAAATAATACCTTCAACATTGACATTTGCTTTGCTACTGACTGTTTCTCACAATTCGACTGGCACCTTAAAAAAGAGGCAGCCTACTTTACTGACCTCACCTTATATAATTCCAACATGTTGCTGGCAAAATTGATTTCACCACGATACAACGCCTGCTTAGGTGTAACAAATAATATGCAATAACACATTACACATTGACATTTGCTTTGCTACTGACTGTTTTTCACCAAAGAGGCAGCCTATAGGCTGACCTCACCTTATATAATTTCACCATGCCCTGGCCTACGAGGGTTAAATTCTACCTAAAAATATGCAAAATACGCTGCCTACTGATGAGAGATATGGACATCTTAAAACAGTCTGCAACTCCAGCCAATTGACGTCTTGCAATTAAGCAAGACATCTTTCTATTTGAGCCCTTCTAATCTATAACGCTAATCTAATAACGCTTAATACTTGAAATGTCGGAAATACCGTTTAAGTTCTACACAAAATCTCTAAAAAAATGTCTATCAGCCATGTTCTCAATTCCACTTCCACAAAAGTTTTGTGATTTAGAGGCCAAATTTGGTCCAAAAACCGGTTTTAAATCACAACATTTGTGTGGAAGTGGAATTCAGAACATGACTTTTAGACCGACCGGTTCTATGGCAGCCGTATGAGAAGTCATCCGACCCGGCCACTTCCGACAAATGTGTAGCCTATGTGTATTTTAAGACTTTTTTCAAAGTTTTGTCAAGATAGCTTTAAAACTGAGGGAGGAGATAGCATAGAAACAGACGGACAGACTCAGCTCGTCATGCTGATCAAGAATATATATACTTTATGCGGTCGGCGATGCTTCCTTCTATGCCTTACAAACATCGTGACAATTTCAATATACCCTCTGCAAGGGAAATAGCATCTCTTTTCTGAAAAAAAAATATTTCTTTAAAAAAGTTTAAACTTTTGGATTTCTTAAGGTTTTTTTATTTTAACCAGAAGAAAAAATGATAATAATTAAAATTCTATTCGATTTGTTTCCGTTGGATAACTTCAGCCATCTGTCGTTCTATAAATTTCCACGCCACCCAAATTTTATGGAATATTTCAACAGGAAACAAGTAAGAAAGTCGGTCAAGCCCGACTGTAATATACTCTGTACCTGTTTGTATATAACTTATAACTTTAAAGTGTGGGGTCACACAAACGGTGCAAGTGCTGCCCATCACGATTACGGGCAGTGCTGCCCAGCGTAATTATTTGATTTACTTAAAATTCGAATATCGTTCATCTGATCTGAAAACGGAGTATGGTGGATCGATAAGTAATGACGATTAAAATATATCCCTAAAAGGTTCAAACAATCTGTCATTAAAATCTTGGAAGATATTCGATTTTGTTCAAATTGTGGGGGTGGCAACTCTGCCATCGTTCATCTGATCGGAAAACAATGTATGGGGGCTTGATAAGTAATGATTTGTAGATTATATGTCTAGAAGGTTCAATCAACCTAACTCCAAAATTGCGGGATATTTGAGGTGTTTTTCAAATTGCGGGGGTGGCAACTCTACTATCGTTCATCTGATCGGAAAACGATGTATGGCGGCTCCATAGGTAATGATGAGTAGAACATATGTCTAGAAGGTTCAAACAACCTAACTCCAAAATTGTGAAAGATATTAGGTTATTTTCAATTTGCGGGGGAGGCAGGGGGCGTGGCAAAAAAAAACTAACCTTGATCTGCCTGCAAGTATAAGAAATATATGTTCCATACACCTCAAATCTCTATCTCTTACCATCTCTGAGATCTCAGCGTTCATACGGACAGACGGACATGTCTATATCGACTCGGCTGTTGATGCTGATCAAGAATATATATACTTTATAGGGTCGGAGTTGCTTCCTTCTGGCTGTTACATACATTTGCACAAACCCAATATACTCTTTGTACCTTCGGTACAGAGTATAAAAAATAGAAGGCTAAAATCGGCTGCGCCAATGTTTTAAATACCCTTGCAATTTTTGAAAGGCGCTACCATTGATAACAAGAATGTTTTTCTCAATAGAATTAGTCTTTTGACCGATCGTTCCTGTGGCAGCTATTTGCTATAGTCATCCGATTTTGATAAATTTTTCCAGAATGATGTGGAAGCATATAAAACTATTATATACCTCGATTGGTGACGCTACGATGGAAAACAAAAAAGTTTTTCTTACTAGAACTAGTTTTTTGACCGATCGTTCCTATGGCAGCTATATGAAATAGTCATCCGATCCGGCCGATTCCGACAAATGTGCAGTCGATGTGTATTTATGGACTTTTTGCAAAGTTTGGTCAAGATAGCTTAAAAACTGGAAGGGAGGAGATAGCATAGAAACAGACAAAAAATTTTTTTTGCTTGGATTTTTATATTAATATTTGATTAATATTTTTCGCCTTTACATAATGGACATTAGATTCGAACTCTTAAGAATATCTCGTCCAGCTAGTCGGGTTTAATAAATTCCTAATTTTGTATGTATGTTAAATATCTATGCACTAAGCACCCGCTGTAAAGTATGCAACGAATTTTGTACGTACAATAAAAATGATATTAAATTATTTAAGTCCATAATAATATAGAGCCACAGCTCAAATAAATATTTAAATAGTTTTCTTGCATTTCTAATCCCCCCTTAAAGGGGGCCCACCACTTATCCAGTACAACAACCCAAAAACAGATCTATGTCACAGACTCAAACCCATCAATAACAATAACAAAAGCCCACCCACAAAACTCAAACATTTGAAAAACAGGGTGTCCAATCCTGGCGCCGGGACATGCGCAAAGGCAAGTTAACTCAATTTGAAACTTGAGTCAACACTCAAAAAACAACACCTGAGCCATTGAGTGCAAAAATAATAGGTGTAAAACAAAGGCACAATACCCAAAATGTTGGCCTACAACAATAAGTGGAAAAGGAAATTTGTCGAAGTTGTCACTTAATATTGTTGGGCAGTGTAATAACACACACACACACAAACACACTTGCATTCACACACGGACATCAGGCAGATGTTTTAAATATTTATGAATGAAAATTTCGTGTGCTTTTTTTTATACAAAATTGGCAGGGAAAATTGTATAAAGTTTTGTGACTTGGATTTGTATTTTTAAGTGCAATTTGTCAATGTTGCAAAAGCTGCTGCTTCAATAATGTCAAAGTGTGGGTGGAG